>CM040756.1:24636522-24989595 GCA_022829145.1 Albula goreensis | reverse complement strand
AAATCCAGGAGGCTCAGAGGCCTCATTTTTGGATACTGGGGATGTTCAGTCAGTTCTGATGTTCAATTCAATCTCAATCAAATAGCACAATTATAAGTCTGATATTGTCTTAACTCTGTTAAGTAACATTCGTTACATGCGTCTTGTCTCCAAACTAGTTTGAAGTTAAGTATTACAAACTGAAGAATTATGAGTATTCTGCCCCTCTAGTTCGTTCATGTTGCTTCTTGTTACAGTAACAGAGTACGGGCTCTCTGATCTTCAAAGAAGCCCTTTTAAAGTCAGTTCATTGTGTGTTTTCGTTTGAATGAGTGCCCTGTGTTATGTATATTCCTGTTGTTCTGGCATTAATGACTGCCGGCCATTGCTAGCCAACTCTGTGTAGTTAGTAGCATCAAGCTGGCTATTTTCCTTAGGCTGTAATGTATTTGTTTTTTTTTAACAGCATAGTGTTGTAGTCTGCCCTGTGTTATGTATATTCCTGTTGTTCTGGCATTAATGACTGCCGGCCATTGCTAGCCAACTCTGTGTAGTTAGTAGCATCAAGCTGGCTATTTTCCTTAGGCTGTAATGTATTTGTTTTTTTTTTTTAACAGCATAGTGTTGTAGTCTGCCCTGTGTTATGTATATTCCTGTTGTTCTGGCATTAATGACTGCCGGCCATTGCTAGCCAACTCTGTGTAGTTAGTAGCATCAAGCTAGCTATTTTCCTTAGACTGTGATTTAACAGCGTAGTGTTATAGTCTGCACTGGCATTGTTCGGTAGCAGACATGCTAATCTTATCTACCTGCAGCTTTTCTTTCTTTTTGTTCACGGTACCATTTGAGTGAGGAACCTCGGAAGCTTTGCCCGGTGCAGTAGCGCCTCGTTGCTTGTAGGGAGAGGGAGTTGAACTGGGAGTTTTTCATTCTTTACTTTTGAGGGGTTGGGGGTTGAACTGGGGTTTTTCGCTTACTGCACACGGGCGGCTTTCTTGTCTCGTTCACGTTACCATTTGAGTGAGGAACCTCGGAAGCTTTGCCCGGTGCAGCAGCGTCTCGTTGCTTGTAGGGAGAGGGGGTTGAACTGGGAGTTTTTCATTCTTTACTTTTGAGGGGTGAACTGGGAGTTTTTCATTTTTGTTTTTCATTCTTTACTTTTGAGGGGTAGGGAGTTGAACTGGGAGTTTTTCGCTTACTGCACACGGTCGGCTTTCTTGTCTCGTTGTCTCACCGCTTTGGTCGCCGGGGGCGGGATTCGAGCCGAGGAGGTGTGGCTTACAGCACCAGCGTCGTTACCCGCTGAGCTATGTGGCTGCTGACGAATGTGGAGGAATTTTTTCCACAAGACTGTGCCACGCCAAACCCCATTGGTCAACTACCTGTATGTGGGCTACCTATCAAATCTCCTCACGTCCATGTGACGTAGTCAAACTGAAGAGATATGGGTGTGCTCGAAAGAAGAAATGAATGAGGAACTAAATAACCGAAATGTGTAGCGCAACAGAGCCTGACGAACTTACACCGCTCTTTCCACTCAGATGCGATTTCATTCAGTTCTCCGGACAGGTCTTGCTTCATATTTGAAAAGTATGTTTTCTGACCCTTTGTGATGTATGCTGTCTGCAACGATTCCTTTTGTGTGTGTGTGTGTGTGTATATATATATATAAATATATATTCAGCATTAGCGAGAAGTAAGGTGGAAAGCTCTGCTACCGGTCTAGCTTTCAGCGCAACTGCCCCACCTCCCCCCTCTTTTCCCCCATTGGTTCTTCCTTTTAAAATCACTGTCAATGTACTCAAACAAGCATGGCAGCAGACATGCTAATCTCATGTGATCAGTCGTTGAAGCTTTGTCGGTAGGTGTGAACGTTCATTGTGTGATTTCGTTTGAATGAATGGCAGTGCATTAATGACTGCCAGCCATTGCTAGCCAACTCTGTGTAGTTAGTAGCATCAAGCTGGCTATTTTCCTTAGGCTGTAATGTGTTTGTTTTTTTTTTAACAGCATAGTGTTATAGTCTGCATTTACGTTGTAAGAGTGTAGGTATTCCAGATGGCCTGTATACAGTTGTTTTGGATACTGGGCATGTTCAGCCAGTTCTGATGTTCAGTTCGGCAGTGTTAATAATCCCATGCCTGTTAATGTCAAGGAGCTCCGCGAAGCCCTTTTAAAATCAGTTCATTGTACGTTTTTGTTTGAATGAATGGCAGTGCCTTGTGTTAGGTATATTCCTGTTGTTCTGGCATTAATGACCGTAAACATAAGATAAAGCAACACAGAATGGAAAATGAAACATTGAAGAGGCGGGTGGAAGCACTGGGCCTAGGTGGATTTAAGGAGGCAATTGAGTCAGAGCACAGTTCTGGTGATGAGAGTGAGATTAGACAAGCTGTTGTGGCTCACCTGTCAGATGTTTCTGATGAGTTTACTGGTGATGAAATGGCAAGTTTAAATGGTAGAGAGACAAGTGAGGGACACAGATATTGCCCTCATTGCCCTGCTTCTAATCAGAATCATACTCAAAATTCTGTTTTAAAAGATCCAAACATTAGATTAGCGAAAGCAGTCAAATTGACTAAAGCAAAGAAAACAAGAGTCGCACCCGATATTACCCAAGGGGCTCATGCAAGTGGAGCAGGTTATGCAGTCAGAGATGCAACTACTGATGATTATGAGGACCAGCAGGTAAATCATAACCTAACTCTGTCTGAACTGACAGCCTCACAGCAGCAGCTCCCTACATGGGGTGGCATAGGTGACCCAAGTGCGGTAGTTGACAAAGTGCAAGCACTGCAACGGCTGCATGCCCGTTGAATTCTTTCAGGGTCCGGGGGATCCAGCCGTCTTTCCTGACCATGAAACCAAGTTACAATTAATGAGTGAGGCTGTGGGCTATCGCTTTATGGCAGACATGAGCAATTTTATTGATTTTATACCTAGAGAAGGCCAACACCCAATTAAATGCTTTAATTGTGGAATATCAGGACATATCCAAAGCGCATGGAGAAGGCCCCTCGTGTGCTCTAATTTAAAAGACCGGGCCACTCCATAAAACAGTGCTGGTCAAAGAGAGGGGGGATGGAAGGAAAAGGGCCAAAACTATTGGGGTGTTTCAACTGTGGAAAGTTGGGGCACATACAGAGTAAATGCAGGAGCCCTCGTATGTGTTATAATTGAAGGGGGAATGGAAGGAAAAGGACCAAAGTGGTCAAGGGGACATCAGACACAAGCAGCTCAGCACCATTGTTAAAATAACCCAAGGCCAACGACATACTCAGAACTATTGACAATGGTGCAAGCACTTACAAACTGTGGCCAGGAAAATCCAGGAGGCTCAGAGGCCTCATTTTTGGATACTGGGGATGTTCAGTCAGTTCTGATGTTCAATTCAATCTCAATCAAATAGCACAATTATAAGTCTGATATTGTCTTAACTCTGTGAAGTAACATTCGTTACATGCGTCTTGTCTCCAAACTAGTTAAGTAAAGTATTACAAACTGAAGAATTATGAGTATTCTGCCCCTCTAGTTCGTTCATGTTGCTTCTTGTTACAGTAACAGAGTACGGGCTCTTTTAAAGTCAGTTCATTGTGTGTTTTCGTTTGAATGAGTGCCCTGTGTTATGTATATTCCTGTTGTTCTGGCATTAATGACTGCCGGGCATTGCTAGCCAACTCTGTGTAGTTAGTAGCATCAAGCTGGCTATTTTCCTTAGACTGTGATTTAACAGCGTAGTGTTATAGTCTGCACTGGCATTGTTCGGTAGCAGACATGCTAATCTTATCTACCTGCAGCTTTTCTTTCTTTTTGTTCACGGTACCATTTGAGTGAGGAACCTCGGAAGCTTTGCCCGGTGCAGTAGCGACTCGTTGCTTGTAGGGAGAGGGGGTTGAACTGGGAGTTTTTCATTCTTTACTTTTGAGGGGTGAACTGGGAGTTTTTCATTTTTGTTTTTCATTCTTTACTTTTGAGGGTAGGGAGTTGAACTGGGAGTTTTTCGCTTACTGCACACGGTCGGCTTTCTTGTCTCGTTGTCTCACCGCTTTGGTCGCCGGGGGCGGGATTCGAGCCGAGGAGGTGTGGCTTACAGCACCAGCGTCGTTACCCGCTGAGCTATGTGGCTGCTGACGAATGTGGAGGAATTTTTTCCACAAGACTGTGCCACGCCAAACCCCATTGGTCAACTACCTGTATGTGGGCTACCTATCAAATCTCCTCACGTCCATGTGACGTAGTCAAACTGAAGAGATATGGGTGTGCTCGAAAGAAGAAATGAATGAGGAACTAAATAACCGAAATGTGTAGCGCAACAGAGCCTGACGAACTTACACCGCTCTTTCCACTCAGATGCGATTTCATTCAGTTCTCCGGACAGGTCTTGCTTCATATTTGAAAAGTATGTTTTCTGACCCTTTGTGATGTATGCTGTCTGCAACGATTCCTTTGTGTGTGTGTGTGTGTATATATATATATATAAATATATATTCAGCATTAGCGAGAAGTAAGGTGGAAAGCTCTGCTACCGGTCTAGCTTTCAGCGCAACTGCCCCACCTCTATACTATGAAGACCTATCCATAATGCCATACCCCTAGGCTACCAAATCTTGCCTTTAGGTATCTTAGAGGCCTACCATATCCATTTACATTTTATTCACACCTATATATGTAACCACAGCATCATCCTGAACAAGGCATATGTCAGATCAATATGTGCAGTATGTACGAACTGCCAAATCAAGTGAATGTACAGTTGACGACAAAAAAAAGCTCTTTTTGAGCTTTATGGAAAGTATTTCCACTCAACTTCCTTCTTCTCCCATGTTCCTCCTCTCATATCAATGGAATTGATCGTGTGCAACTGAACTCTTGTAAGTATATATATATATATACAGTATGTGTATATATATATATAATTTTTTTAAAGCTTTTTGGAAAGTACATATGTAAAATTGCACATGAAATATGTGAAATATGAATGTATTTCCGCTCAACTTCCCTGTTTACCCTTCCTACCCTTCGCTTACCAATGGAAAAACCAGCTGAACTCTTGCAAGCTGAAAGCTTGGATTTCCCCACCCATTTATCTGTCAGAGATTTTTTTAAATTTATGTTTTTCTCTTGTTGATATATGTTAGATGGTGATGCTGTTTTCCATGTGTGCAGGGTGCAAGTACTCGTAGGGGAAGTCTTTCAAAGTAGATCTCTTCTCAATCTTCGTCTCAATTTCCTTCAGCCTCTTTTGGAACCTCTCAATAGGTCCCCTCATCCGTTTATCAAATGCCACTACTTCAGGGTACTTCCCAAGCGGCACCTGTTAAGGGAAATAGTGTGGATGAGGGCTGAGGTTTGCAGAAGCAAAGAGAATGTTTGCTGTATAAGCTGTGGTGGGGTGGCGATTGTGACTGTGAATAAGCTGTGATTCGGTGATGCTTGTGACTCTGTGCATAAGCTGTGGTTGTGTGGTTTGTGTCCCCTCTGTGCTTTACGCCATAAATATAATAAAATAATTGGTCTCCCCAAAATAACTAATACCCCTGACATGGTGTCTCATTTCAAATGGAGCTAGAACTGGCACTGCTTATCTATATCGCAGAACATAATTTAAAGTTTTTGTTAAGTCTCTTTACCACAACAGAGACCCTCTCTCTGGTTTGAGTACCCTTCAACCCCTGTTTTTCGTGGCAGACTCTTGCCATTGTAACTACACAGCGCTTCTGGTGGACTGCTGAGTGAACAGTAGCTGGTGTCATGCATTGCAATCGCTATGTAAGCTGGTGTGTGTGAACCCTCAAAAATTGTCACAAAATGTTATAAATGGGCATTCCATGCTTGGATAAAAGTTAAAAAGGTAAAATGGTTTGTGAGGACTCAGACTCCTCTGTATTATTTTTGAAGGAAACCTGGAAAGAGCTCAGCTGTCAGTCCTATTCTGATATGGACAGTATTCTGCCAATCCTTGCTATAACTTAGTTGCCTGATTTAACGTCCGTTCCATATACTTACAAAGTCCTTTGACCTATGGCTGAGGAAAGCAGCGACTCGCATAGACTCAAGAGTCGTGTTAATGTCTGGTAGGGATTCCATGATGTATTGCTCAGTCACTTCTTTGTCCACTGGGGGTGGACTCTGCATTGTTGTTGGTCCATTTGGCATCCATGCATAGATATCATACTGTTGAATGACACCGGGTTCAGCCTTTAAACTTGTAAGTGACCACAGAGTAGCAGTCATGGCAATACTCCAAAGCCATATAACATTCTAATCCCTACATTCCAATATAGACCGATCAAATGTGTTAAAGAAACAAACTCAGTCGACTGGGAAAAATCTGATTCATGATGTAATGTATCTATGAATTGTGCCAGTTAGATGTATCATAGGATATTTGTGTAGAGAACTAAGAAATTTTGGATGATAATATTAAAAAGTTTGAACATTAAAATGACTAACGATCAAATGTATCTATCCTATATATGTTTTCGCTTGTGGCCATCCATGAACTAGTAAAATATTTTACCTGCCCATTGTTGACTGATGCATGTTGGGCTGAGCAGGTGAACATGATCATGGTGATGTATTTGACAGCTTCTTCTCTTGTCTTCAGGGTTTGGGGGCAATCTAGGGATGAGCATACATCTGTGATTATAATTTTCACCATCGTTTCAGCTGATGAGATTTTGCACAGTTTGCATTGCACATAACCAAGTTGTGTACCTTTATCTTTGTAGAGAACAGCACAAACTGGATGAGAATCAGACATTGTATGATGTAAAGCAATTGCAAACCCAGAATGCAGTTGAGTGAAATGAGTTTTCAGTTGCAACCCATTAAGGTAGTTTATTTAAACTCAATTACTAGGCAGTTAATGCAATTGTTTGTAAAAGCGTAATGATTTTCTTATAATTCCATCATTCCCCATAGTACCAGTATGACATTCATTTGTCCGTGTGGACAAGACTTTCGTGTGCTATGACAAATGAAGTTACCTGGCTTCTGCAGAAATCCGTAGTCGTATATTTTGGAGACCAAGTGTTTGAGCTCTTTGTCCGTCTGTATTTTACTGTCATCTGTGTAGTATTCATACACTACCTCTGAAACAAACCTGCATAAAGAATTGACCTTTTTAGATTCATTCTAGATCATTGTGAATTTTCAAAGAGGACCACAGAAATAGCATGTATCCTCCATGCAATAAGGATACTTACTTATATATTGCATCCCAGATGTCCATACCATCATCTTTGTAATGATAGTTTGCCAAGTTTTCGACTCCACGCTGTTTAAGGTTGTCTGGTAGGCATAGACTCTGGTAGGTCATCTCCTTAGTTGCTCTCGTTAAGACATCCCAATGAGCATTTTCTCCAAAGGCCGTGAACTGTATGGGTAAAAAACATTGCATTAAGGTTTTACATTACATTTAGCAGACGCTCTTATCCAGAGTGACTTACAACACAAAGTGCTTTTCTTTCGGGACAAGGGTGTTAAAGCGCTAGCGAGTAAAAGTCTCAAGTGCCAGTAGGTTTTAGCATACTAAATATATGTATTATTCATGTAGGATCTGCCTTCGAACACAAACATTTGAGTATTAATATGCAAAGCGAAAATAAGTCACATGCCAATAGTTTAAAGGATCCAAAATGGCCGAAGTAAGTCCACTTTTGACAAACTCCTGGCTGCTGTCCATACTGACCTTTTCAAAGAATCCACTTGCATTGATGAGGGTGTTTCTGGCAGTAATGTTGATTGGTAGCGTGTACCTTCCTGTTGCATAGAGAATCTGTTCAAAAATAAACATACTTATTATTTGGGCAGGTATTTTGACTGAGTTTCTGTCACCCTTGGCGGTCTGTTCAGCAAGATTTTAAGTGCAGGGGGTTATGTTGCAAGCATGTGTTTTCATCTCACTTTTTTGCAAGTGATCAAGAAAGACTTAAAATGTGAAGGATGCCAGCCATGAACAGCCTTGTTTAAATGAGGGTTTTTGCATATTTGAACCAAAAAGCACATTGTGAATGCTGTTGTGGAATTTGGCCTTGCTCTTGAGTCATATTAATGAAGAGGTGGAATAGCAACATTAAAGTGCGTCAGCCAAGCTGAAGTCTTCCACGTTAATATTTTCAGCATTTTGTTTTCAGTTGTGTTTTTCCTCTTAACCAACATGATTATGGTGTTAAACTGTTTCCCATTAGTAGTTATACTGATCCTAATTAAAGGTGCACTCCCAAAGGCTTATTCCAACACACTGACTGTATACTGTGGTCTTACTCGCCCCCACCTCATTGTTTAGCACCCACATTTCAAACCAAAGTTTTTGGTATTTTTCATACCCTTGATATTGGATGTTGATGTTTATATTGAAAAGAAGGCATGCTTTGGACAGCGATGAAGAATATTTCCCCCATCAGATGTGATCTGAGAAGATGGGCAACCAGCTCATGCATGTAGAAGTCCGAATTCCGCACCCAGATCTTGGCTAAGAGCCAAGCTTCTGGTTTGTCTCGTGGAGTGAAGACTGGGTTATCCCGGCCAGGTTTCTGTTTCAACTGGAAAAATTATACTTTTTTAGTCAAACGCAATCCCCTCTATCAAAATGCATGACAAATTTGTATAACCAAATAAAAGTTTTTTTGAGATAGCCTGATACAAAATTTAAGAATTACTAACAAAAAATAAAAATCAAAACTTGTTCATGGTTATAATTGCAAAAGCATCATGCAATCATGCACACATCTAGATTTGATTATAAATAATGCATAAGAACAATATCGCAGCATTCATTCTCTTCGCTGACATTTGTTCATTAGGAAGAGTAAAATTCATGTGGTCTATGGACGATCAATAAGCTGGTATGAACAAAAGAAGTTTAGCTGATTACATACTTTGATTTTTTCAACTGTTAATGTTAATGTTACATGATGAAATCATTTCATGTGAGACAAATATAATTACCTGATTGTCTAGCACAGGCCAGGCCACTAGAGAACAATGAAACTGTCTAAACCCCCATTCCTCCCCAATTAATTTTACTCAGTTCTGGGCTAGTTTTCTCAGTTCTGTGTGTATTTTTACTTGTAATGCTTGGTCAATCCATTGAGGATACCAGCCCAAATGTTGCAGTCTGCTGAAATTGAATGGATGGCAACAGTGATTTTTTGCAAGGGATTTGTTTCCTCTGTGCCACTACTGTCCACTGTCCAAATTATATTTTGTCTTTGATTGACTCTGGACAGTAGTACCTCTATCTCAGAATTCAACTTCTTTTCCCTTGGGTTTGGGCTGCACGATATGGAGAAAAAATGCAATATGCGAATTTATGGATTATCGTGATAGCGATATGCAGTGCAATAAACCAAAGATTAATGTATTTAATCAGTTTCAATTATTTTGAAGTATATTTGAAACCTGAAATAAGGACAGGTTTCTAATTTGCATGATACCTGTTGTTACCGAGTAAAGAAATTCAACTCCCAACTTCTCAGTGACCAGTAAATCTTTACTGGATATAACTTCTGATTAATTGGGGTCGTCACAAGTTCCTTGCTTCACACTTGATTCACTGCTCCCTGCATGCATCAAGTGTCCATGCATCTGCATCAAGAGCTAATTTTGGGCAAGCAGCTATTCTCTGCTCTTTATGTTCCCATACAGTTGTTGGCTAGTTAAGTTAAAACTCACAACACATTGCGATATGCTTATTGCGATAAATTCATTTGCGATATGTACAAAAAATGCAATATATCGTTCAGCCTTAACTTGGGTCCTTAGGCTGGCATTTTTAAAATATGGACATTAACAGGCCAAACCATCAAATTTAGGAGTAATTCATCATTAGGTGGCTTTGGGTAAACACAGAACTGGGTTCCCCTGCATGAAATCAATCCTCATTTTATTATGTATGCACTTCTCTCAAGAGGAAATGTTATTAGCGCATGAGGCCCAGTATGTTTCGGGCCATGCAGCTGAAGGTTCACCTGGATAGCAATCGGCTTCAACTCCTTCTGGGTGTCTTGGAGCAGGACAATGGGCGCGGCCAGGTACTGTGGACATCCACCTATCGTACCTGTCGGTAGGCCATCCAGTAGCTCATAATCCACCACATAGATGTTTCCACTCTAATGGAGGATGTGATAAGAAAACAGCAGTAATTAAAACTAATGGAATGCATGGTATTTCATCAACTTACAAGATGGATCATAAACCAGTTTCCATCTTTCAACTACGATATCCAGGAAGTTAAAACACCTGGTTAAAAGAATTTTTCTAACCCCTCATAGCAAATTTTGGGTTGAGAGTACAACTGCTTTCCAGCCAACTTAGTCTATCATCCGTACTGCACAGGCAACTATTTGCTAGCTCAGCTAATTGCATAGCAAGCTAATTGGACTGAGAGTAATTGGCATTCTCATCCAGTCACATTGTGCGAGATATACACTAAAATGAAGTATTTTTTTAATTGATCGATTCTACAAGCGAGCAAGAAATAAGGAAGAACAGCTCACTGTGATGTTTTTCTTTATGTCTGGGTAAATTTCTTCCAGGGTCTCCATTGGAATTTTCTGCTGGTCTTCAGTGAACTTCTTTATCATAATTGGGTTACAGCCATTGAGGAATAGACTTCCAAAAAAAGCATCATCTTTCCAATTGGTTGAGATGTATGCTAGGATTTTAAAAAATAATACAAATTTTATTTAATAACATTGCATGCTCCCCACACTTCGATTTATTGTGAATATCATTTTGCATTTATCATAATGCTTTTCAAAGGACTTTTGAATTTCACTTAAATGAACATGAGATGTTGCTTTCTTAAACACACATGAACATTTCGTAAGATCACATGCTTGGTTAATATAATTTAAGCATTTGATATAATGTCCATGATATGGTGTGGGACAGACTTAAGTTTAACAAATATTTAAAGTCTATTTAACGAATATTACTATCTGAACACAGAAAGGTATAATGAAACCAACTGTGCATTGTCAGTGAACAGATCGTTTTAACCAAGGACAAACATCGTGAGGATCTTACACAGTATTCTGATTAAACTTGAGTTTATGAACTGGCAGCTGAAAAAGACTAACCTGCTTTTTTGCTTGGAAACCAAAAAGTGCCTCTGATATCATCAAGTTTGTTCCACTTATTGAACCTGTTCAACAGTCTCCGGAAGAGTTTTTGTAGTGCACTTAAAAAGACAGACATTCACATTTAAATTGTTGTTAGATGCCTCAAACTCAAGTTCTTAATGCATACTCAAAGACAGTGAGTGCACTGTTACAAATTATTAGTTATTAATTAAACTCAGGAATTAGTATAACACATTTTTGTGAAAAATTAGTTGATAGAGGTATAATGGTTGACAAAATGCAGTTTAAAAAATTCTCAAATTCATTATTATAAATAAAAAGTTTAGGTTTAGCACACAGTTAATATTGTAAAGAATATTTGAGAGTGTAATGTAGAATGTTGTGCAATAAAAATTGATTTTTGCAAGTAGATTTCTAAAGCAGGTGTATTTACTCTGCACTATTACGTCTACAAGATAATTATTCTTTATTCAGCAATATCACGACATGCTTGTAGCAAATTTTTATCTGGCTTTCTAACCACCTAACTTTTTCTGTTTGTGTTTTTGTGTGGATAAAACCTTTTGATGAACAGTAGAGTGAAGATCGACATATAAGGCTTCCGAAAACATTTTACTTTAATTTTGAATAGCTTCTAACAATGGATGTGTGCTGATGTTCATTTTGTGGCATGAATATCATTGAAGGTAATTGAAAATTTGTATTGAGAATCTTGTTATAGAGATATCTGAATGTTTTTGCCAAACCCGCTTGAATCATTCAACCTACTCTTTATATTACTAGTTACATTTTTTTTTGTAAATGCTCACAGTTGCTTTCAGTGTCCTTTTTTATCTGGAATCACATCAATGGTGAAGAAGCATATGTGTGAGACTGTTCTCACGGAAAGGCATGAAAATGATGAGTTTTCAACTTACACTTTGAATGCACTGAGAAACAATGCCGTAAGTTTGACGCTTGTGAACCACAGCTGCTTTGGCAAGTCAAAGGGGTTTCCTCCTCTCACAAATCCTGGAAGGCCGGGCTTGTGTTTGAAACTGTAAAGACAGGAAATATTATTTGAACATGGCAAGTAAATACAAGGCAAAACACTTCTTGGTTTGGGTCCTCCTTCAAGAAAGTTGCATATACGCACAATTGTATGTGTCCTGGTAGGAAAACAAAAAGCAGAACAAATTTTAACTTATTTGGATAAGAAGCAGGGTGTCATCCTATGTGACATTCTAAAAAAATAAGAATGTTTTTGATTGAAAGAGGAGAACAAGCAACTGCCGCAGCATAAATCCAAAACATAACAGTCAGAAGAAGAGGATGTGTGTAGGGTATGAGTCATATCATGTGGGACACACAAATTCTTATTTATAACGGAAAACGTTTCAACACTTTGTTATGCAGACAGACAGTTACAGACAACCTCTGGCACTTTACCTTTTCTGCTTTTACAGTCACATGGCAATGCACCTACTGTACATTGCAAGCTCCTTTTCATTTCATAAAATTGAGCATACTGTACAGTATCTGCTGCAATTAACATCCTTTGTAACAGATAAGCAGATAAGATGAGCATAATTTGACGCTACCCTGTGATCCTGAAAGAAAACCCCATCTACACAATCCTCATGTTAATTAACTTCCAAATTATTAATTTCTAAATTTTATAAATATAAAAAATACTTACTTCAGTTTCTCAGGAAATACACTGATGATGCGCCTGGACAATAAAGAATATATGGTTCTTAAATTATATTTGAAAAGGACAACTGAAAGTCAAACAGATTTCATCGGACAACAATCACACAGCCTTGTGAAACCTTCCCTATAGGAAGTAATTCTATATTTTATACTTTTAGGATGGAAAAGCAGTCATATTTATGAGTATAACTACATTATCACATTTTAAGTCCCCAGAAACTTGTGGATAGTTGTATATTTGCACTCACAGGAAAATAGTTGCAATCAAGGGATATGATTTGGAACTTGCATCAGTGGGTTGGACAGAAGGTGGAGGAGTCTCTGGTGGGATGTCTATTTCTCCTTAGGACATAGGAAGAATTCGTATGTTCCAATGGTTTACTACCAAAGCTTAACATAGTATGATTTTGGATTTACATCAAAACAGTTTTTTTAGCCTTATTAAAAGTGAATATCAAAGTAAACATGGTATGCATGAAAGAAGCATTATGGCTTCTTCAAAAATAATGACTATGATGTCTTCTAATGCGTCTTCAAAAAATAAAGACCATGCTGTTCTGCCTAGTTTGACGGTTTAGGGTGCCAGCCCCTCCTTCTCTTTGCTCCGGTGACTAATGCTGTTGCACCTTGGTTAGATTCCATGAACAATATGGATAACTCACTAGCCCCAGTGTTTTCACCATTCATGTCATGTCTTCTGTTTTGACACCTGCCAAATCTTGGCAAAGGTTGCCTTTTCAGTTGCAACACAGGTAGAAAGGAGGGTATTTTATCATCTGTACTTCCTCGTCACTAAAAATGTGGAATAACCTGACATTAGGTCAGAGAACTATGATCTGCAGTCTTGTGAAATTGGTGTTGGTAAGTTGATACTTGCTCTGTAGGTCTTGACGATAGTTTGGTGACAATTAACCTGAAATATGCCTGTTTCCATATCATTCTGGAACTACATCACTAAAAATCTTGGTGTTGTACTCCAAGGAATAGTGTATACAACAGACTACAACTGGTCTCCCTTTTCTTGTATGTGTGAAAAAAACAATACAGACTGCTTCAGTGTCTCAGTATTTACATTTTAACACACCTGCACTATTAGTTTATTCTTGCCTCCTTCCAGGAGTATTGCAGGAGTATTAACCTTCCTCTCACACCTAGCAAGGCTTGGCATGATTATCAGCTGTGGAAAAAGCTCAGACACAATGAGGTGGAGCTCACAGCATGTTGGTCTCAGTCTCTCATCATGAGAATGACCAATAAAATGTCAGGATAATCACTCTGATCACATGGCTCCCATAAAGAGCACATGGTCAGTGTTGTATAAGTGACTGATGAAAGTGGCAAAATGTATAGTCCTCCTTCATTCTCATCAAATGACAGCTGTTCAGTGTCCGTTCATTGGACTCCGGCATTAAAATGCTGGACACAGATGACGAGTCTGTACACAGCTCTGTCTCCAACAAAACACTCATGATTTCCACTGGAATATGAATCTAGGTAGAGGTGTAAATGCTTTTCCAAGCTTCTGCACATCCACGCAGTGCAGGCATTTATAAAAACTTAAACTCTAGTGCAACTGTTACAATTTTTTACTTAATCTAAAATACCAATATCTGCACGGAACAACTGTCCTTAAACCTTGTGCGGTGTTTGTTCTGTTTAGATATGATTCTTACCTTTGCCTGGTCTTTGCCAGGGAACATCACCTTTGCTGGGGTCTGAAAATCAATATGTAAAAAAAAAAATTAGAAAGGATACAATTTTATCTATAAAATATTACTTTTTACTAGTACTCATTTAACAAATTTTTTTTTATAATTTTGCCAAAACCTCTTTAGCAGTAAATTTCAAGAGTCTGAGTTGAAAATGTTCCCTGATGAGGTAGTGTGTTTAATTCATAAACAACTTTCATTGAAGTTTTCTATTTGAAGGTCATCTTAACAGAATAAATAAATATGTTCACTCAAAACTGTGAAGTCACAGTTCTAAGCCACTTCAATCACTGATACTTCCTGTCACCCTCCCAGGTTGGCATCAGCTGGCCTGCACAGTCACTGCACTGGGGAACTGATAAACTGGGCGTCAGCTGACCCACAGGATACCAGACTGCCTGGCATCCAACCAATAACAGTCACATTGACAGGTGATGCCAGAGAAACACAACCAAAATGAAACCTTCCTCTCCAATGGAATGCTGTGGCTAACAATGCAACGCTATGCTTTCCCAACTCCTGACCAGAACGGTGGAAAGCGTCTAAAAGCATCGGACTGGATGTCATATTGGGTAGCTCTGTCAGACAATTTTTGTAACTTTCTGAAACAGATATGCTCACTTTCTACGGTGGTTGGTCTGTTTGAAAATTACTTGTGATTACAGTCATGTATATGCATGTTTTCCATGAAAACCTGAGCAAAAAATATGGGAGAATTCTTGCATGAAACCATGCACAACAGTTTAAAATCAAGAATGAAAGTAATAACCGTAAGCATTTCTTTTGTTGTAGTACTCTAAATTACCTATATTTGCATCAACCAACTGTGTTCCCTAAAGAGATTCCTTACTTGCACAATCTGATGGCCATGTTTTGTCAATAGTGTATCAAAATGAATAGCTAAATTTCTATAATAGCATTCACATTTGTGTGCCTGCAAACCTTTCCACTGTATGTGGCATGTTGTATATTTGTTATTGAGAGGAGATATTCATATTTGGCTGATTAATAGTAGCTAATATAATTATTGTTATTCATAAAATTATTTGGTAACACTTTACAAGGATACATAGGAATACATAAAATACCATGATCTCATTTTATTTTTATTCAAAGTGACAATAATAATATACAGTTAACAAAAGGAGAATTGGGTGTTATGGTGTCTAGAATCTTACTTACCGTAGACAGAAGGCCTTTCACTTGCTCCAGGGTTTGGTTTTAAATCTGAAATTACTATACAATGACAAAATGACAAATTAATGCATGAATAAGAAAATAATGTAGTCCATGAGAAATGTCTATAACTGGATTTGTGTGTTTCATACAATTAAATTTTGCAACTGAGAGACAAAGATGATATGGTTCTCTCTATTTGAATAACTTGTGATTTACTTAAGGCTCCTTGTGTCCTTTCATAAGAGACTCCTAAACATACATATATTAAAATATTATTATGATAAATGGAAAAAAAAGTTATATATCTCAAAACTATGCCTTTGTAAATAGCACCTGATGGTTAACCAGTTTGAACAATTTGAATTGAAAGGGAAGAGTGGTTCCTCTCTCTGTCTTTCTCTCCCTCTTCAGGATGCCCTGTTGTGGTCTCAAAATAAAGGTACAGGCAATCTGCAAAGTTCTCTGTGACATTCAGTTGAGAATGTTAATTGTGACTGTCTGGTTGACCATGAAGATAGTTGAATATGAGCTGTGAGTTGCACGTTTATTCAACCATCTGACGATGCCCCATTTTGTTGGTAAGCAATAATCTCACCTGAGATTATGGAATTCACCACTCCGAAGCAACAATTACAGTACACAACATTGCTAAAACATGCAAATCAATTCTTAAAGCAATTGAACCAAAGAACCCACCCTAAGCCTCTAAGACAGTGAAATTTTGCTCAAATTACTGATTTTTTTTTGCATCATTTATTTTCATTTAATAGTCAGCTGATTTTGTTATCTCGCTAGCAACAATTAGTTGTGTGAGTGGGGAAATTTAAACTTAATTTTGCGTAGCAATACAGTCTTGCATTTTCCCATTTGTGTCCATGTGGAGTTGTTATCTGAATTAGTTAGCTAACACTAACTGCATACAACCAGGCATTTCAGTGGCTCTGACAGACAGAAGCTATCTACTTAGCTTTCCTTTTATCCATGCTACATATATGGAAACATGGTCCTCCTATCTTTTTTATGAAGCCATTGGCTATAATGGCTATTAGTTGTTGTACTTTCAAGGGTGATATTTACTTCCATGATTCTGTGACATTTTTAATATTGGTACATTGTTTGAGAATCAGTTCAGCTTCAAATATAGGGCTATATACCTTTGGATAAAATCAGGTTATTTTATGCTGGTGTATCTTAGTAAAGATTCCTGACCACTCATTTTATAGTGGAAATACTGGACTATACTTAACTTGTATCTGTTTCATTTGTATGAAGTGTGTTTTTGCCTTTACATTTCTTGCATGGTCATGTGTAACCATGGCCTGTACATAAGCCCCTCCCACCCCCCACACACACACATGCACACACACATACACAAACTAAGAAGTAAAATATTCTGGATCAGAATAATGCCATCATGCTAAGATATCTTTTGCTAGTTCAATGGTAATAGTTGTAATACTGTAATACAAAAATGGTTAAATTTGTATATTTTAATTAATTACCTTTTCCATGCCAGTTTAGCGTGTCTGTGGACAAAAACAAATGTTGTTTTTGTTAAGTCAATGAATACAAAACAACACTGAAGTCAATTACACTGATTTTTGATTAAATGAAAGTTATCCTTGTAACAGACTTGAGCTTTTTTAACAAAGGATTCTTATCAGGTCTTGCATGATAAGATATTATATTTCAGGTCTTTTGACATTTTTAACACTCTGATCGTACCGTGAAAATCCTGGTTTTCGCGCAAAGATTCCTGCCTCGCTTCAGAGGGATCTTCGAAAGGTAGCTTAGCTGAAATTCAAATTAAAAATGTTACTTTTGTGCAGGAAGCTTGCAAAAACATGTGTTGCATATAAACTCATGAATATAGTACTTTTTGGCAAATTGCTTTATATTACAAACAGAACAAAAATGCTAAACTTCGATTTCAGGAAGTAGAAGAGGAAGGACAAATGGAAGAATGTTGCTTTGTTGCTTACGACTTTGCTGAAAAGGCTGTAGGTTAATACAGCGTAGAACAGCTGTACTAAACTTTTGCGAACTGGTTTTAGCAAAGATATTCCAGTTATTCTGAATTTAAATAATCATCACAGACAAAAATATCTACAAAGAACTCAAAACTGTTCTCTGAAATATACTGAATAATCATGTATTTACAACACAAGTAATGATGCTAACGTGTTATAGCCGTTATTTAACAGACTAAAATTTTCTGTGATGCGCAAATCGTTTTTGAGCTTGGCAGTCAGAGTAATCAAACCTTGATACGCACTCAGGGGAAGACCATGAACTGCAATGCTTTCTCTGAAAACATTTATGGGAAAGTATGCCATCTTCTGGGCACTTGTCATAGAAATTCTGAGGATAACTCACCAGTTCCAGTGGATTTGTTGCATTTAAAATGCTTAATCATTGTGTCATCATCAGTAACAGTGGCATCTAACAGGTTTCTTTTAATAATTAGCTTAGAAATGAAAACATTCTTCTGAGTATTCATATCATCTGTATCATATTTGTATCATGTATATCTAATTGGTGGGTGGTGTTTCACACAGCCTGATGTGTTTGTGTAACCCATGGTAAAGTTAGAAAGTTACAATACAATGAGCTGAGTTTGCCTTCTTTTGAACCATTATTTCTTGATCTTATGAGGGTTCTCTTCCATCATCCAATTTATTCTGTAATTATATTATTTCTATTTTCTCCTCTTCTTCAGGATCATCTGATTTTTTTGACAGATCAATATAATGCCTGCAAGAGTCTTATCTTCCTCAGATATTCTTTTGCAAGAATGCTGTGCTGTATTATTAAAAAGCATTAAACCTAGTTTTGTTTGTCTTTTTCTTCCATCTTGAGTAATCTTTGCTATTCCAGGTAAATGATCCTCAGCAATGTTACCCTCAAAGTATGTGTAATATTGTGTCTTTCTATGAACAATTATAGATTAGAGTTCTAGAAAGTGGATTGCATAGGTGGCTGTCAGTCAATCAGAATAGCATTGTTGAGGTTATGTTTAATTAAAAGACAAGGGAATCTGTGTAAGGGAATCTATTGAACTGGTGTGTGGTTTTGTCTTTACTGGCCATTTGCCCATTTTGCAACATTAATCATGTCACATGACAAGATTTACAAGTTACTAAGCGACCAGAAATCATTCATTATATGTTTTCTTGGCTCATGCAGAGGAACAACCAGTTTCCAATATTTTTCTCTGTTGCTACATTTATTTCTTTAGTTTGTATTCATTTATGGGAATCATATATCATCATATATCAATCATATATCTCTTAAAACTCTTTATCTCAATTAAGTTTTGTCTTTCCTGTTTCAAAACAAAAGGACAAAGAAGAATTTTAGAATGTCTAATTAGGCCAAATCAAAATCTTGTGCAGTAGACCTAGTTTTGGGGCTGTACACACCTGGACACATCCACTGTATGATTCAGTGGGTGTTTTGCTGAAAATTTGGGTTTGGCTAAGCTACACTTGTAAAATCTTTGCCCATTTAACAAAACAGTACACAGTAAAATGATCCAATGTTGAGGTCACACATGCCTGGATACACCTGTATGATTTTGTTGTTTCTTTGCACACATATTTTGATTTTGGTAACAGGGTCTTAAAATGTGTTTTACTATCAATTTTTCATATATCCTGAAAAATCCTTAGGGTATGTAAAAATATATATGTAAAAATTTTAAGATAAGATTAATAGTCATTGGAGAATCTGTAAAATTCTCTGTGTGGAGTTTAAGCAATGACATTCAGAAATATGCAAAAACTAGGTATAATTTGCAATAAATCTTAAATCATAAAATTGAACCTATAGACGTAAAAGCAATGTGAAGAGAGAATGAAATTTCAGGTAAGTAAATTGAAGGGGATCCATGTGATATACTGGTTTCAGTGTATCACATTGATATGAACTGTTTCAGTGAAAGCAACACATGACTGGTGTAACATAATCTCTCATATATTTGTGCAATGAAAGCTAATTGCTGGTGAATAATGTAGAAAGCCCACTCATATATGAGGAATGATGAGGGAGCAGTGTAGCTTTTTTGCCTCAGCAGGATGGTGTTGTGTGTGGTGCAAATATGTGTCCTTTCTGTATGTATGCATTGGTGTTATTTGCTCATAGGTATGCATGTAAGGTAAAGGCTTATGCGTCATAAAAAAATATGTAAGAGCATAAAAGTATTATGAAAATATTATTGCATGGGCAACATTGTACTTTCTAGGTCTTCCATGCTGGAAAATGATTCAAAAAATAATAATTCAACTGATACATCACTTACCTGAACTTTCCTTGATAGTCGTGCTGGTTGAAGAAATGTCTTGGAAAACAGGGAAGTAAAACTCTTTTCCTTCAGAGTCAACGAGGATACATTCACACACTTGCAATGCCAACTTATGAATCGACGAAGGAAAGTGGTCTCACGGCGGATGACGATTTCCTCTGGTTCTCCATGTAACTCGACTGGCTTGTGAGACAGAAACAGTTTTGAGATATGTAAATGTTAAATATGTAAGCCCATTTAAGTGACAGTATTGATTGTTGAAAGCTAATGAACATGAAATTAAATTGCATGTTACATTTGGTTTATTTTAAGCCATTTTGAAATATAATGACATACTCAGTTATTTTTTTTACCATCAATTTGTTTTCATTTAATTGCCAATTGTGTATTCAATTTACTTACCATGTCATTTTCCACTTTATGTTCTTCTTTTCTCTGCCCATCTGAAAACTGAATGTAAATGGTGTCTGTTGGTCTTGGTTCAATCGTCACAATGTACTTTGCCATCTTTTCTTTTCGGTTTGCTCCTCAAGTCAGGAACCTCAACTTTTAAATATCCATAGGAATCCCGCCCACAAGAAAGTGTTTTGTAGCAATCCTGAGAAATGATTCATACGTTATTTTCATAATTCATTTGAGTCAACGTAAGGTTATTAAAAGGATCTTAGGAACAAAGAAGTAACCATTCCCCTTTCGACAGCCAGTGTCAACATATGGTTTTCACCCTCCCACAAAAATCCATCAAGGAATTTTCCCTCAGTGGTGTCCTGTTGTCTATACTTCCTGATTACACAATATATACTGTTACTGAATGTATTTGAATTTCAGGCCAGGCAATGCTGTTGCAGCTCTTATCTATTTTCAATTAATATTTACTATACCTTTTATGATGGACACCAATTTTCCAGCAAATTGTACTGAAGGTAAATACATGACTAATTGTTAATTTCAGGATCGATTATTAACATTTGGTTGCAAAATTGCATTACCTTGCAGTTATTTAGCTGATACTTTTATCCAAAGCAAATGAAGTTGATAAGACTAACCAGGGGACAATTTCCCCAGGAGTAATGTGGGTTTAAGGGCCAAAATGCAATATAGGTCTATTTATTTACCCTGCACTAGATAGCTGTTCCAGAAAATCTAAACACAGAGAACCCACTGAGAAGAAAATCAGGCTGCAGTTCAACAAGAATAAGATCAGCGCTAACCTTCCCCTTTAGAAAGTTGATGACCCAAAAATCTGTAATTCTGTAAACAAGGAAATGATCAATGTTGGGGTAATGAAAGTTATTTATCACCTGAGAAGGAGATATCCACCATAAATCAGGAATGTGCACTTCATTTAAATGCTATAACTTATCAAGTAAATCTAATATTTTTCCAGCAAATTTTGAATAGCCCGCCAGCAGAAAGAAAAGAATGAGCAGACATTGTGTCCCATTGCTGCAAATCAGTAAGGTGAAAAAAATCACAAACTGTTTCCAAACTTGTATAAAATCTTTGTTTTTTGGAGAGGGAGGGTAGGCCTGGTGTCAGTACATAACTTGTCTTTTGATGATATGGTGCATGGTTCTTTGCTGGCAAATTGCCGTCAGTAAATTACTGGACATTTACATGGCAAACTTGTCTATGAGCACAAAATTAGCAGAAATCCTGACATTTTTACTTCCATCAGAAAAATGACTGCATAAGTTTATGTGATAGCTCTGAACTGTCCCAGTGAGAGCTATTTCTGTTTTTACAGAAGCTTAAATCTCAGTTGATGTATGCCAGCATACACAGGAACGTTCCATTTTAATATCTGATGATTGTCGGATTGCTCGATGTCTGTTTCAACTCATCTCACTCTGAGAAGTGCAGGTTCTAAGGGAGGGCCGGGGATGTCTGGCCGACTTCATGACAACTGTTTGTTTCTGATACTTTTTACACAGCCCCTAATCATTCATTTATTTGTCTTTGAATGGCGCTGACTAGAGTGGCAATGGATTTCGATTTCGTTTCATTGCCGAATTTATAACTTTTCAGATGGTCTCTGCCTCTCAGCACCATATTTTTAATTTTTTTTTATATACTGTATATAAAGGGACCACTTTCCAAGGGGTAATTTGACGACGGTCCCTCCTAAACCCTCTTTTCATTTGATCCTGTCTCCAGCAGCGCCCGCGCCTGCGCCCCTGTCTCAGCCGCACTAAGCTTCACCAGACCCGGCTCCATCCTCCAGACTCAGCCCCCTCCGAGCCACCAGTCATCCATCTACCCATGTTCTAACACCCAAGGGGGGAGTGTGAGAGAATCGCAGTCTGGAACCGTAAGGAAGTTCACAACTAGAGCGCCGGACAGAAATTTATTGTTATTTTCGCTGAAACAGCCTCGAGACAGGAGACTGCATTGCAGCCATGGAAAGAAAGGTAGGAGTTGAGCAGCGACACCACACTCTCGGTGTTCCCGTTAATGTAATTTTCGTCTGTGTAATGCAAATTATTTTCTGTCCACCATTAGAAGTCCATGCTGCGCAGCCCAGCCCACCTTGGCACCGCTAGGCTGACTGCCAGCCAGTATAGTAGGCAGGGAGTTCTCCGGCTGGGTCTTGTTTATCCGTGTGGAGTATTAAACGAAACAACAAATGAAGTTACATTTCAGCAAAATTATTGCACTTGTCAGTTTACAGTGCACATTGGGAAATTCTGTCCGGCAGTAAACATCAAAAACAAGGGATGCTATATAGGTGTTAACACTAACGTGATTATCTGAGTTTTTTTATTGGGCTTTTTTTTATTGCTGTTTAAGTACACCTTTTACAGCAACGTTTCTGCGTTAACCCACCTCTTTTCCTCTTAACCCCCGGACGCCCCCTCCTCCCTGCCCTCCCTCCATCCTCCCCGTGTTCTGTGTAACGCTGCAGACACGGGGGGCTTGTTAACCTTGACTGCTGAGAAGCAGGCACTTGAAGAGTAATGGGAGGAATATACTGTAGACGGTATCTCCCTGCCCCAGGCCCGTATGTCTGGCTACCCCCAAACACTTATTCACACACAGTCAAATATAAGAATTACCGTAGCTGCGTTCTTATCATCTACTGTTCTCATTCCCTACACGAATATATTAAAATGAACACTTTTATTTGTTGCACAGACTTTCTGACAGCAAAGATTCAGTGTTTGAGTTGCATTTTTCCACACCACTAGCCTTTGTTGGCACAAATTCTGTGCAGTCAGTGTGGTTGTTCTTAGCCCGGATTGGATATGTATTAGGCAAAATACCATTGAGAAAGAGAGAGACAGACAGTACAGAGAGAGCAGGGATGTATATGTATTTTGATTAATGGGCAAAAAAAAATATTTACAGCTCGCAAAGGATGCTATAAAATCAGTATATGAAATTGTTGATTTCACTGGCTGAAATATGTGTGAATTGTGAATGAGAAAGCAGTTGTTTGTGATCTGGTATCAAAGCGTTACTGGGGCATCTTTCTGTTGTTGTGGTCATTTTAATGCTTGTGCACCTATTGTATTTATTGGTCTTTAAATGTTCATATTTCCTTAAGACAATTACAGATTTACCTGTAGGTTTATCTGAAGTGTTGTCAGCCGCAGTTCTGTCCTGCCTTGACAAATTTCCTGTCTAGAGAGTGTCCACTCCAAACTTTCTGCAAATTTGAGTGATGCTTTAAGTTGTCCATTTGAGTCTTTGTCGCTCCCCGGTAGAACTGGGCTGCTTGACAGTTTCTCCAGTGTTATTCAAAAAACCATACACATTTGTAAAATGAGTTTTTGTGTTTTAATTATTATGACCAAGACTTCCATACTGAGATCAGTGTTGCAAAGGATCTTGATGAATTGTTTTTAAATGATGTTAACACCTTAGAAAGCTTGTAAAAAAAACTGTATATGTAGGTGTTTACATCGTTTTTGAATACCAGTTGTAAACATTGTTTGTTTTAGATCCAGTTAAATAGCTCAAGAATCTCTGCTAACAATGTTAAATGGAATGCTTTTCTTCAGGATTACTTACTTTAGGGGTTAACTATTTTGACCTTTAACACACAACCAGGTTATGAAAAATATTTGTACAGGATAAGCTCCCACATGGAATTAAGAAAAAAACTCTTAATTTCAAGAATTGCAAATTTCATGCATCACAATGTAGGTCAAGTAGACATTTGTGTCTTCTGTTTACCACCACCCTCCCCGAACAGAAAACAGACACATCAATATTTAATTTGTAGCATTTTATTTTGGCTGAAAAGGACTGAAAATCTATATTTTAGCTGCCAATATGGCTGGTTGAATTGTTTTACAATTTACAGTTTTCTAGCACATTGCTTCAAAAACCATTAACTGACATAAATTCATTCATTTATCAAATTAAAAGTAATAAAAAACATAAAAGTTAAAAAAAAAAAAATATTGAAATTGCAGTGTTATTAACTGTCCGGTTCTTAAATGATTGAGTAAAGTCTGTACTATTTCCCTGAATTCTTACTTGCTTGTAGAATCCATACAGAGCCATGAGACCACCCCACCACCACCACAATTAGTAATACTGTCTCTTACTAAAATTACTCCATTCATGTGCCTGATTCAGATCAGTAACTTTGCTGCTTTGTATTGTTGACAGAAATGCTAATTGGTGGCCCCAGATTCCTTAACTGCTCACATTAATTAGCATGTTAACAGATTTGTGTTTCGTTGCCAGTTTTTTTCCCTCCCACATCAGACCTCTAATTATTTTATAATCTATTCCATATGGAGACTGTTTCCTACTGAAGTAATCTGTGCTTGACCCTTCCCAGCAGCACCCAGGGGTGACGGTGCTTTGCTGAGGGCCTGCAGATGGAGCATGCGGTGGGGGTGTTTATAAAGCAGAGCCTGTCTGGAATGCGCTAACAGTAGCCTTGCGTCTGCATGGATGCCTAGCAGCTCACAGAAGAATGTTTTTGACAGCGATGCTGGCTAGTTCTGCCTTTTATTTTCACAGTGGCTTGGCCCAGGCAGCCCGTACGTTCCTCTTGGATTAGCCAAAAAAATGACAGATACATCTCAGTGCCTTGTGATGATGTCATAGAAATTGGTTGCCTTGGAAAATTTTGGTGACAAGAAAGCGGATGTAGTAGGATTGATGCAAAATGACAAATAAATGAAGTTGTAATATATAGCCTTATGTGTAATTACCGCCCGGTATATTATCACTTATTTTACGCCAGTTTATTATTGTTTATTGGTGTATGGCTGCCAAATCATCCTCATAGCCTTGGGACTCAAGAAGTGGTACTCTTTCAGTTGAAAGAAGTGAAAGTTTGTCAATACTTGGAAGGTGCAAAAACAGATCATTATTAAAACACTAAGTAACAGCAAAGTGCACCAAGCCAGTCCATTTGTCCACAATGGCAAGGATAGCCCCTCAACTCTTCTGCTTGGGAACATTTCAGCTTCCCACTTGGTTGTAAGAATAGCCCCTTTCTCATCCAAAAACCCTCACATTTCATTGATGTTAATTACGATTTCCATGATTGTTTTTACTACATTGTCATTGTATGTTACTCCATATGCCAGTTTTACCCGTTTTTCATTCTCTGGGAGGGGGAGTTGATAGCAAACCCTCCTGGTTTTTACAGCGCAGACAGTCCCATACTGCCTAGGCCTGAAGCCTAAGAGCAAGGTTAACTTGCTTGGGGGTGCCTGGCGGGCACTTAGTGGCCTCTAGGGGGCGATGATGCTAATGAGCCCCAGGCGGATTGTCTCCTGGCTTTGCTTGGTGAGGCTGGGATAATTGCTGCTTTGCCACTGTGGACCTCCAGCCATGGCTGGTAATGGCACTGCTGGGACCTGATCGAGCAGCCATAGAATTCACAGCTACAGCACAAACAGGCAAAATTGTAATGTGCCATTCAATTACAATCCCTTCACTATTCCCACACTCCTGTAGTTGTGTTGTATCCAATCCAACAAATTGCAATAGTAAATAGAAATGAAACAAGCTAGTCAGCAAGTTATAAGCTGTGTTTTTCCTTCTAGCTCGACCGCTGGTGAGCAGGTTATCTCTCTGTGGTCTTCTTTGTAAGCAAGTCCAGTGTTAGCCTGCTAGCCCAAGACTAGTTAAAGAATTAGTTTGCAGAGGAGGCCAAAACTGTTAATTCGGCCAATGAAATCTATATAGTGATCTGTTGAAAATTTGCACCTGCAAGTTTACAGCACTACATTGAATACCTGTGACTTGTTTACAAGATGAACATTTCGTGTGAATGGTCACAGGAGCTAAGTGAGGTCAGGAATGAGATTTTGAAGTCCTTCATATTTCAGCAATATTTTTGTAATAGTTGTTTTTAGAATCGAAAGCCACAGTGTCTTCCTGTCATGTGGTCTTTGAATGAGGCTTTCAGATGACATTCAGCATTTAGATTTTGACTTTCAAAACTCTCAGTCTCGATCGTGTATTTCTGTTTCTTTGCTGTGTATCTTTCCTGTACCGGATTGGATCATATAACGTGTAGATACATATCTCTTTGGCCTGAGAGGGAGAGATACAGAAACCTAGCATATGGGTAATCAAATACAGGAGGAGTGAACTATAACAACAGTAGCTGTGTAAGATGAATTACCTGATTGTTTAAGCTGGAGCAGCTCAAACCTGGTCCTGACCCAGTGCATACAGCAGGGGTGTCACACTCCAGTCCTGGAGGGCCATAATATAAGCAGGTTTTTTGTTGTTTCATTCCAACCGGCACCCATTTTAGACCTTGGAAACCAGATGCCTGGACTCCCTGATAGAAACTGTGGCCCTCCAGGAAATGGTTTGACATCACTGGCATCGTATCTGCTCACAGTATCTGCAGTTTCAGACAGACACATCACTACCCAATGAAGGCAATCATTGTTGCGAATCTGTTTTGCCTTCCTCCACCTTTGGTTACATATTTTAAAAGAGCAGGACTGTAGCCTTTGAGGAGCATAGTTGATTGGCCTTAATTTACATTTTCCAGGTAACTATAGTGTTATGTGTCTGTTGATTCAAAGTTACGTGGATTAAAATGTATTTGAAGACAGAGGGTGTCTTATTCTGTCTATAATGACCCACCTTATTAGGTAAGAAGTTTGCAAGTTTGCTTACTGAGTAAAACTGGACATTTGGTAGTGTAACATGAGAGCCCACGGAGTAAAACAGGCCTATGAATGTTCAGAATAATTAATGCAAGGGTTTCAGTCTGAGTACTTTTTTGGTGAGCTTTAAGCTGCTTTAAGAGTTATACAAGAATCTTAAATTTAGCCTCTGAAACACAACAATTGTGCTTATATGCTTTTCAATTCTATATGCATGACATTCCGATGCTGTTAGCATTGAGTTTCCATTCGGACAGAAGAAAAACATTTCATTTCCATGAAATAACACGTCTGGAATGTGCTGGCATCTGCACTGTCACTTATACACAGGCCATGTATACAACATTTATGCTTGTGTAGTAACATGTTTGGGTTGCGTTTTTGTTATGATGTACTTTTTATGTACTAAAATAAAATATTAGCATTTGCAATAGCGACTTGTTGGCATTTGAGGTTGATGAATCCGTGTTTATGGAGTTCGAATAGGAGGAGGAAAATAATTTGATGGTTTGGTCAACAATCCATCCTCCATAGTCAGCATTACAAGTGAAACTATACATTTAGTAACGTAATGTTGTTTAAACATTTAAGCTATATTTTTGCTGCTCTGTGTCATGGCATTGTCCTTTGACTGCTGATGTTTCCATGTGACATGGCTAAGCAGCTTGATCCTTGTTATATTTATAATATAAATATTATAAATATTTATTATAATTGATCCTGCGACCCCTGTATATGTATATCTGACTTTGAAATAATTTTGACATCTTTTTATTTTGTGTTCCCTCCAAAATACATGTGTCCCAGATGCCTGTAGCTGAACTTATCACAGCACAAATGGACTGGACCTCTGTTGTTGTTGTATCTTTGTGGTTATGCTGGTGTTTTCTGCTCAGGGAACTGGCTTTTCCTCCTGCACTTGCATTCAATAACTGTCCTGCAAAACTGTTAAGACTCACACCATTTATGAAATGGAGTTGGTGAATGGACTTGATTGGGTGAATGGATTTGGTGAATGGATGTAAATCTTTAGCAGCCATCCTGACACCCCGCCACAAGAACATCGAAAAGCCCGTCAGACTCTGCACTACTTTAATCCAATAACATAATAATAAGCCTAACGCCTCTTTGGTCAGATCATAGTTTGGCTGCAGGTTGCATATTCTTGGTTTTGGAGAGTCAAGCATTTGCATATACCTGTTTTAGGCCATGGTCCTGGTCAGCACAGAGGTATTACATGTGCTTTTAAGTTTAAACGTAGAGTGCATTTTGAAACTGCAAGGCCTGAACTCAGATTAAGTGGCTTGGTGACAGTTTGGTTCTAGAAAGGACTCTGTTCCATATAGGCCATTTATCCTTCTGTGTGAAGCGCCAGCCAACGCTGATGGGATGCACCTGCTCTTCCTCTTGAGCAGATAGCTTAGGTGTGAGTCTGTGTGTGTCAGTAGGCGTGTGCACTTGAACTGTAAAGGGTAGATTATTTCCAGGCAGGGTGCAGGGAGGTGGTGCCTGACACCTCGGGGCTTCCTAAGTCCCTGCGTTGGCGGGGTTTTTCCTGACTTTTGGCATGGCACAGAAGTACATGGACTTTTTCTATGACAAGCTTGTCAGGATGAAGTAAGACAGCATGAACAAGTCAGAACAGGGACAGGTAATCATAGACACACTTCCTGTCAGTGACATGACATAAAAAATAAGCCACCCTTCTCAGTGGTTTTACCCTTTTTTTTGTCCATCTTCTCTACCTTGATTTTAGCATTTGGCCTTTTGTCTTCATGATTTATATTGATTTATATAGTTTCGACTGCTCAGCTATATTTAAAAAAAGTATTTAAAAATTCTGTTAAAGTTGGAGAAGATAAGAGTAAGTTAGCAACATACATTTGCCTCAGAATGTTTATGATGATATTTTGTGTTGGAAGAGAGAGGCTGCTCTGGAAAGTCGGTTTAGTGTAGGTTTAGTGATGCTGCTCAAATTTTTTTATCTTCTGATCCCTGTGCTTGGGCAACGCAGTGAAACCCTCTAGTGCAAAATCTACCTTTCATGACAAATCTGAGAACTCCCACAATTGTTTGCCATTTGAGGATTGCTTCGGGACAGAAATATGACTCAGCTCCATCAGCATTCAAAGGCACGAGCGGCTCCCTGTCACACCTTGAGTGCTGTTGCGGGAAAACGTGAAGCTCTAACAAATGTGTCAAGGGGAAGCGGAAAGCACCCCCAACCCCCATCCCCAAACTCATCTGGCTGAACATCTTTCATTAAACCTCCTGGGCAGATACACGACAGATAACCAGCTCTCCCAATAGCAGAGTGGAACCACTCAGGGTGGATAAGACAACCATCAACAGCCCACAGGCAAACAGGAAGTGAATTGTCGTAATTTCCTGTCAAGTATTATGCAATATATGTGGGAGGGGTAACTGTATAAATATATGTATAATTCTATAAATATGATTAATTACAGTACAGGCCAATATTATTAGGTCACCTTTTTTGTGTGATTAAGGTCCAGATTCTCAGCTTATATGCAGGGGTTTTTGTGGTGTTTCTAATCAGTCAGATATGTTCAATTGCTTCATTAGAGCAGGTATAAGAGAGCTTTTAGTATGTATCTTCAGTATCAGATTGCCCTTGGAATCTGTGATCAGTGGTTGTCAACATGCTGACCAGCGTTTGCCAATGAAAGAAAGATGATCAGCAAGAAGGGTTATAGCATTGGTGAGCCCCAAAGTCACTAGGAGGTCAAGGAAGAACATCACAGTTCATGACACAAATAATTTTAAACATAGACATGTCCGAGAGACCAGAAACACTCTTCAGGTGGCAGGCATGGTTGTGTCAGAAACTACTGTCCCCAGAAGACTTCACAAACAGAACTACAGAGGCTGAAGTGGAGATAGAAACCACTAGTTAGGCGCAAAAACTGGATGACTAAGTTACAGCTAACTAAGGAGTACCTGAAGGATTCTGCAGAGTTCTGGAAAAAGGTCTTTTTCATTCTCGGGCTCATGAAGCCACTATTAAATATGTATAGCAGTGTTTCTGGTGGGGTCATGATCTTGGAATATTGGGATGTCATGAGGGACTGGTTACAGCAAAGGGTGGATCTAATCTTGGGGTGCAGCTGGTTAAATGGGTTCATATGGGACCCAATGACTCCCAATTGATGGCTGCCCCTACCATTACAGATCCACCACCAAGTCAAAATAATTATTTTTATTTGTTATAGTTAAGACTGGAGTAGCAGCATTCTGGACCACCTGGAGTATGTGGTGAATGTAGTCATGATATGTATGTTTTGAACCACTGAATTCTCTCTTGATATGACTGAGTAAATGAATACCAACGGTGTTTTAAAAAATTCACATTAAACGGAGATTCTGAAAGCAGACTGTGAACTTTTATTCTCACTTCTGTCAGTCATGTAATGAGGGGGGGAAGTGGGCAGTTACATAACAAAATAAAATGATGTAACCTCCTGGATTGAGGAGAGATCGAGAAAGGCCACCTGGTGTGTGGGTGAATCAGCCTGTTTGTTTATCTGATGGGCGGATTTAGGTGGGACTCACAGACGCCCACGTGTAACAGACCGGGATTGTAACCGTTCCCAGATGCTGAAGTTGTTTTACGGATGAGTGGTGTTTCTTCGGGGAAGTGTCTGACATGCAGTCTTCTGTCTAAGGCCTATGAGTCCATCTGATGAGGGGGCTGTAGACGTGAGAGCGGACATGTGGGGATGGGCGCACTTACTGATACCTGAAATCTGAACTCAGCGTTAGTATGGGATGTTAAGGAGCGATAGATAGTAGAATTTATTCATTTTGGTATTTTGAGGTAAGCTGTGTAGTAGCTGTCAGACAAGAAAACTTGCTATGAAAATTCACAAGGCTATAAAACTGTACCAGGTTGTGTTATTTGAATGTATATATAATCAGAATCATAAAGGGAGGCTGATGCTAGTAGGGTGAAGTGTAGAGATTCATTGATCTAGAATTTTTTTGAGTACAGTAGAAAACTCTTAATTGTGTGCCAGCTAGGATGGACTGATGCCAGTTCCAATCACCAATATTTGGCATGGGGCATGCAGGGTTTTTTGGAATATTTTATTAAGAAAAATTATGAGCAGGGTGATGGGCTGTGACTGTGTAGTAAAATTTATATTTAGAATGTATCTGTGGGCAGTCAAATAAATAAGATTCACTATTGGAAGCCCTGACATGGTAAGCTGCCACATACCTCTTGCTAGCACTTTGCAGATGTTAAAATTAGCTTTTACATTTTTTTCTCCGACACTTTCCTGGAATATTTTTTGACTGTTTAAATATACAGGAAGGCAATACGAAGGGAAGATGGAAAATGAAAGTATGATGGGCTGTGTTTTCGAGCAGGCTTTCGCCGAATGTAAAGTAGCCTAATTTCAGATGTGCATTTTCATACCAAAATTAAACATTACAAATAAATGAATGAATGAATACATAGATAGTAGGCAGCCTGTACTTCTCCTAATCCCTGACATGTGAAGCAGTGTGCAGAGAAGTGAGTGTGTGGGTGGGAACAGCAGAACGCCTCTTCTTGTTTTGTCAGTAAGCCAGTTCCTGTGTGCTCCACGGAGTGGGTAGCTTCGCTGGATGCTTCAAGGGCAGTTTTGCACCCATCCCATGGAGCTTTTCACTTGCCAGCATGGCTGCAGTGGGCCCGAGGTAGCAGCCGCTGTCTGAGGCGTGCTCTGTCCGTAATGCTTTGGCCGTTGTGGGCAATGAGGCCATGAGACAGGGGGCAGGCCTGAGTCTAACAGCCTTTAATGCAGAGTGCTACTGCAGAGGCTGCTGTGAAATAAGCACAGAGGCAAAAACATGTTCAGGATTTACTAATGTCTGGCAAATGAGGACAAAGCCAACCTTTATGAAATATTTATGAAATGTCTAGGAGAACTATTGGTAATATTTCTGGAAACAGCCTTCAGAACTTCTTGGATGATTAGTGTTATATATATATATATCTATGTAATTTGAACATTATAAGGTTATAGCTATTTGTTGTGTTTTATGTGAAGTTGTTGAGAGAGTGGAATGGTAAATGTGTGCTGGGGCTCTGCCGTGGATGCTTGGCGGGCTCGGCGGCTGGCTGTCTGCGCTCAGAGCGACTGACCCATTTAAACACTAACGCCTCGGTATCAACCTACTGCCCTCCTGCTGCTCCCGTTTGTCCCTCAGTCGGCTGTTCAAGATGTGGGTGGCTCCAAAGAAAACAAAAAATAAATGATTTTCAGAGTAAATCATTTTAATCGTAGTGAATCCTAATAAACCCAGTTCACTTTGGACAACAGATGCTTGTGGCTTTGGTAGGATCCATTTATAAAAAATGTTATAGTTTATCCCATGTTCATTTTTCATATTCGGCTGACAAGTTCACAGTTGGGTCTTAAGCAGCCCTACAGGATGTTCCTTAGATAAGAGCATCTCCACCTCAGCTTACCACCACCTCTGCATTGTGTTACACTGGGATTCTCTTTTGAAAATTTCTCTTGTTTTATCAAGCTGATGGTGCAGGATTGGCCACGAAAGGCTGCGAACGAAGCAAAGCACAGCCAGTGAGAGATGTCAGATTTGCTTCTGCACTGCAGAACAGCATAGATCAGCACCTGCCTGTATCATCTCTCTCTCCTGTCAGTCAGGTTTAGCTACAGTTCAACCCCACAATTCAAATCTCATCTATCTCTGCCTTCATTAGCAAGATAATGGCTGCTGGAATGATAGTAATCAAAGTTGCTGTAAAGATTTTAAAAGACAGAGGTGAATCTCACACATACACACATGCACACACAGACACAGATACAAACACCACTCACATATGCAAACAGATGCACACACACACACTGAAGTAAATCATAGTATGTGGAGACTAGCTTAATTGAGGTGTGAATTATATCTCAAGGGTAGCTCCTTTTGAATCTGCAGCATAATTTATTTCAGGCACCCACCCTCTTCCTGTCTCCTGGTATCTGTGTGAGGCTGAAAGTTTTGGGCTGGGTTAACACCAGTACCTTAGTGAGGCTAAAAGATAGGGCTAGCTGCACTCTAGCTCTTCAGTTAGGCCTAAAGATTGAGGCTGGCTGTACACTAGCTCCTCAGTGAGGCTGAAAGATTGAGGCTGGCTGTACACTAGCTCCTCAGTGAGGCTGAAAGATTGAGGCTGGCTGTACACTAGCTCCTCAGTGAGGCTGAAAGTTTGGGGGCTGGCTGGTGAAACAGAGTCATTGCTGGGCCATGAAGAGTGGGGAGACCCAGGGGTCTGGTGTGATGATCCGCTGCAGTCTTCTGACCGCAGATGGGCAGGCCGGGTAGGACCGTCAGCGCTGTTTTATCATAATCAACATGCTCTAGTGCATCCATATATTTACATCAACAGCCTCTCCATGAGTCTGCACTTTGTGGACACCCGTGTCAAAGAAAATCAATATCCCAGGCTGCTGAAGCAAACCAGCACAAGGCAATTTTAGGTCACCGTGTATGGATTTCCTCCCTAGAGAATCCCATTGGGTGATATGTACTGACCCTCAGCATCAACTGAACAAAACAAAAATGAATTGGTCTGACATGTGGGGTTGCAAGGCACGGAAGTGCTGAAAAAATGGAACTGGCTCCTCCCTATGCAGTTTCATTAGCAGTGGTATTTGAAACGGCCAGTGAAAGCCTGCTTAGCCAATCAATAGCTGGCAAACCGTCAAACTGAGTGTGGCCAGCCGAATGTACTTTGCATCATATTGTACTACTGAGGATATTTTTTTTTGAAACTTTTTGTTGACAAGCATAAAACCCTGATACATGATAAAGCACATTTTATTACGGCTATTGATTTTCAAACCTGAGTCATTCGTCTCCATGGCAATATTACTCTAAAGAATGAGAATTTTATGTCGTTCTTTGGTCAGGGAAAAGGGGATGAATAATTTCTGGCTTCAGAAGAATATTCAGATTTGTGGCCATCGTAAATTCACATCCCAGCTCCTTCCTTCAAAAACAGCTGAGAGTATGGGGTACAAATTAATTATTTAAACTTTAAAACAGAAGCAATGCTAAGTACAAGTAATATTAGACTGAGGTATTGACTCTACGCTTGCACTCTAAAATGTAAAATAAACAAGTGCAAGAATTTGTAACATTTGATTGCAATGTAACTCTTGAAGGTCTATCACCTGGGTAATTAGCTTTCAATAAATACAATATTCGGTGCACTGTTTTCTGCAGTTATGCTGACCTGCTGGATACTACAGAGAGTGTTGTCATGCTTTATACATGACAGTCTTTATTTAGGCTCAACTGGATAATAAAGGACAATAAACATCTGCAGGTGCAAAATAATTGCATTGATGACAGTAAATGCTCTCAAGGTTTTTTCTCAGTGGGCTAAACTGGCCATAGTATGAACCATTACATCTGACATAAGATAGCTGAATACCGGTTCTGTTTGAATTGAGATTTGTTCTGATTTTAATGCAATGAGATTTTATTCATTAAAACACAACAATGATCCGCATACATAAACCATCGTCATCCTGTTTGGGACCCCATGCATGCTTGTCAGAAATTCAGGACAGAACTTTCTCCCTGCATCCCTCACAAGCTCTCGCAGCCTTTGGCCATAACGTCTTTCGCAAACGGGAAATGAAAGTAACTGGTTGCTATGGCTACAGCAAACAGGAAATGCCTTCTAGGTTGTCTCCTGAAGCATTCCTCTCTCTCGCAAAGCTGGAGAGCTGGTGGGAGACTTTGCTCATTGTGAGGCCGCGGCCGACCCAACAATACCCCCTTTCATTAGTGATGGGATAAATGGAGGAACTGGCCAAGGATCTCAAGTGTAAATACTCTACTCAAAGATGCTGCATACCCATAGGCTGAGCAGTGCGGGCCCTTTCTATCCACCACCAGGGTTATGGTTTTAAGTACAGTTGCACTGAATGAAGTATCCTTCATTTGAACAATATATTACAACTAGAAGCTACCAAATATACTCAGACTGATTTCTATATTTTTTTTACTGTTGCCTTTGTATGTATTTTATGAAATGTACATTTTAAATTACATTTTTTACTTGATATTGCAATATAACATGTGTCTCAAATGTTTACATAGCATGGAAATTAATTTAATTTTCAATTAATTGTGACTAACTGTACTGCAGCATATTAATCAGATGTGTCAGAATGTTCAAGTGTGTTAATTTAGACATGCAGGTGTGTTTTCCTGAGTATAAATACAATTAATGCCTTAAAATAACTGGCCATCTTGTCTCCCTTGCTCTCTCTGCAGTATGTGTACAGATATCACACTGTGTTTGAGCACCTCCTTTGCACACTGTTTTCTCTGATAATCGTTTTTCTGCATAAGCTGCTGTGCTAAACCTGCTGCAGAACCAAGGCAGCTGTGCTGGAAATTTGGAGCAGGATTTGTTAGCAGCTATGTAAGTAAATAAAGTGAGGGGCCCCAGCATGAGGGAGGAGCTCAAGATTTCACTCTGTGAGTCTCTTCCTACGTAGCCCCGCCTTCCACTGCGCCCCCCTTTCCAGCTGTGTATGCGTTTCCTGTTAGGGGCTTCTCACGTTAGAGAGAGACCAAAAAACCCTGCCTGAATGCTAGCCTTCACAAGGCTCCAGTTTAGGGATGCAGACGGCAAATGTTTTCACCTCTTTCTCTGTCTCCCCCTTTCCCTCGTTCTGTGTCTTTCACACTCCACTCCACCGTTTCTCCTCCTCTCCCTCCCTCTTTCTCCCACCCCTTTTCCCTAAATCTCTCTCCCTCTCTCTCACTAGTCTGCATCAATGTGGAGCAGGTTCAGCGAAGCCTGGCGTAGTTTGGGATTTTAAACTGCCTATACTGAGAGGCCTATTCACAGCTCTCCCTCAGCCTGCCAAATGGCCTTAGGTCTCACTTTGCAAGCATTCGCAGTCTCTTTACCTGCTCTTAAAGTGGCAGCATCCATCATTTTTACTTTAAAAGATTTTAATGTCTACACACTTTACATTTAAGAATTTATTGTAGCGAGTACCTTGATACTGCACTGCTGCAGTCTGTTGATGGGACTGATCTAATTCATACATGTACTGAAATAGGGCCAGGGAGATTCTGTGTCCCTATTTTTGTCATTGCTCAAACAAAATAGGTTCTATTGTGTCATGAAAAAAATACTCAGAGGTGAGTCTATGAAGAACATGCTGAAACTGAGAAGGCAGACAGAATTGAGTGGAGATATGGGAACGTCGCCAGAACCTGTGCAGGACATCGAGTTCAGGAGTTGAAACCCATCGCTTTCAATTTCTCTATTTTTATCTACGCCCACACTTTTCAGTGCTAAGTAGAGTAGGCAGATTCTGTGCTAAGTGAAGGAATTTTTGGAAGCTGTACAGTAGCAGAACATGCAGGTAGGCTTGGCTAATGAGCTATAGTCAAGAGCCAGCTGTCTGAACACCTCCAGCACTGGCTGCCATCAAAGGAGCCAACCGCAGTAGCGGATCTGCAGGGGGAATTTGGCCAGAGTCGCACTGGGCAACAGCTGCTCAGCTAACACACGTTTGACATTTGACCCTCAGTTCTTCTCTGGGCATGCTGCCTCCACGTTAGGGAGAGTTAGCACAGTCCGCTGTGGGTAGCGTAACACAATGCAGCTTCCATGCTAATTCCTCTCTGCCAGCACCGTCAGCTACTTCATGTCTTTTCTCAGAATATATACCCTCCATTCAGTGTGCTAGAGAGGTTTGACCAATTAAAGTGTTCTGTTTGAGTTTGAATGGTCCATAACACATTATTCATCCACTTTCAAACCCCAGCATTAGCTTTCACTGTTCTGCACCATGGCACAGCCTAAGTCATAGCACCCTCATCTCAGCTGGACTGCTTCAATCTATGTCTAAAGGAAAAAAGAGCTTATTTTACTTTCCCTCATACACTTTCTGTTGTATTTCCCAAGGTCAGTTGAAATATCCTTCAATGTATTCTTTGTGCCTTGTATTCTAATTTATTGTATTATATGTATTCTAATGTATTTCAATGTATTCTTCATTATCTGTGAATCAATTGTAAACCAGGTATGTCAGTGAAGTTCAAACATCCAAATAGATGTTTGTGTGTATATGAAGTTTAAAATAAAAAATACTGCTCAGGATTTATGTACACACAAAACCAATGTTTATGTGTGCGCCTAGAGACATATCTGCTGAAAAAGATTGTCTCACCCAAGAAATCCTTACCATGGGAAATATGTTGTATAATTTTGCATACACATGTATTAGCATGGAAGGGTATTTTGAATTACTTTAATTAGTTAGAGCAGAAACTCTAAATTCACATGGATCAGTGCACCTTGTCTGTTTAGTTAAACATTACAAACAGTGGATGTGTGTGTGCGTTTGTGTATCTGTATGTGTGTGTGAGAGAGAGGGGAAAAAAATAGAAATTAAAAATCCTTCTCAGAGAGGAAAAGTGCTGGGCAAATTTAGCAGCGCTACATGTCTACATACCTGCCACAGCCAAAGAGACGACAGTGACAATCCGTAAAAATTCTTACAAGGTTTTATTTTTTCAGTTATTAATTTATTCTTTAATTAGCATAGTAGTTACACATTACTAGCATTGTTTGTAATGGTCCATGTGTGTATGTATTGTTTGTATGCTTTGGCAACATTTGTTAGTCCATATGTCACGCAAATAAATTCATTGAATTGAATTGAATTGAGAGAGGGAGAGAGTTTTTCAGAGGACTTACTGCTGTGTGCACCTGTCTATGAATCTGAAAACGAAGTCTCTCTCTGTTCCCCGCTGTGAAGTTGGTTAGAGCATGTAGTGGGGTCTTTCCCAGGAACCCAGGTCCTAAGGAAGGATGAGCTCTCGGCCTGCACAGGTTCAGACTCTTTTATCCTGTGGCTGTACCAGCAATGTGGGGCCCCCGGGACCCCCTGCCTGCAGGAGTTTGCCAGGTGGGCCGTGGGTTCCCCCTCTTGACCAGATGAAAGCAGACAGAATTAACTAATGTCTTTTTCCAAAGCTTGTAGTGCAGGCATGCTTTCAGTCCTCTATAACAGTTAGCAGAGATTGATCAATTATTGCCTTCTGCATTTTGTTGACCTGTCATCTCCTTTGCGAAACAATAGGCATTTTTCACATACAGACACGCTGCCAAGAATTTAATCATTGTAAGAATTTCCTCCAGAAATAACCATTATAGATTAAGTGTTTCCCCAGAAAGGTAACATGATTGACAGTATTAACGCTGAATTTCCTTAACTAGCTAAGGTATGCCCATTGATTTGGATGAAGTGTCCATGGCTACTGGATAGCTCTTCAATATGCTAATTGCATCTGGTTGTTAGATTTTTAGTGCTCATATTCTGAGTGTGTAGTGTACATGAAGGATCAATTTAATCAGACATGCATGTTCTAACTACTTCAGCAAATAAAAATTATGTCAAGCTAATTAGGACCACCCTGGATATTGCATAATTGTATAAAATGCATGATCACACTCCATCACACACATATATACGATTATAAGGGTCACTGGATGAGAGTTTGCGTTTTAAAAATATATGCCTCAATGGCGCCCTCTGTCCTTTCAGATGCGCCATGACACTGACTGCATGGGGGTGGCACAATGTACCTGCATAAGCTGAATTTTCAATATCAACTGTCTCACATAAAATCCTTAACTTTAGCAGGGAAAAATTTCCAACAGTTCATACTACTATTGTTTTTTTTATTAAAACCTCTTCTTTTAAATTGCTTAAAGGTGTATTTTTGCATATATACACATTAATCAAATGCATTTGTTGCAGAATCTGTATTTATGCTGAACAATCATGGACATTGTGAGCTCAGTTATATAAATGGATCAATTTTTGTATAGGGCTTTGTCATACTCAATGCCCTGCTCTCTAGTAATAAAATTGCATGTGACAGATCTATAATGTGAGAGAGCTGGGGCTTTGTGTCTGCATTCTCCTGGATTTCTGTGACTAGACCGTGGTATTCTGCAGCTGAAGTAAAGCAGGGAACATCCCTGTTGTGGTGTCAGGGTGTCTCTCTGTGCCTCTGCTTCATGCTTTAGTGTAATGAAGGATACACCCTCTGCAGCGCAGTGAAAGTATAGACTACTACAGTGCCTTCTGCAGCTGGAGTGGAGCAAAGCCCTACTATATACGGCCCATACACAGTCGGTAGTAAAGTATACCCTCTCAGGATAATGGATATTTTCCACTCATGTAGACAAGATTTTCACATGTGGCTAGAGTGTATTCATTAAGCATAAGCTTGTTTATTTTGCTGTGTGGAAATGGAAATGTGCCACCCTTTGCCGCGGAGAGGAGTCGGAATGGAGTGCGGTGTGAAACGGAGCTGAGTCCTGTGGCAGATTGTGGAGATGAGATCCACCACTGATTCTGTTTCTGTCCACTCCGTCTTCCTTTGGCACATCAAGACCGCAGGCTTAATCCTAATCTCAGACAAATGCTGTCAAACAGTGAATCCTGTTACCATGTATTAGGGACAGACTGACTGCACAGAACAGCTAACGTTATTCAACAATGTTCTTCTTTTGTTTCATCATTTGAGAAAACTGCTATGGTCTCAAATTGATACAACACAAGGCAAACTGATAAAGGTCCCTGGACATGCACACACACGCACACACACACACACACACACACACACACACACACACACACACACACACACACACACACACACACACACACACACACACACACACACACACAATATCTGCACCCTGGCACCACAGACGGTTCCTGCACATGCACACATGCACACACACACACACACACACACACATGCATGCGCACACACAGCTCATTCTCAGTACCTGCGCCCCTATCTTTTACACATACAGAAGCCGAGGCCCTCTCCCACCGGGCAGGAATTCACACTGAAGGCCCAGATGCCACTCACCCCACAAGGCCGAGAGCCGATTACCGCCGTCTTTGACCACTCGTCCCTTTGAAGTCCTGCTTTCCCCCTCTGCTCCCGCCGAATGGGCCATTACCATTTGGTGTAGTTGGTTTTGTTGAGTGAAGGAGACAGGGAGGGGGTCCGACAAGGGGGACTCCGACATGCTCCACGCTCCTCCCCCTTGTTGCAGTGTCAGGGCCTTTTGTTGGCATGTCCTTCTCACATGGGGTCAGAATCGTTACACAGGACAAGCTGCTTTTCCTAGGCTTGCCTGCATGTTCATTTGCCTGATGCGCTTCCCAGCTGGGTAACACATATCGCCATGTAGTCTCACTATATCAGACTCAAAAATCACACAGCTTTGAGTTTTATGCTATTATTTTTATGCTAGGAGGAGAGAGAATGTTACGAAATGATTACCAGTTCATTAAAAAAAAGATTTTTCAGAAATTTAAAGCAGTAAAATAGACCCCTGTCATAATTTGTACACTCTCCCTCAACCAATATGAAAATAACATCATCACACAATATAATACATACATACATAATTTATATTGATGTGCATCATATAATCAAATATTCAGATATTAATAACAAAATATTCATTATATAGTAATTGTATTTCATTATAATCTTATGAATATTTTAAATACTAAATATTCATTATCTGAAATAATTACATATTCTATTTAATGATTTTGTAGTACAGTACAACATATTACACAGCACTGTGGTGCATTCAGTATTGTATAAAAGGCCAGTTAATAATCAGAAATGACATGTCTGTATAATGTATGAGTGTAATGGGATTATATATGGATATATCATAGAATACAAATTATTTGAGTTGGACAGACCAGGGCATGATCAGAAATATCTTGTTTGTCTCTCAAACCTCTGCATTTTCTTAATAACTCTTTAATTACCTTTTCCAGTGACTAAAGTTGATGTTTTGACATAGGTTGTTACTATTATACTCCCTAGGAACATAAACAGAAAAAATAAGAGGCAATCCCTCAATCACCACGGCTACATAACCTGGAATAAACTGTGCTAATTCAGGAGTGTTGATTTTGGTTGTGAAATTAATGATTATCCGGAAAACCGGAGAGAAATTTTAGCAGTCTAAACTGCCTTGACGAGTGCCTCAGGCGGTTCAAAACTGTTGGGCGAAGAGCTGACATGGATGACATTATTGAAATACATTGTATCATATTAGTATAGACTGTATTGTAGAAATATACAGTATCATATTAGCATAGATGGCTTTGTAGAGATATACAGTACCATATTGGCATCATACTGGCACAGATGGCTTTGTATGTATCGTATCATCTTAGCATTGATGGTATTGTAGAAATATACAGCATTGTATTAGCATAGAAATACACTTTATCATATGATCTTATTATACAGAAATCTACTGTATCACATTTGAATAGAAATACACTGTATCATTAATAGGGTTTTGTCTGCAGTATTATTCTCCCATATGAGAAATACAGTAGGAAGCACAATGTTCTTAGACACTCTGTCTGCATGAAAGAACTCCTGTGCATAAGGATGTCCCTCCTACTGTTTTAGGTGTGATACTGATTCAAACCATGCATTGTGGAGCTGCGCTACAGAATGTGCAGTGGCCCGTAGAGAAGGCTGATTTTATGAAACCTGAAATGTCTGCTCATTATCCGGACTCATTTTTCTTATAATGTGATTCTGAGCATTTGTATCTTATTATTCCGAGTTCTGTGCTCTGTTCTGGCTGCAGAGTCCAAGGACATATCTGTTCAGAGCTGTTGTCTAACCAAAGAAATACTTACCATGGACAAGATGTTATATAATCTTGCATATATGTGTATTAATATATCATAAACTGCCCAAAAAATAAAAGGGAAGGGTGAGTATTTTAGATTTACATTAATTTGTTGATTTGGTTTGTTACCTCTGTGGACAAATTCTTTCTGGGCAAGGCTGCCTTCGTTGACATGTCTGTGTCGGCAGCTCCCTCTATTTTTAAGACTGCCCTACCTTAAAGAGGCTACTAATGACCTCTGGTGGTTGCTCAGTGCAAGTGCAGACAGTACAGTTGCTGTTCCCACATGTCGCCAGCAGGTGGCGAACATTTGTCAGGAAATAAAAAAAGAACTGCATAGAAGTTCTGAATGGGAAGGTCTTTATTTGTTGGTTGAATGGACTGTGAATTTTAGGAAGGCTTGGGGGCAGCTTCCCTCTATTATAGAAATGTATGGTCTACATACTATGAGGTGTGTTCTTCTGATCTGTTATATTTTCGATCTGGCCCTCTCTGCTGGCACAAAAGTGCTTAAAATTAGAGGTAAGGTGCAACTTGAGGTTTACCTCTCAGACCATTGGCAGAATCTCAGTGCAGTGGAATATCTCAACAGACACAGTACACGCAAAATTTCTCCTCACTCGAATGTCATATGCCCGTATTACATACGCACCTGTGTAGCACAGTTCACAAAACTACTCTTGCCTCCGCCCAAGGTGTCCCTTATGCATATCATGACAACGCTACCCACAAGTCTGTGCAGGTGGAGTGCATTTTGTTGTGTGTGAAAATCTATTTTCCACCCAGATCAGTCTGGAAATGCTCCATGTCATAAATGTTCTGTGACAGAGAACTTTTAAACTGTCCCATATTGCAGGGCTTGGTAGAAGTATAGAGAACACTCCCAGTACAATACCCCATAATGTACGGATTTGTCTGGACATATACTGTACACATTCACATGAGGGTGGGACTGCAGACGAATTCTCTATAATGGGTGGAACATCCAAAGAGCACTTATTTTAACCATACACCCCTTGTTAAATAGTTCTAAATTGCAGGCACCTCCCAGCTCCTGTGACATATAATTCCAGATTTGCAATTGAAAGTCAGCCATCTTGGTATACAACAGGTAAGAGTGTTCAAAACAAGCAGTTGGAAGTAATTGCACACATTCAACAGCTTCTATGCCATATACAAGTAAATAGTTAGAATGGGTTGTTATAGTCTGGGAAAGAGATTAAAATTAAACTAAATTAAGTGAGATTGCAAATTGAATACATTATTCTGGGTAGTAAAAATGATGTGATGATATCTATAGATTTTCGACTTTGAAGACTCTTGACCGCAGACTTTACTGGGATATCCCCATTGAGGAACTATGGCCATTGAGCTGAACATTTTGTTAAATTTTGCCTCCATGTAAAGGACTAGGTAGGAGTAATACATAAGTAGCAACAGACATACAGATGATGTGGAAAATGAAGTCCAGTGCATCCTGTGTGAGGTGTTACTGTGGTTGTATTGTTATTGTTGTTGCGTTTGACATGGCAAAATGTCTTCTGCAGGAAGGATGTCCTGTTGCAGGAAGGCTGTAATCAGTGATATGTGACACTAGTATGTACTACATATTCCTTTCTGATAAAAGTTAGTCCTACACTGCAGTAAAAGCAAGATTTCATATGTGGACATTCTGAATGTCCCTCTTTCCCAGAGCCTATCACGGAATGGGTATCCAACATACGTTTGTGAGAGCATTCTGTTGCCCCCTGTTTGTTGTTGAGCGTATTGGTTCTCTGGTGTTTTCCAGTGTCAGACGGCTCATGCCATGTGAATACACTTAAGGTAGGAGGACTCGCCATGGGGAGAGCGTTCATTCAGTGTTTTAGTGGATGGACGCTAATGCCACTTGTGCTACGATTAGCGTCTCGCTGAGGGTCAGACAGTGCAGCGGGGCTCCTGAGACGCCTGAACAAATTAGCATGTTCATGAGGACACCGCCGCTGCCGCTTCAGTGAAAAAACCCCTAGTCATTACCCAAGTGTCAGCCCAGCCCGGCAGTGCGAGAGCGGGCGCTACGAGGCAGGATGTGTGGGGTCCTCCACCTCCCTCCTGTACAGACACGATCCAACATGCAGACCGTTTGCAACTAAATGCAGTACGGTACAGGGCAGACTGTTAGCAGCTAAACGCAGTACAGGACAGATATCAAACACGGCAACCCTTACATAGAACAGCTAAATACTGTAGAGTGCTGCAATCAAATGGGGCCACTGGTCAAATAGAACAGCTCAGTCTGGAACAGTACTGATTTCAAACACGGTAAACTGTTAAATGGAACAGCTGAACACTGTACAGTGCTGTTATAATACAGGGTGATCCTTAAATGGAACAGACCAGTGCCAAACTGTTAAATAGATCAGCTCAGTGCTGTACAGTGCTGTTATCAAACACGCCACACCATTCAATGGAACGGCTGAACACTACAGTGCTGTTGTCGAACGCAGAGACCAGTTAAACAGAACTACCTGAGAGCCTATTCGTCAGTTAAAGATGTCCCTGTTTCAGTCAGTCAGTGGCACGCTGCTCAGACAGACAAGAGGGGACGGCCCGTGCCCATGACCCAGTCAAGAGGCCACTGTCTTTGATCTAGCACCACTTTGCAGCCTTTTGTCATTCAAATCAATGTGGCCATTAATATTTCAGCTCGCGGCTCCGCAGGAGGCAGGATACGTTTTGCCCTCCTTTCATTCCCCGCTTCTGAATGGGGTCAGAACCACGCGTGTGTGTGTTTCTTGGGAGGGGGTAGGTGTGTAGTCGTGGAACTGGGGAGACAGGATGACCCTGTTCTGAGAAACCCCACAGGCTGGTGCTGGCACGTTAGCGCCCATGCTACAAAATTGATGGAAAAGCAGTGCTTACATTAAAGCAGCGGGTAAACCGCGAATCGCACTCCTTAGCCATATGCGAGTCGCGTCTGGCCTTGATGGATGAGTTCTGACAACACTAGCCCAGAAATGTAAATAGAGGAAGTGGAGGGAGTCACAGGGAGGCTCCCCTATTCTCTCTCACCCAGAGCCCCCCTCTCCCCATCCCCCACCTCCCACTTCACCAGGAGGGGTGTGGGAAACCGAAAAAAACACTCCTGAAGCTGTATGGTCATAGTGAATTTAGGGGGGGTGGAATCGTGGAGTTTCACAGAGGGTGCTTAATTAGGTTCTGAGAAGGGAAAGCTCAGCTGAAATGGGACACTCTGCAGCGTTTTCACGATGCTGCTTTTCTTTATGTTTAATGTTTTATGTTTTAAATTATATTATTGTAGTCCCTGTCAATAGTTTACATAAATGCATAACAAAATTACTTTCTCAAGTAGTCAATTTAGATAATACAGTTAGTTAATACATTTTTATCCCATTATAGTTTATTGTCAGAAATTCCTTTTCTCTGAAAAGTCTTTTGTCTGTTGTGAAATTGATTTTGAAATGATATTTGCGAATCAACTTGATTTTTCGTGTTTATGATTGGCCTCTCAGGTCAGTGGCCCTGTGGTTTTGAAATACAAACACATGAATGCCAAGAACCTGTTAAAAATTCTCTCACCATTTGTATTATAAAATGACCAAATAAATAAACCCTGTAATGGGATGTTTGAGAGGAGAAGAAAGAGTCGGATGTCAGTTGTAAAATATTAAGAAATGTTGTAAAAACGTGGAGCTGTGAAAAGCGTGTGGTCCCTTTAAGCCGGACGGCTCCTTTTTGAGAATGAACAGCCTGTGATGGGCCGGCTTGTGGCCCTGGTGCGTTTGTTAGTGCTGACGGCTGAGGGGAATGGATAACTATAAAGCAAACTTCTCCAGCCAGCACACAAATAGCAGGGAGCAGCAGCCAGTCAGACCGCTTGCCCTTATCAACCAATGGAATGCAACAGCTGCGTGGGGGGCCTCCAGGGTGGGCCGGCCAGAACCCCCCTGCCAGACCCCCGCCCTCCCTTCCGCGGGGGTTTGTGAAAGGCAGCTCAACTAAAAAAGTGTGAGAGCCAGAGCGAAGGACTGGGCTGTGCTGCACATGAAAACCAGAGAAGGAGAGAGAGAGAGAAAGGGCAAGAGAGAGAGAGAGACAGTGAGAGGGAGAGAGAGAGGGGGGAACCGAAAGAGAGGGAGAGGAAGGGACAACGCTGTGAAAGGCAGGCGTAAAAAGCAGGAGAGTGGAGTAAGGGGAGGGGAGTTGAAAGCAGGGAGAGAGGGGGAAGAAAGACAGGGGTAAAAGAGAGAAAACAAAAGAAAGAGCCAGACAGAGAAGGGGGGGAAGGGGGCTTCTCAATGGCTACGGAGGAGACAGCCGGGGGAGCCCGTAAGGCTACCAAGAGCAAACTGTTTGAGTTCCTCGTCCATGGAGTGGTGAGTACACTGGATGCTGTCGGTCGAGGGGAGAGAGCTGGACTCCTGTGTTTGTGTGTGTGTGCGCGCGTGTGTGTCTGTGAGAAAGAGAGAGCGAGCGCTAGCGTCGCGGCCGCCCGTGTGTGTGTGTGCGCGCGCGATAGCTGGGAAGGCAGCGTGAAGGTTATTTCCAGCCCCCCGAATCCCACACCGTTTCTTTTTAAAGAAGGGATCGACAGCGGAGGGGAGGGGAGGGGAGAGGAGAGGGGAGGGAGAAGAGAGGGGACGTAGAGGAGGTGGGCTGTTTTCTGTAATAACAAATAAAAGAGAGGGAGAACGGCGAGAGAGCGACGGCCGCGGCGGCTGGTGGAGCGTGCGCGGTCTGAAGCCCACCGCGGAGTGTTGAGGCGGCGCGTCATTGTGTACCTGGAGAGCCCTAAGCGAGGGCTGGCTTTGTAAAGATTGGTGCTGGTCCTCGGGTTCGCGTAAAGTGCTGGAATGCCAGAGCTGGGATGACGATCGACTCCATCCCGTCAGCGTTCAGACACACTGTAGTGAAGTTGAAGAATGGTGTTGGGGGCGGGGGCTCTGGAACCATAGAAGCAGAATGACTAGAATGGCTCTAGCCTTCCTGAAAACAACTGTCAGATCCATGTAGGAGTAGCATGGTCTCGAAACAAATACATCTAGATGTCAATTCAGTTAAAGTGATTTGAAGAAAGGCCATTGTGAATGTGAAGCTTCTCCCTGTTTGAATGTTTAATTAGGAAGCCGCTTTTTTTGTGATACTTGTGAGTGGATCAAACAGAACTTTGAACCGATCGTGTGGTTCTACATCCACAAATGGGATGTGAGGGCATGCACGTGTCTGGACCGAGTCGCGCTTTCGTAAAGGATGCATGCTTAGGACTAGGGGCTTTTGTATGCCTGCTGTGGAGGACTTCCATATCATATTACAACCGACTTCTGGAAAAGTGTGTGTGTGTGTGTGTGTGTGAGGGTATGCTCGTTTGTGTGCGCGTGTATACATTACAATCTCATTATAGATTCAAGCCTAGTAGTTACAGACTGTCTGGTTTATTTATTACCATAGACACTAAAAAACAAGCATTAAATAATTTCCACTGACAAAAAAAGAACTCAAGATACTTCCAAGACTAGACAAAGGGACATGTGCTAGCACACTTGTTAAGGAATACAGTGTCAGACAACAAGCATTGTTTCATGTACAGAAGTGTAATAAATGGGTACACTATTAAAAATGTAAACTGGTGTATTTTGATGCCACTTTGAAAATCATGAGGATTTAAAGAGTTATAAAAGAGCTTCATATCTGATGCATTCAGTTCTGGTTTTGTGTGTGTGTGTGTGTGTGTGTGTGTGTGTGTGTGTGTGTGTGTGTGTGTGTGTGTGTGTGTGTGTGTGTGTGTGTGTGTGTGTGTGATTATATGATGTCCATTCCTCTGTGTCTGACGCCTAACACCCTCTTCCTCACACATCCTGCGGTGGCACTGTTAAAACTCTCATAAGAATCCTGGTGCTTTATCTGCACAGCACTCTGCTGTTTCTCCTTATCCATAACGTTAGCCTGATAATGCAGTTTCCCACATTCCACACATGGGGAGGGCTTTTCCAGCAGGCTTAAGCACTTGTCTTCAAACACAGATGGAGGGAGCTTTAAGGTTCGCTTATACATAGTAAATGGTGTGTGTTCAGAATTACTCTGTACATTTTAACAGTCACTCCCAAATGACAAAAGTCTATTGAAAATGAGAAGAATACATAACAGGTTTGCCCAACTATGCCACATGTGCGCACCAGCTAAAGTGAATATTTATATTTGCTTAGGCCTAGCCATTGAATCTGGAGCGCTTGGGAGATGAATAGGCAGTGTGTTGGCCGCTGTGTATCAGAGCACCTAATGTTTGGCTGGCATTGTGAGGAAGGTGTTAGTTACACAGTACAGTGGGTCTATTAGAGACGATGAGCACAGGGTTGATTGATGGCTGGAACGAATGCGGCGCCCCAACACACCAATTAACCTTGACGGGGCTCTCGTTACTTCCAGCCCTCCTGTTTTCCCACAAGTTATTTTGGCTCCGTCCTCCCTCTCCGCTAAGCCCTTGGCCGCTGCTGCTGATGCTCTAGAAGCGCTTTCACCGTGGCCGCCGATTCGGCGGGACGATAGCGCGCCTCGCTGCGACGTCCTCTGTTGGGGGGCTGTGGAAGGACGGTTTGTTTTGGGGTGGGAGGGGGCGTTGTTTGACAGCGTGTCCCCTAGCAAGATGTCCCCCACATGGCTGTAAATCTTCGGACAGAAAGAGGCTCTCTCTCGCCTCTGCTTAATGGCTCCCGTCCCCGTTTTATTGCAAATTAGATGCCAGCAGCGGGCAGGGTAAGCAGCGGCTAATGGGGCGCTCGATGTTGTTTTTTATTGAGGTGTAATGAATGGGATAAATAAAGGTGACCCCCCAACCCCTCACCGTCCTGAATGGGACTGAGATATTCTCCTCCTACAAAGACCTCTTCATTGCGGTCACCCTGGATGGAGGTGTCCATCAAGAAATGTGAGACACAGAATTATCATTAATGTGGCATGTAATAAAACCAACTGCAAATACCTTACACAGAGAAGAGGGGCTTGTAGTGCAAGAATGTGAACCTATGAAACGTACAAGTTATGAAAACTATGTTATGCTAGTTATTCAAGGATTCACGGTGACAGTGTAGATGTGGATGCGTACAGTAGTTAACGGAAAAGGTGACCACTGATGAATCAAAGGGGGCATGAAAACGCCCCATGTGTCTTTGGTCCATCTCTCCTATAGCCCGAGTGGAGAGTTTTGTTCTGTCTTCTGTCATTTCTGGAGATGTTGGAGTACAGCTTCTTACTAACGAGCAGAACAGACAGGTAGCACAATAGGGCTCACTTCCTGGGAGGTCACTTCCTGTTCCCGGTGCCTTGGTGGTGAAGAATTCTCTCAGACACGTGAGAGTTCTGATGTCTCATAAGGACTTTGCGACTGAGATAAGGAGACAAAGCAGTGCTTGGCCTTGTTTGGCCTCCTTTCAGTGCCTCCTCCTCCTCCTCCTCCTCCTGACCTTGTGTGAGAGTGAGGTCTGTGTGGAGAGGTGCTGGGAGACAGATAGCCTCTCTCGCCCACAGCCGGCGCGTCCACATGTTCCAGGCCGGGACCTGCTGTCCTCCAGGGCCAGCGCCCGTCTCCGCTGCCAGCCTCCCCGGGGCCCGCCCTACTTCTGCCAGGGTCACGGGCTTGTTCAGCGGCAGGTTTGCCACATGGCACTTTGACAGAGTCCAGCGTCGCTTCCTCAGTGTCACAGTGACTTTGCTGGAGTTCTGAGTTTGTGCTTTGCTCTGTCGTCTTCCTCCCCCTTCCTCCCTCTTTTCCTTCTCCAGACAACTTATGATATCCCTGCAGGATACTATCAGAAAAATACATGTTAGTTTTGAAGTTGCGGCTAACCTGAGGGAATTCTAGACTGAGAGTAATGCTTGCTCAAACCGGAGGATCACTGAGTTCAGTATGTATTGTTTGCTTAATGAGATTCAAAAAACAACTTGGCCAGTAGTGGTTGCAAAATAGGTGACTGTGTTAAAGGGCACATAGGGCTATTTTCTGAAGTATTATCAGTAATGAGTCAACTGCAGTTTTCTGAAAATAATATATGTATGTAGGAGCAAACCTGTTGTTTATGCATAGAACAAGTATCTGTAATATATAGTATTTTAATTTATATATGGGTACAGGATTCACATTTGCATATATATGAATATGGTTACACACATATGGTGCATAGCCATAAAGTTCATGCTTTATTTTTGAATGCTTGCAAGTCCAGCCCAGCTCTAGGATTTAGACTATGAACAGAGCGACCTTTAGCGGATTTTAAAAGTTCTTTCACACATGTCACTCACAAGACCTTCTGCATGTTGTTTGCTTTAGAGAGTGGGTGTTTTAATGAAAAAGCCATTGCCCTCTAAGTTGTAAAGTACGGCTTCCTCACTGTGCCGTTTGGAGCGCAGATGTCACTGAGTAATAAAACATCACCGCCAGTTCTTCATCGTTTTCCCCTGAGGGCACAGAGACACCATTAACCACGGGAGGTAGCGCCGCGCGGCAAAGACGGGGCGCCGCTCTCATCCAGGTGCCCGAGGCGTCGGCATGCCGCCGTAATGTCATGTTTCGAGTGTGAGCGGACCGCAGAGGCTGTAATGATGTGCGGATGAGCCTGTGGGTGAAGGGTAATAGGAGAGAGTGTCTGTAATCGCCCGCCGTTTAGGGAGTATGGGGGGGCCCCGCTGCGCGACTGCTGCGTGTAAAACGTCTGCAGGCTCAGATCACAGAGAGCTTTTGTCAGCAGAGAGACAGCTGAGTGCTGGAGTCAGATGTGGGCCACCCATACATGTTTGTGCAGCTCGAACTAGCTGTGGGGGGGGATCGACACGTGCACCCGGGCCCTTTCACCGTGAGCCACAAGTTTACACAGCGATTCACACAGACGGATCCATTCTGCCATTCTGTTTGAGGGTCCTGATTTATCTCTCTCCGCACTGCCGTTCAGTTTGAGGGCCCCTATTTATCTCTTCGGCAATGACTGGAACAGCTGAAGCCAACTGAGCTCAAGGATCACATAACACACGTTACCATGTGTTGCTATAGAACAGGGCATCTACATTTGCGGTGGACTATAGTTGGATAAATCTTTATTTGTCAGTGTCTGTTTTACACAGCCATTTGTACTGATATCAAGTTACCTAATGTCACGAGAGACAAGAGATGGTATTAGAAAAGTTAGTCAACAGGTTGATGGGATGGCAGTGTTGTAGACACATGGTTTTTGGATATTGCAAACAAATGTTCATGTGACTGTTTGTCTTTATTGCACAGTAGTCCCAGGTTCATGTGTGACCAGATCATTATATCCTTTTCACCACTATATGCTCTGCGCTATGTTCCTAATTTTATTACTAAGTAATAGCCACAGCAAATACCTCTCAGTAATCTTGATTTTTTGGATGAAACAATCAGCTGTTACAAAGGCGTCAGTTATACCTTTTGATGAGTGACATCGAAAGTCTTCCCTTATGGTTAGTCTGCCTTGTGGAAACAGGAAGCACAGAAGCGGCAATAAGGTAGCGTCTCGGACCTGCTGCCCTAGCGGCGGGTGCGAAGGACAGAGCCATGGCAGTGTTGGCATGGATACCGTGCCAGGAGTCCTGCTGGCGGCGTGCTGGGCAACGATGCAGCGTTGACTGAGGATTCACCTCGATTAGCATTCCGTCACTGCCAGATCAAAACCTTGCATCTCCAAAAGGACAACGTTTCAGGAGGAGGAAAAAGATTCCGATTTCAATATTAGATTAATGCAACATCATGAAAGTTCATACATTTTTGTCTGGGTCAGATATTCTTATGTGTCACTGTACAATTATCGCTTTACAAATCAACCGTTAAATTTGAGTTAAGAGCTTTGCACGCATCATCCGTGGAGATGCTTTTCCATGCTTTTCTGATCATTGATTAAAAAGGGTAGCATCCAGAACAAATGAAAGGGTTGCCATTTCTGCTTTATTGCCCCACTCGTTGATAAGCATGACTTATTTTTTTCATGAGAATGATTTACATTGCGTGGACTAATTCCTGACATAACACAAGATTTTTGTATTGCCAGTGGCTGCAATTATGATTGATGTAATAACTTACTTTGTTTAGTCTCAGAGATTTATAATGTTACAAGATTTTCATTGCATAGGGGCAATTTAAGGAAGCATTGGTGCACCATCACATTTCCCTGACACACTAAGATTCCAAAAAATTACAATCATGAAGTTTTCTAGGCTGTATAAGACAGGGGCGGGCCTTAAATTGGGCAGAACTTTATTGAGGTACCGTTTATTTGGACATATGATGGAGTTACATGTCACAAGTCACAAGATTCTTTGACATAATGCAGATTCAAATGTAACAGATCTCCTACAGCTTTGAAGACATATACTATCATACTTATAAAGTATTTCCACACAGTATTTTAACGAGCACGCCCCCTTTTGTTACAGGCTGTATCACGATGATGTCTGTAGAGTTGCGCTCGCTCAGTTCATCGTACAGCTGCGGTTTATAGCTGTTTTCCGTCGGATGCTTTTGGTTGGCGGACGCGGCCTGGCCCTCCGCCCAGCTGGGACACATTCCACAGGGCTGATAGGGAGATGAAACTGGGGTAAAAGCCAGGATCTTTTCAAGGTAACCAGAGTTTCACCACCTCCACGCTTCAGTCAGGGCTGCAGCCAGCCGGCTGTTCGGCAGGGGGGTGCAGCTGCTCCCATAAGGCAAGAGTGACAGCGCAGCCTGCATAACACCCCCCAACCCCCACTCCCAGCGTTATCCCATACACAGGGGCATTGTTACAGTAGGTCACCATTTTAGTTTTACACTTACACTCAGCTTGCTTCCTGTGCTATGTTTATTGCTGATTTTTGTGGTGCTTTTTTAGTATTCTGGGACAAAGAGATCCTAAAACATCCTCCATCCTCCAGGACTTTTCCCCTCAATGGTTTAAGCAGGTCTTGGTTTGAAATTAAACTATAAACTGAAGGTAATTTCTTCCAGTACCAACAATGAATGTGATTTGAGGGGTTCCTGCAAGTGTAGTTTTAAGTATTTAGGTCTGTCCTGCTTTACTCTCCGTGTTGATGATACGTTGGTGGCATGTTTGCTGCGGGTCTAAAGAGCATGTTTGACTAGGGCCTCGTGAACTTCATGACACGAGCGGCTATGAAGAGGAAAGATAGAGCTCCAGTGCCTCAGTTCAAAAACACAGTTTCAGTAGCTGGCTTTCATGGTCCAATTATCTCTTTTATAGGCCTCAATTCCACAGCACTTGGTAAATGAACTAAAGACAGATAAGAACATTTCACCTTGATACTGAACAGGTCCAGTTATTTTGTGTGTTTTGTGTGTGTGTGTGTGTATGGATGGGTTTTAACAACATCCCATTGTTTTTTACTCAGTTTGTTTCTCAACACATGATAGTTTAGTTAGAAACACCAGCCACTTCTAAGCGTGAATCCACTTTGCTGCTGGGAAGGGGCCTCTCTCCTCGCCACAGCTTTGTGGCAATAAGGTGATACTCTCGTGGGCCTTTTCACGGCTACCTTCTACAGGGACTGGCCTCTAATGTGAAGCTCTTTTCACTGCAATATCTCGCCCAGTATGGGGCCACATTTCACAGCAATTTAAGCTCCACAGGAGAACTTCCTGAGCGTTGAGCTGAATGAATGGCACCATTTGCGTGTTGAGCAGGACCTGGCGAAAGCTGTGACACTTTCTCCAGTTGCCAGTACCAATGAAAACGTCACTCATACCTACATACTTAAAAACAAAAGCCCCTTGCAAGTGGAAGCTTAAGGCCTGGTTTTCTTTTCACAAGAATGTAACTGGTATTGGTACTGTTAACCTTTAGTATGTAAATGCTAGGTAGCCATGAAGAGTCAATTTCATTCCAGGCAAGTTTACTGGAACTGCCAATGGGTCGATTTGGAAATCAGATTCCATGATTAGCACAGTTAATCTGATGTATCTTAAATGAGGCACAGACCATACCAACACAAAGTGTTCTTTGAGCACAAGAATGTTAAACAGGTCAGATTAAAAGTCTAATAATACAGAAGGAGGAGGGTGCTAGCGGCATTCTGGAGATAGCAGAGGTGGGAAAAGACTCAAGTATTAGGACTGCTTTCTTGGATTCTTGGGTGGAACCCCGACCTGAGTAGCTTGAAGGAGATGGAGAGGAAAATGGAATGCGTGTAGCTTTGAAGTCTATAGAAAGGAAATCAGTAATTAAATTATTATGTTAGCATTGATTGGTAGCAGGGGAGAGTGGAGGTGTGGTTCTTTCTCCTGGGCTGCAAGCTATGTAGCTCCATTAAAAGTGATATATCTTTTTATATACTGTATCTTATCATATTTTACTGGGCAGACCTCTTTCATAAAGCTGTCTGAGAGAAGTCATCACCATAGGTGTAATTCTCCGGGTCAAACACACCGTGCCTCCTGCTTGTCATCGGTTGTACATTGGAGATCTGCACAGCAAGGTCATGAATCGAAGTGTTCCTGCTTGGTTTTTTATTGGGCATATCCAGCTGAAGCACACAATCACAGTGCAACCACACAATGTCAGCTGTAGTGTCACCCTGCGTGTCAGTGGGCAAGACGTCTCACTGTAAAGTGCTCTTTTCTGGCTGATTTGGGATCTGTGGTTGCCTTCTTGTGCCTGTCGTCCACTTGCAGTATCACTGTGCTCAGCTCAGCCGGTTGACTGCACTTTTGACAAGAAGTGCCAACTGGCTGCAGGTGAGAGAATGTATTTTGTCCCCCCCCCCACATTCACCAAGGTTGATGCAGCAGTAGGACCTTATCAATATGATTAGAATTCCATGTTGGGAGAAGACATAAACAAGCTGCTTGAATAAAGCATTGAATTGCTAATTTGATAATGTAAAGCAATGCAAGTTTAGCATGAATAAGACTTCACCTGGTTTGAAAGCAGAATGTTAAATTGTTATATTTTATTTTTGTGAGTGATTTATATGGGTAATTTAACAAAGCAGCACTCCTGTCATTGTGTACTGTTAATTCTACATAATTCATTTTACATTACATCCTGTTTCCGCTTGTGGGAATAGTGCTGGGAGCTTTATAATGTCTCTCTCCTGCTCCTCCACACGCTGCTCCGCAGGTCTCTGCACAGTACTGAAGGTTGAAATGAAGTTCAGCACTGTTAGGGTGGAGCTACACTCAGCTTTCAGTCATTGCCTTGTCTGAGCCAATCAAAAATGTTTTCCTCTCCACAGCCAATGCAGTCATTGGTTCAAATCAATGAATCACTAATACTGAAAGTTATCTCCTCTCATTTTTGGCTGGGTGAAACCTCACTGTCCTAACACTACTGCACAGCCTTGGCTTTCACCTCTCCTACCCTGCAGTGCTAGTTATGGAGCTGTGTACCGGTCTGCCACTTTCCTTCTGTAGAATAATGGGCTCCTCTCCTGGCTAGTTTGGGTCGTTAGGAGATGAAGCTCTCCTGCCCTCCTGCCTGTTCTCCGCCCGCAGGTGCTCTGCCAGCTGCCGCTAATGGAGTGGCAGTCACAGGTGTCAGCTGTCCCTTAGACGTCGCTCGGCGGGCACCCGGGGAGGTGCAGTGGGAACCTCACACACGATGTCTCATCACTCTCCTGTGGCGGAGACAGACTGCCCCTGTTTTACACCTCTCAGACCTTCGCTGTCCATTTAACGTCCAGTTTTGGAATATACCCAAAATTCACTGTGATTTCCTGGTGCAGAAATGAAATTTGATTTTAGACACAGTGACCGAGGCTTTAGGTTTATGATTATTCATGTTTCATAGTACTCCCTCTTCCTGACTGCAGTATGGCTGCAGGAGTATGAAAAAAAGCTGATCTCTGTTCCTTCAGTACTGCACTACTGCATCACCTGCTACATCCTATATCCTGTGTAGGACTACAGTTGATGTACTTAATGCACTACCATGTCTGAAATACAAAATAACTGTTCTTTTGTTTGTATGTTAATGATATTTTGTGATATTGACATTTACTTTTTCTGAATAATCCCTTGCAGATCACAAAACATTGTAGTGTTTAGGGATTCACAGTTATATTTGGTGTATTCAGCTAAAGCTGGAGCTCAGAATGAAGGATTGGCTATGCTGGTGCTAGCTGTATTTGTTAGTTCTTTGTTACGATGTAGTGGCCTCTCCCAGTCATTCCCTGTCAGTCAGCAGGGTGTGCTCTGCCTTGTCATGCATAACAGCCTGTCTGGTCGTTCACCTGACCAGAATTCTCCATCAGTGAGTTACCCTTGTGTTTATATTGCCAATTATTCAGTGCACTAACATGAGATGTTTTGAAATCAGTCAGTTGAATCATGTATCCGAGCGTTTCTGGTCTATGTAGCATATGGGTTTATGAAAATCGAGCAACAATACCGTGTAAAGTTTCTTTACACATGGTCCACAAGTTGTTCCGATATTGCTCCTTGCATCCAGGGGTTGTGGAAAAAATGTTTAAAATCTGAGGACTTGTTTTAAGGATTTGTAATAAGTGCCTTGCTTAAGCGCCTTGTAAGTCGCTCTGGATAAGAGCGTCTAACAAATGTCCTGTAATGTAATGTAATTCTTAAAATATCAATTAAGGTGTTGTGTGGCTGTGTTTGACGTCCTCTTACCCAGACTCCTCTCTGTTTCTCTTCCCTTCCCCAGCGTCCTGGCATGCCCTCGGGAGCGCGGATGCCCCACCAGGGGGCTCCCATGGGCCCCCCCGGCCCCCCGTACGGGGGGAGCCCCTCGGTGCGGCCGGGAATGCCCAACCCGGTGATGGAGCCCAGCCGTAAGCGTCCCGCCACCTCCCAGCAGGCCCAGCAGCAGCAGGCCGCCCAGAACCGGTCCAGAAAGTGAGTCCACACGACCCGGCCCATCTGTCTGTCTGTCAGTGTGTCTGTGCATGCAATCCCTTACTGTCCCAGTGTAACCCATATACTGGGGTCACCCCTCCTGTCTCTGCGTTGTCACCTCTTGCAGTGTAGCCCTGCATCCTGACCACAGTCAGTCAGTATGCCTTCACCAATCACAGCTTGGCTGCTGATGCACTGGGTGTGTTGGCCATTCTCTTTGCACAATTGACATACCTTCAGATTTCTTTCTACCATTCCTCAGTAGTTTTCATCCAGCATTACAGAAGATGTCTGCGGCTCCTCTTATGCCACTCCCATATGCACACCCCAGCCTCCCCCTCTGCCGAAAACATCAGGAATGCAGACAGGCACCCTCCAGATCTCTTGGCGAACTCCGGCTCTGGTTCCTGCTCTCCTTTCGTTCTCCTCATTGAGGCTGAGAGAGGGAGACAGTCATTAGAAAGGCGGCGATCGATTCGCTCGCCCGGGAGAGCGCTCTCTCTCCTCCCGGCTCCTGCAGTGCAGGGCAGCGCCATTGATCCGTGAACAATTACACGGCCTTGTCAAACAGGCGGGGTGAGATGTTAACCGGCGCCTTCAACCCCCACTCCCCACCACCCCGCCCCCCCAGCCTGGCTCGTTCCGAACACGGATCCATGGCGGCGAGTGACCCAGATGCCCCTTCAGAGTACAAGTACTCAAAAGCTCATTCTTTGCCAATGGATTCACACCTCCACATGTGGACTATAAATCTCTAACTGCTTTGCAGTCAGCAGAAGAGATCTACCAATGCTGTGTCTCTGAGACACCAGGTACGGACTTGATTTGGTTATTTGGGTGATATAAGTAGACAACGGCTCAACCACAAGCCTAAAGAAAATTGAATGTTCAATCTGTGGAAATGCTTGTTGATATGTCTGAATGACCTGCATGCTTCTGCTCGTCACTACAAAACGACATGCGCCTGTTCTGTGTTTTTAGCCCTTAGTTTGACCCACAGGCTTAATCTTCCTGTAATCTCATTATTGATCCTGTCTCGCTCGGGACTGACTGCTGTTCTACATGTCAGGCAAAGCACATCCAAGAGCTTTTATACTGCATGCACTTCATCTTTCCTCGTCATTCCTCTTTTTTCTGCCTGTCATTGTGAAGGCTGATCTCGTAGACACGGTCTGCTGGAGTCTGACGGTGCATTTCGTTAATGCGAGTTTGATGCCCGTATCGCTGGTTAAAGTTTTTGGTTCCGGTCCCCTGCTTTTTCTTTTATTCCCTCATTTGGAAATGTACAGCCTGTAAATTTGGGAGAGTTCAGGCTAGTGCATACATCCTTTGACACGTACTGTATTCAGCCAGGCGCTGAGTATTTCCCTTGCATGTTGTTCATCACACACTCATAGTGCTAGAGGTTCTTGTTTTTTTTACCCATTTTGCCCACTTTAACCTCAACTGAACTGTTAAATCCACCACAGTAACCTGCTCCCTCTGACTCCCATGGCACATGACTCCTATGATTCACATGACAGCCAGCCATCGCTTCTCTCCACACTGCAGATACATCAGAGGATAGGACAGCTATATCATTGGTTTGTGCATCGACTGGCGCCCAGCCAACCAGGAACAACCGTAAGAGAGTGATGAAGCTAACAAACTGGCTTACCCCTTTCCTTTCCTCACCAATAAGGAGCACTGGCCCATAGCCATTATTGGCACATAACACCCAGTCACAAGGATGACGTCCGCTCCCCAAGTGTGCTCCTTACCACATGAGCTACTAGGAGGTGTCTTTGACCAAAAGAGCTGCCAATCGGTAATGGGGTGGGGAGTTCCATTCTGACCAAAGTCCTCCCTCCCATTGCAGCACTCTGTGCACTGAAGTGCCCTCAACTGTACCCTACTTCACCCTAGTGTACTCTACTGTGCTCTACTGCACTCTCTACTGTACTCTACTGTAATGTGCTCTGTTGTACTCTGCAAGCTGGGGCCATGATGGGACCACGGTCTTCTTCACTGCATCATGGATCAGTCCTCCAGTTTGAATCCTCAGCCCGGAGCTCCCAACAGTGACATCACATCAATCTCTCAGTCGACACGCGTCTCCTGACGGCTCACATATGCTGCAGTTCTGTTTTTTAGAGTGTCCTCACCACCATCATCTCTGTTGTCTATATGTTTCTGCTCTATAATCCCTCACTTCACACTGCACTGAGCTCCCATTTTAATTCCATTGTCACTACTGTCTGTCTGTCAGTCTAGTGTCTGTCTGTGTGTCTGTCTATTTGTCTGTCTGACTGGCTCTATGCTGTGTAAAGCAAATACAGGCATTCGGAGTGTGATTCTCTCAACTGAATCTTTCCCAAACTGAGACATCTCGAGAGTGCCCCTTTGCATACCCTGTACACGCCATCCTCACACACGCTCACAAATGCACTCGAACAAACATGTACAAACACATTCACCCAGTGACTGAAACACAAACACACGCACACAAATACATTCTCCCAGCGAGTGAAACACGAAAACACGCACACAAACACATTCTCCCAGCGACTGAAAGAGTCCCCGTTTTTGACCCCCTTGCTTGTCCCACTAATCGGAGAACCTTCGAATCCCATCAATCCTTAGGAAACCAGTCGGATTCCCTGGAGCCAATGAGATCGCAGCAAGACAGATGGACATGCGAGATGCCCTATCAGATCCCACGCTTGGATCAAAGTAGGAGTTTATTCTGATGCATGTTAGTTTGATCGCGTGTTTTTAATTTCCCCCCTTCCTATGCCCCCAACCCCGACCCTAGCACTCTCCTCAGTTCTGCACACCGTCCTGTTTTCTCCAAATGGTAATGAACCACTGGCATGTGACTCCTCACAACAGACTGTTATCCACAACCCAAGCCTGAACTGGAACCCTGGAAAAACAGACAGCTCTTCACTCAGATTCAGCACTGGTGTACAGGAAAATCAATAATATTTTTACACATTGCTAAAAACTTGTTTTGAAGAATAATGTAAACACATAAATGGCAATTAATTCAGCAACAAAATTTGACAAATTTTATCAAATTTTAAAATGTATGGTCCTTATTTAAGGGAAAAATTAACCCCATATAATTTGTTGCATGTAGTTTTATACCACAGAAGAAATCATTGTATAGTGTAGTGGAATGCATCAATCTCTTTAAAACATACTGGATCGATTTAAAAACGTCTTCCTGTACCATTTTCTTTGGGTCCGTTTTAATCCCAAATGTATTAAAATGACTTATGCGAGTGCATGTTACCCCAGCATGGCATGATGGGAAATATGCAAATACACAGTGTGATTAACCATCTGCTCAGCTGAAGGAGAACCTTCCCATCTCAGTCACACAGTCTCAGATGCAAGATGTCTCACCTGTAGTGAAATTATTTTAGGCTACAGATTTTACCACTTGCTTCTCACTGAAGAAAAAAAGACTACTTGCACTTGCAAGAGACTCAGTCTGAATTCTAACCACCGCCCCACCCCCCAAAGCAGACAGCCCAAGGGGTACTTCTTCAAATTCAGCCAGGTGCGTTTTAAGGCTATTGCAAAAGCCAGTCTTCCTGTTAGGAGGTGATGGCCCGGAGGTGTCGGACGCCACCTGCAGTGTAAAGTGGAGGTGACGATGCCCAGGTGACAATGATGTTGATGTCCTGTGCATCTTGAAAGATAAAAGCACCCCTGCTGTAAAGATACGTATGTGTTTAGAGTCTCACTCCAGGGGCTAATCTACTGGAAAGAACAGCTAGTTACCTCAGCGTCCTCTGTGCCATAAGGTTAAATGCAGCTCTTTGCAGGATGGGAATTCACGGTAGGCCGTGATTCAGTAATGCTTATAGTGGCCCTGTGTTTGACACACTCGAGAACAATGCACCCCCTACAGCGTGCTCGTATTTCAAGCCCTCATGGCATCATCGCTATCTGATGTACGGTCGATAGCGGTTTGACTGTCGGGTGGTGTTGTCATCTTTCCTCCGTCCTAGGAAGTGGTTTCGGCATCTTTAGCAGGCCATCACCTGCATTATGATGAATGATGTAGACCGTGCTGCAGCTTGTCACAGAGGACCGGTGTGCATTAGACTGTGGCTAACCTGCTGTGAATGTGCATCTCTTGCCCTTTTGTCAGACTGCCTGAAGTATCATATCTGAGGGTTGTGCAACAGAGAGGGTGTAATCTTAGCTGCTTGACAAACAAACGTCAGTGTTAGATGGTGTGAAGTAGAGCAGTCTTTCTGTATGCATGATCTGCTCTGATGCACTGTGACCCAATGGAATGTTCAGAAGCTGCATGAGCATTGCATTGCGTTTTGTCTCAACTGGATTTTTTTTTTTTTTTTTTGCATTTCTTGAAATTAGTGAGTACCCTCAGTCCAAACATGTAAATTGGTAATATAACTAGCAACCTGACACCACCGTAGGCTTATATTGATTTTATTAAAGGGAGTTTCTCTGGTCATCCTCAAACATCCTTTGCTGCCCTATTTACTGATACTAACAAACACAAACCAAAGCCTGCCTTTTCTCTCTAGCTCAGGGTCCAGAACAGCATGTCTGTACCACACAGCTTTTCACATGGCAAGATCCTCCTATAGTGGTGCAGGTCATTGAAGATCTTTTTTAATTCCTGTGTCATTATCTAAACCATGCTTTTATTTCAACTTGCAGGGGCAAACACCTTGATATCTAAAATTAAAATGTCACAATAAGTAGATTACAACCTCCCATTCCCCTGTCATTTTGCCATGTTGAGTATCAGTGTTACCTGCAGCTGCAGGCCAGTATGCATCATGCATACCATTAGGGTTTGAGATTTGTTTAAACCTTCAATCTGTGTTTGAAACCAAGCTGCATTTTACTACACATGATGCTCAAAAAATTAAATGATGGCTGGTGACTGGCAGTCATTGGCGAGCCATCTTGCATTCTGACTCCTGATTGGTTGGAACTGCATCCAAGTATAAGTACAGGGAAAAATGTGACTCAACACAACTTTCCAATACAACTTTTTCACAAAATATGCCACCAGTGGTGTTAGCGGTAGTATTAGCAGTTGTTTTGCGCACACCATGATATAAAATCCTGTTGAGCAGCAGGCCTCCTTGCTGAGTATCGTATCAGAAAAGGGGCATGTTAGCGAGCACAGCCCTGGGCTAGGTTGAAGGATGCCTGGAGGTAGTGCAAACATAATAAAACCCTGGCCACAACTGGTCAAGTGTGCCCCTTCAGAGGAGACACTACAGGCTCGCTAGAGATCAACACCCAGCACAGCTGCTGTGCTGCAGTTAGGTGTCTTTCCCTTTAAACAGCCTGAGACATATGACATCAGGTCTCAATGTGAGCCCCCACCATAATAACTATTGGAATGCCATAAAGGGTTAAATCTAGTAGCTCAGCATGTGTCTGATTTTATGTTTTAGTTGATTTTCATATGATTTTAAATATATTGTGTGATGCCACATTACAGCACAGAGGACTATGAGTATCAGCCAGCCCTGATGTGTGAGAATTTATTATGTTTCTGCTTAAGCAGGCCACTGGTGTGTGCTGCGTTCAGACTCTCATCGCCCAGGGTGTACCTTATCCTTTTAGAGAGCTCAAACAAATGAGGAGGACAGATGGCCAGCTGTAACATGGGGCGATCCATCCAATTTCACCTGCAGTTACTTTTTAAAATGAAACCAGAGAAGAATCAACAAACCTGGTCATTTTCATTTTTTTTATCATTACATTTGTCACACTCAGCAAGAGTCTAGGGTGTTTAAAGGAAGTGCAGGTTTTATGTGAACCTGGGTCTCTCTTAAACAATAAAGGGAAGGGTGAGAGCAACTGCTACAGTACCTCCCCCACAGGAAGAACTGTGCCACTTATAGATGTTGTATTTCACACACCTCCTCTACAGCTGCCTCCTCTCTTATGCCTCGACACCTCGGTTCCACAAGAAGAAGGGCATTGACCAATCACAGTGAATGTCTGGAGTACCCAGGAGATAGAATGCTGTGACTGTCATGCATCACTATCCATATAAAATGGGGACCTCACTTACTCAGGCTCTCATGGGCAGATTCAGGTTTCTTTGCCATTATATTCCTGGGATATAGATATCATTTTTGAAGGTAATTTTATACTGGTACATGGGACATGTACACAAGAAGGAAGTAGTAGACTAGTGCATGGAACACTTGTGGAACTGTTGTGAAACTAGTGGGTGTTCTGGTGGTGCTTTGTTACTCAGATCAGAATTACTCTCATCTCAGGCTTTTGTTGTAGCCTGAAATGTTAAGTCATGATGCACATGAATGACAGTGAAGACCGGCTTCAGTTCAAAGGGCAGCTGACTGAACGGGTGTAGTCATGCCATCCTCTGGTCACTCTGATTGGACAGTTAAACCCACAAATCCAGCTGGTCATCTGACACAGGACCTTATAAGGACTGCTTCCTTAGGACAGTCATTTTACCTTTTTGTAGACATTCCTTTAGATTCAGAAGGTGCAGTGATGCACTAGCTCTAATTAAATATAAGAGCTGACATGTACACACATATATACAATATGCATGTGAATATGCATGGAATATGCATGTGAAGCTAGATGCTCTTTTCCAAGCTGTTTTCCCTGGACTACATTACCCTGATTACCCAGGGGCTGAAATTCCCACAGTCCTCTGAGCACTATGTCATAAAACAGTGGCGGACTAAAGAGCTTCTCCATATATAATTTAGCCTGCCCCTGGAGCCTATTACTGACACTTGGATGGCTGTCAGACAGAGAAGGAGTCAGCCCTGTCTCTCCTCTGATTATATTAATGCATGTAAGATTCCCACAGCTTCACAGAAACTGCAGATTGGGTTATTGTGCTGACCTGATTGGGCCCTTCCTCTAAGTTTTTTTTAGCTTGGGCCCTTCTCTCTCAGTCTGGTGGAGCTGGGGCCCTTCTCTCTCAGTCTGGTGGAGCTGGGGCCCTTTTCTCTCAGTCTGGTGGAGCTGGGGCCCTTCTCTCTCAGTCTAATGGAGCTGGGGCCCTTTTCTCTCAGTCTGGTGGAGCTGGGGCCCTTTTCTCTCAGTCTAATGGAGCTGGGGCCCTTTTCTCTCAGTCTGGTGGAGCTGGGGCCCTTCTCTCTCAGTGTGATGGAGCTGGGGCCCTTTTCTCTCAGTCTGGTGGAGCTGGGGCCCTTTTCTCTCAGTCTAATGGAGCTGGGGCCCTTCTCTCTCAGTGTGATGGAGCTGGGGCCCTTCTCTCTCAGTGTGATGGAGCTGGGGCCCTTTTCTCTCAGTCTGGTGGAGCTGGGGCCCTTTTCTCTCAGTCTGGTGGAGCTGGGGCCCTTCTCTCTCAGTGTGATGGAGCTGGGGCCCTTTTCTCTCAGTCTGGTGGAGCTGGGGCCCTTCTCTCTCAGTCTGGTGGAGCTGGGGCCCTTTTCTCTCAGTATGGTGGAGCTGGGGCCCTTCTCTCTCAGTCTGGTGGAGCTGGGGCCCTTCTCTCTCAGTCTGGTGGAGCTGGGGCCCTTCTCTCTCAGTCTGGTGGAGCTGGGGCCCTTCTCTCTCAGTGTGATGGAGCTGGGGCCCTTTTCTCTCAGTCTGGTGGAGCTGGGGCCCTTTTCTCTCAGTCTAGTGGAGCTGGGGCCCTTCTCTCTCAGTCTAATGGAGCTGGGGCCCTTTTCTCTCAGTCTGGTGGAGCTGGGGCCCTTCTCTCTCAGTCTGGTGGAGCTGGGGCCCTTTTCTCTCAGTCTGGTGGAGCTGGGGCCCTTTTCTCTCAGTCTGGTGGAGCTGGGGCCCTTCTCTTTCAGTCTGGTGGAGCTGGGGCCCTTCTCTCTCAGTCTGGTGGAGCTGGGGCCCTTCTCTCTCAATCTGGTGAGTGGCCCTTCTCTCTGAGCTGGGGCCCTTCTCTCTCAGTCTGGTGGAGCTGGGGCCCTTTTCTCTCAGTCTGGTGGAGCTGGGGCCCTCAGTCTCTAGTCTCTTCTCTCTGGTGGAGCTGGGGCCCTTTCTCTCAGTCTGGTGGAGCTGGGGCCCTTCTCTCTCAGTCTAATGGAGCTGGGGCCCTTCTCTCTCAGTCTGGTGGAGCTGGGGCTAAGGGTTAAGAAAGAGGGTTAAGGAGGAAGCCACCAATACACACAGGGACATGCAACAGAGGACAGAGGTCAGAGGTCACATCCTGCTTCTGTTGGGCTGTGGTTTACTGGATCAGTGACAAAGCCACCAAGAATCTGCTATTCACACCTTTCTCCAAATGTGACTAGATAAGGGTCTATCAATCTGTGTTTTATTACAGGCTGTAGCAGATTAATTCTGGCTCTAAAAACCCTGATTTGATTAAATGAACAAGAGAAGAACTTAACTGTAGTTATGACAATGGAAGAGGTAATGTCCATTCATAATTAATCACCAGCAGTGAAATATTTCATTTAAGGTGTGGAAATTTGATTAAGGGGAAGAATAGGAACATCTCATTGTGAACAAGTATAAATGGAGACAAAAAAACTGAGAGCGCATTAGAAAGAGAACATGGGTAGCAATCCAGGGTTTCGTTAATGCCATAGTAAACCCTGCAATGCAAAACTGAATAGCTGCCAGAAACTGGGATATGGAGGTGTGTGTGTGTGTGTGTGTGTGTGTGTGTGTTCATGTGTGGCTGTGGGGGTGGTGGTGGGGTGGGTGGATTGAGTTGGGGGGGGCTGACTAACTCCAGCACACACAAAAATCCATCAAAATTGAAAAAGCCTGAAGCCGAAGTGAAAATAAATTGGCTGTGCACCGGTGTCGGCCAGTGGCTTGCTCCACGGTGTGACGCCGTGGGTCCCGTGGCGTCCCTCTCCCTCTGCGAATCCGCGGCGTCTGCCCCGCCTCCGCCGGTTACTCACAAACAGCTGGGCACACTGTCTGGATGTGTCCCAGTAATTTAGCAGATGGCCGGTGTACTCTGCTATCTGTCACCATAGTAACATGCTCTCTTTTTTTATTTCTCTCTGTCTGTCCCCCCCTCCATAGTGCCAAGAGAAGGAAAATGGCAGACAAGATTCTCCCTCAGAGGGTGAGCTGCATCCTTTTTTTATGGTTTCTCCTTGTTAGTCTGGCTGTCTGTCTGTCTGTCTGTTTGTCTGTCTGTCTGTTGTCTGACAAAGAATCTGATTCTGTAATTTTTTGTGAGGAGCAGGTGTTTTAGTTTGGGTGGGAGGTATTTGCGGGGTGTATTTTGTGGGTTTAAAATGGCAAGCGTCGGGTGGTTTATCGCCATGTGGATTGGAGAGGGTTTCCTGATGTTGGGGCGCTGATACCTGGGGGGCTTTGCATGTGGTCGCTGGACTAATTTGCACAGGATTGATCATTCAAGGTAGACCAACGATTCAGGCTCAAGGCAGACCCTCACTGTTGGTATGCGATGGAAATGCCTGTTTCACTCCAGCTGGAGCAGAAGCCACTGTTATTATGGCATATTACAGCCCTGTTAGAGCCATTGCTTTGATATAAAGTTGTTTGCTCTGCTGGGTTTTTGTGATTTGTTTTTGTTGGGTGAGTAATTGTGGACAGGCTAGTTGTCGGCAGTGCAGGAGCTGCTGTGCCCACCTCACCATAGGTGTCTCTGTGTGCATTCGCCTGGCGTCCTCAGCCGATGGCACGCTGGCACGTGGCACAGGTGCCAGACAGATTATTCAAAGAGGAATCTTTTCTCTCCAGGTTCCCTGCCCAATTTTGCTGTATGGTGTTGAGAGAGAGACAGATAAAAGAGAAGGAGAGGGAGAGAAAGCGTGAGAGAAAGGGGAAGATGAAACGGGCTGTGGAGGGTGCAGTATGAGACTAAAATTCAAACTCAAATGAGCTTAATTGGCATTACCTCACATCTGAATAAATTATTTATATAAACTGTAAATCAATGATAACACCAATATTAACAATAAAATAGATATTTACATAAAATATTTCAGTATATAGTGAATTCATAATACATATACATAAATACATACACTCATACATACATACATACATACATACATACATACATACATAAAGAAAAAAATAATAGAAGCAACAAACAACAGCTGCAGATAAATGAATATCAGCTGCTGATATTCTCTGGGCCAGAGAGGCAGAGAGCAGAAGAATGAGAGAGAGAAAGAAAGCGAGCGACTGAGGGGTCTGTGCAGGGTGTGGTGTAAGACTCTCCACGTTGGAGCAGGGGTGTTAGTACAGCTGCAGGCTCCTCTGTTCTGGGGTTGAATATGCTAAACTCGCTGCGCACACCCTGCTAGCTGCACGCTCACCACGCCGCCATGCGGGGGTGGGGCTGTCTCACCTGAACTCAATATCAGTGTCACGGCTGTGAAGGCACGGGCTCAGTGAAGGATCAGTTTCAGGCTTATGTACTCCACAGTGGGTGGGAGCTGAGATCTGCAGCCTTAGCCATCATCCACTGTGTACAGTATCCGTCTATTAGCAGTGATTCCTCAACTAGCAGAGCAGTAAGAGCACAAAGACACTACACTTGTTTCATTTCTACATTGTCAGATCTGTGTTGAGGCAAAAACTGGATATAAAAATTTTTACTAAGGAATTTTTGGTCATCATAATCCTTAACAATAGATACATTTACCTGCACCTTAAATAATCCAATTATAATGAGATTAAGGCAGTAATGCGAATGAGGTGGAGCCCATGTTAACACCATACTCTGATTGTGTAAATGCGATTACGCTCACGGTCAGGGTAACCATAATTACAGTAAGATATATGGAGTTCTTTGACTTTAATACAGCATAAAGGCATATATACACCTTAATCGCATTTCTTCCATTCGGAAAAAGTTGTGTCTGTGCCAAAGAGGGCATGGGATGGATACTGCTGCGTTTTTGTGGTTGGAACCGGCTGATAAAGTCTTCAGCCGCAAATATTAAATGAGCAAACAGCACACTTGTGGCTTGTTCTGGTTTAATCTGCTGAATGGCAGGATATAAAGTGTAAACTTTAAAAGCTTTAGACACTCTCCTTAAGTCTTAGCAAATAATCAAAATAACCACGGAGCACATAGCATTTAGCAGGATTTAAAGGAGGTACTGAGTCAGGTAAACATTTTAATTGATTTCATGCTGTATTTTGATTATTGGCCATGATGAGAGTATTAATGTACATGTAAATGTAGCCAGTGTTATTTATACAGTTTTGTCTGGTCTGTTTTGTTTTTTGTCTCTGTGATACCAGTAAGTGTGTTCTCTGTGACTGAATGAAAAATGCAGAGAGCCCTCTGGGCTGATAGGAACTGGAATGACTCGTTCCATAAGCTCAATAAGTGCAGTGTATCAGATGACAAATATGAACAAGAGATCATGTCTGCTGTCAAGAGTGAAACAGAGACAAATAAATACAATGCAATATGATTTGTCTGGCCCATCTGCTGCAAAGACTCCTATTCTGCCTTTTAAACGGCATTGTTTCCTTATTTTCAGTTACTTAATACTGAGTACATTTGATTTATTGTCTGCCTATGTATCCACATAGTTACGTAAGTCTTTCAGATGAAGACATAGCCCAAGGGCACCAAAACTCACCTCATACCTTGGATTCAAACCTTATACCTACTTACATATCCACCTTACACGTCTGACATGTTAAGTACATTACACTAGTGTCCCAGTCTACTTTGTAAGTCTAGCACCATGCTGCCAGAGGATGTGTCAGGAAAGTGTGGTCAAACAGAACTCTGCTCTGCTGCAGGTTCCATAGAGAGGGCTGCTGCATTAAGAAGCGTGAGGTTATTACCAGCATCACCTTATCATCAGAGCGAGAGAGAAAGGATATTACTCATCCTGCTGTCATACTGCTCTCACTCTCTCACACGTCTTTCCCAAGGCCGGCGTATTATTACAGCTGTAGCAGTGTTATGGAAACCATGAGTTAGATCACAAACCAGGTTATATGTTTTGTGATGTTGGAAATGTTTCGTTTAGCATGTGTGATGTGTTGGACACTCTTGTTGGGTAGATGTTACAGCTGCTTTCCCTTTGTGCGTTTGTCCACCCCTCAGATCCGTGAGCTGGTCCCAGAGTCCCAAGCATACATGGACCTTTTAGCATTCGAGCGCAAGCTGGACCAAACCATCATGCGGAAACGGGTGGACATTCAGGAGGCTCTGAAGAGACCGATGAAGGTACCTGTGGTTATGGTTCCCCTATTTTTCTCCCCTTCCTTTTGTAGCAGAGAGGTATTGACAGAAAAAAGACACCCCTAGAAAATCATTTGAGTGGAAAAGGCTTCCTACCCCAAGGGAGATCTTAGCTTTCATATGCATTAAGATACTGAAAGTTGAATCTATAAGCCTCCATACCACAGTCTTGTAGAAACTGGTGAAGGGAGGTTTTGATAATATATTATTGGTCATGGTGTATTTAGAGTTTTGTCTTAGGAGATCTTTAACATAATGGAGTAACTTTGATCATCACCTTAACTGAGCACTGTACTTTAGCAGATTACTTTAATATTATCAGGATCTAGACAGAGTCAGTCCCTCTAATACTAAACCTGGATCAGTTTACTCTTTTTGCTCATGAGTGACAGTCTAAGGTTACATGAGTTGGGAGCACTATGCACCCAGTAATATTAGCGGCTAGGAGGCTAGTAATGTTCAAACTGCCTCTGTCTGTATCTGCAGCAAAAACGTAAGCTGAGGCTGTACATCTCTAACACCTTCAACCCTGCCAAGCCCGATGCAGATGACTCCGATGGCAGCATTGCATCCTGGGAGCTGCGCGTAGAGGGCAAACTGCTGGAGGATGTAGTTTGGGCTTTTCTATTCTGTCCTGTACCTGCACCCTGCAAATCACATCAAATGAGCTGCTTTTTCCGTTGGGGACCATAAACCCAGAACTGAGAGGAGCTCAATCCTCTTTGTACCCAAATATGTACTCTGTTCATTTATACTGGATGTCCTAAATGAGAAATCTGGGTCCTGGTCACACCTGGTACTTGGCTTACCTGTATTGTTGGTTCAGATTAGGTTCACCTTTTTAAAAAAGTGTCAATGTACAGGCATTGCACATTATCATACACTTGTATGATAAAGCACATCATTATCTTACAACTTTCTGTGCTACTTGTACCTGCCCCTATAAAATATACATTAAGTAAATTAATTGTAATAGTTAGCTGTAAAGGTAACATTATTGATTAGAAGATAATTAAAGTAAAACATACAAATGTCCAAATGCATCACCAAGAGGTTAAGTGCAACGGTTGAAATATTTTAAATTTGTTCTGGAAGGCTTGTGTCTTGACACAGCTGTATAAAGACTTTGCGGTTTGTAAATTAGCACATTCACTATAAGTCCTTGGTTATATGATGGGATAGATTGGGTAAAAATCAAATAAGACAAATAATGGATGTCATTTGCAATGGTATCCAATTCACTGCTGAGATGTAAAGCAAGCTAGTAAGCTACTGCTACCTATCATTCCAGACATGGAAGCAGTGGATGTCATAGCTACCTGGTAAATGTACCGATGAACCATAATATTATATTACCCCATATTTAAAGAAGAACCATGTTCATGAAGTTCAAAAGTGAGACAGAGAGAAATTTTAATATGTTTGTTTGTTTGCACACATTCATAACTGTTGACTACTACAGCCATATTAAGCTACAATAATACAGAACCATGATGCTCTGGGTGTCATTGTTCAGAAAAGAAAGCAAATATAATTAGAGAAAAGGAAGGCTTTTGAATCAATATTTGAAGAAAAAAAAGAATTACGTTCATCTTTGTGTTTTTTAAACATCAGTCAAGGCACAACACACTGCATGCAATAAGAGCATTTTCAAGATCTTTGTCCTACCAAATAGGCTCCAGATTATTAACAAACAGATATATTGCTTCTATTTTCAGACTGGCCAATATTAAAAGAGTAGATCTACCAGACCTGCAATATTTTTGAGTATAATATATTAAAGTGTCAATCTGGAAGTGTAAGACATAATATCAGTAATAAAAAATTGATCACCTTTGGAGTTTGGGAAGAAGTTTCTGAGATCTTCCTGAAATTCTTTTTTTTTTTTTTTTTTTTTTTTTCAAAAATTTTAAACCCAGCCTAGTTTTCAAGAGGGGTGTTTTGTGAAGGCACTGGATTTCTCTATAGTCTCTATAGTGAGGGTCAGATGTCCAATCATGACCTTGTCACTGGTGGCGTCACAGTTGGCATCACAGAGACTGAACAAGACTGAAAAAGTGTGAAAACAAATGGCATTGGACAGCAATGTCCTACATAGGATGAGTTGCCAACCCTCCTAAGCTCATGGGTATAGACTGTGTTTGAGTAAAGAATGGACCTCCAATGTCAGTACAGTGTACCTGCTAATTTCTCAGCTCTGTTCACAGTGGAGTGAACTTGCTAAACGTTTGGGAATAATACTGGGTCGAAGGGAACGGTATTATCAGCTGTAAATTTAGTATGGACACCTCTTTACAGCAAGGTGAGGCAGGACAGACTCAAATTGCTGAAAATTCCCCAGGTCCGCGTGGCAATGTGAATGTGGTTTCATTGCTCCTTTAAAAATGCTTGACATCTCTCTGTCTCTCTGTGTGTTCACTCTCATCTCTAACCTCTGCCACAGTATGCGTGTGACTGAGCATGTGCAGAAGTGCGGCAGTTCAGCTGAACGCGGTGAGGTTAAAATTAGACTTTACAAAAACATTTGTGGCTCTTGCTTTTGGCAACTGAGACGCACAACAGTAAAAAGCTGAGGTCATGTTTAGTCTTTGAAGTAAATATGAAAATTGGTAGCTGTTTGATGGTGAAGTCGCTCTGCGGTGTTCAGTTGACCATGGTGATTTTTCAGTTTGCGATGTGATTGTTTGTTTGGCTACCAAAGACCTCGAGATTCCTGATTGTGGAAAAAAAGGGTTGAATGACCATGAATTGTTTTTGCAGTGCAGACCAGACTTCAATAGTTTGGCAGACTCATGAAAAGGCTCTGATTGTGCCGTGGTCTTGTCCATCTCTGGTTGTACCAGGAACTAATGCTTGTGATCTCATAGGAAGTAGACTGTGGAGTGTGAAGTAGACTGTGAAGTAGAAGTATTTCTCACCTTTTGCCGTTCACATGTCAAATGGTGTACATTTTGAGAGCATAGTTAACTAAAATGAAAAAGCGTGCTAGATTCAGTCAAATGCACTAACATTTTTCAGACTATGTGCAGTTCAGTCAGAACAGACTTTACATTGTATCCTTATTACTGATGCTCCTGACAGATGAATCATAAATATACATTATAAATGAGTTTTCCAGATGTAAATACAGACGCAGTCAGTGTTAGTGACCTAAGACATAATTTATTATCTAAGTTATTGTCATAATTTTTTTACTGGAACTCAGATTCCAAGAGGGATTTCTCTTTAAACTATCGCAGAGACCACCCACCAAGGTGTGAAAATGTTGTGGATCGCTTGTACACTATTTCCAAATTTGGCATGGAAATCTCTTGTAGAGATGGTGAGCGTTATATGTGTATTTTCTTTACACTGTTAAAAAACCCCTGCTCCTTATGTTCACCTACTCCGGTAAGTAGAATAATATTTGCATTATTTGTGCATCTCCAGATTGATTCCTCCAAAGCCAGGAGCTCTGATTCCAAAGGTTCCACATCTGTGGAAAAAGTTGTTTTTGAAGCAAGACTTGACATAGCGCTGTATGACTGGAAGTAATTTAGATTGTGGTGAAATGAACTTCTCACACTGGTCAGGACAGAGGAGATGCAGCCCATCTGAAGAACTATAGAACTTCTCTCAACCCCCATCCCTTTTTTAAACATGACATTGGTGTGTTACCTACATTATCATGTAATTACATGATAATTACATGACAATGTAATTTGTTGAATTGTTGAGTATTTGTCTTATAAATGTTAGACAGATATAATTTAAATACATTTGGCAATAGAATTTGACCGGTTAGAATTTTTTGTATAATTATCGATTGTTGAGTTTATGTCTGTGGGTGTTATGAAAAAGCACTAATGTCTCTATTCATCTGCCCCTAGCCCGGCAAGCAGAAAAGGAAGTTTTCCTCTTTCTTCAAGAGCCTGGTGATTGAGCTGGACAAAGACCTGTATGGCCCCGACAACCACCTGGTGGAGGTGAGAACCCAATTTGATCCCCCAGCTATCTGACTGTCCCTAACCATACACCTACCTGCAAGTCTTATGAACACTGACCTGTTCTCTATTCCCATTTATACCGCTTAATAAAGTGCTGTTGGATTACTGTTTTATGTGTTATTAGTAAAGTATTTGCAATAATATTGTATGCTTTTGTAGAGTTCATTTCACATGAACACAAGCTACTGCATAATGTCCCCAATAATGCTAACTGCGTGATGTCTACTACACAGTGATCACATGACCTGCAGTCAGTTATTTGCGGCTGATGTCAGGGTTTTGCACGCACTTCCTTTGATGATACCAGCCTGCCTTGATCTGTCAGAGAAATAGCAGAGCAGCACACCATCTCTGTAAAGGCTGCTGTTCAGTGGACCTGCGCGGTTTCTCCCGCCATCAAAGCTGAGCGCACACTTTGTAGTTCCTGAGCCTAAAAATACTGCCGCTCGTACTTCATAGTCACCTCAGATGGTTTTCAGGGTTGAGGGCTGCGCTAGGCAGCAGAGCTGGTCTGAGTAAGGTAAGGAACCGGCTTGCGCTCTGCGCTCCCACAACCTCGCAGTTACTCCATAGCAATGCTCTCACATCGCTACTATAGGCTGTGGCTGTGCTATCGGGTAGCAGAGAATAGAACGAGCTGAGCTTCAGAGGACGCTTCGAATGTCAGTGTCCTCAGCAGGGGAAGCAGTCAAGGTTTGAGCAAACAGTTGATTTGCTTTCAGGTTATTGAAATCATTTCATTCCTGTCTGATGTTAATAATGACATCCAAGCACATACATACAGTGAAAGAAAACGGTGGGCTTTATAAAAGCATTCATACACTGGGGTGTTTCAGGGCCAGCTGAGGGAAAGAGAGGAGTATTTAGTTATACTCAGTTCTGCATCTTGCCTTGTGTTCTAAATACACAGTCCTAGAATGACTGTTCTCTGGCTACTTCCCTAATGTGTGTACAAAGATATTATAAATTGTTTACATGAGAATTTGTTTTTGTATTTTCAAAAAAACGCCATGATGATTGTCTAATTTTATGCATGGATATTGAATTTTACGACAAGTAGAGAACAGTTCGAAGGCACTCTCTCTTGTTATGAAAAATATAAAAGCCTTTATTGAATTGGATGTAGCTCAAGATAAATATACACCTACACATTGTGGTCTGCTACTGTCCTCAATGTGCACCGTCATAATGAATTTGACTTTGGGTAAATGGAGACCAGCAATTAACATCATTGTCACAAAGCCCAAGGTTTATGGGGTTTGATTCAGCAGATCTTGAGTTCATTGATTTAAATTATTAGGAGACAATTCAGACCAGAACTTTATAACATTCACTATTTTCCTTAATTCATTTTAACACATCATTTATCAAACATGTACAAGTTGTATTGGTGTATAAAGGCTTGAACACATTATTTCTCCAGCACCAAACAGTAATTACAACAGACATTAAAATAATTTAGTCAATATATGTACTTAACTTGTTATGTGTCTCTCTTTGAAGTGCATGAGAGTGAGTAGCATGTCAATACAATATTTGTCTTTTGCTTACACTGTATGAATGAAACTGTTGTCCATACTGTCACCACATGGTACTCTAGTCTTGCTAAACAGTTAGTCATTTATGGTTGTTTCCACACAAAATGCAAAGGACAAACGCCTTTTCAAATAACAGTGCACACAAGTCTGACACATGATAACAGAAGAAAAAAAAATAGCAGCTAATAGAGTGTTACACTTCGGGGGCCTTACTTGTCACTAATGATTATGCACACACCACACCGATGTTTTATGTAAAGGGATAGCTGTGTGTGTGTGCCTGTGTGCATTTGTGTGTGTTAATGTGTGATAGATGGGTGGGCATTGGGCTCAGTGTCTATGGTAGTACAGTATAGTGGAGGAGGTTCAGATGTGTGTTGATGGTATATTGCCAGCATGCTCTCAGAAGTTTGCTAACATGGTTTCCTTCACTGTGTTGTTGTGCTGTCCCCGGCAGTGGCACCGCACCCCCACCACCCAGGAAACGGACGGCTTCCAGGTGAAGAGGCCAGGAGACGTCAGTGTGCGCTGCACCTTGCTGTTAATGCTGGACTACCAGGTGAGGGCGCCAACGAGCCCCTTTAGTTGGCTCGATGGTAGGCTGCAGCATTAGTAGCGTCTTCTGTTGAAGCTCTGTAGTGAAGGTTATGGGGACTCATATCATTCGTAGCTTTACCAATTACATACCTGAACACTCGCTATGTGGTCTTGCAATTTGTTGAGAAGAAGAAAGTTGATTTCACTGATTCATTTAAAAGTATCGAATAGTGTCTATAGTTGTACGTTGAAAATATTTAGAAATGATAGCAAGCAGTACCAGTGGTATCTAATTAATAATTAAAAAACAAAAAGAATACATGATACGCAATCAATGTAGTCCTGCCTCTCAGTTATTTCAGACATAAATGCGTGATAGACAGCCAACAGTTCATGTTTTATTTAACACAGAGAATATCATTATAACCACTGAAAAATATATTTGAACTACAATTTCCCAGCATCCAGACATGCTGCTCAGAACTGCATAATTTCTCCATCAGACACTCAGTGATTTAGTTAACAAACGGGTCTGCCAAACCCCATAACAGCCAAATGCGGCACTCTTCTGTGCCCGTGTGCCAGCGGTTCTGCTAGGTCATGGTATTCATTTGGCACAAGCGGTGATAAATGTGGCAGCCTAGTCTAATAGAGTGCAAGTACAAAAATCCCTATGCGTTTTTAATAGAAGTGAGTAAGGTAAAAAGTAAGTCTTCATTACATCAGCAAATGTTCAGTCTATTACCTGTTTTTCTGATCTAGACCTATTTTAGCTGCTGATCCATATTTCTTTCGGTGGAGGTAATTGAGGATCTCAAATGTAACTTGCCACCTGCTGTGAAGAGTTTGAACTGTTTCCTGCCAAGAAAGTGTTTGCTACCTAATTTTCTGGCCGGCCTTCTTCTCTGCATGAGGCCTAGAATTTGAGAAGAAACAGAGGTGCATTTGAATTCGGATGGATTATATCTAAACTGCTATTTCAGAAAGTGTTGTAACACTACAAGAAGCGTATGTGTTAATCAGGTGTTTTTATGAAATAAGATTATCTGAAATGTCACAGTGGAAATTAAAAATGCATTGCCATATTCTGGTTATGTGTGGAGTTAATCATGACCCCTTTGATCCACTCCACTTCCTCAGCCCCCCCAGTTTAAGCTGGACCCCCGTTTGGCCCGCCTGCTGGGAATCCACACACAGACGCGCTCCGCCATCATCCAGGCCCTCTGGCAGTACGTCAAAACCAACAAGCTGCAGGACGCCCATGACAAAGAGTATATCAACTGTGACAAGTACTTCCAGCAGGTATGTTCAGCCCAGTGGGCTCTGGGTTTTCTACTGTACCAACATCACTGGGAGCAGCATCCTGCCCTTTAGCATCTTCATCATCACCAGTGCAATCATCATCATCATCATCATCATCACAGACGCTAAGGTCCTTACTGTCATCGTCGTCATCATCAAGAACAGCAATGTCATCTTCATCACTGAATCTCTCATCAACATCATCATCATAGTCATCACTTCCACCATAATCAACATTAACTTTACTACCACCACCATGTCACTTCCTCTAACACTGAAATAAGGCCATCCTGTTGTGTTTTCAGATAAGATGTGACTTAATTACATGAGGTACTGAATGAGGAGATTTAGTTGGAGTAAAAACGTGTTGGTGATAACTTTCTCTAACAGTGGAGAAATTATGAATTGCATTGCTTAAATTGGAAGCCTTTGTAGAACTGTGCAAACACAGTAGCCTAGGTGAAGTGTGAGAGGGTGAAATGTGAGAGGCTGATGTGTGAATGTATGTATTGATGGGGGCTCAATGCTGATTGCCAGAGAGTATGTTTCTGTTTGTCACTGGGCTGTTGCATTCTGGGATTGACCGAGCGCTTCCCCCTCCCTCCCAGATCTTCGACTGTCCACGGCTCAAATTCTCAGAGATCCCACAGCGTCTCACAAACCTGCTGCTGCCCCCTGACCCCATCGTCATCAACCACGTCATCAGGTCAGTCCTTTACACATTTTCCCCTCTGCATGACATTATTCTAAGCTTTACTTTGTCAGTGCCGTAACAGTTCAGTAATGGTGACAGAAGCAAATACAAATGCATGTAAAGTTGTAAAGGAAAGTTGTAAATGCATGTAAAGAAAAAAAACTCAGACTGTTGAAATTTCACATATATATTTCATTAACAAATCAATATAAGTTCAGCGTTCAAGGTTTTGTATTTGTCACATGTATAATTATACACAGTATAACAACAGTAAAATGCCATATGGCTGTCTCTTTGTCTATGCAATATATATATAAATAAATATAGACTATACAATTAGAAAAGAGGCTAAAAATGGATGACAATAAGAGACAGTAGAAATATATCTGTATATAATTTGTATTCCTAAAAATATATACATATATTTGTACACAAGTACTTACAGAGCAAATTAAAGTAACAACAAAAGTATTTAAAGTGAACAAGTGCAGGTGGCTTAAAAGTGACTTTTAAAGAGATTAATTCAAGAGTTCTGATGGCCTGGGGGTAGAAGCTTCACTTCTGTTTTTCCGTTTTGGCCAGTGCGGAGGTGTCTCCCTGAGCTCAGAATTTTAAATAATCTATCGGTCATGATTTTCAGGCCTGCATCAAAAGATAAAAATGCATTTGTTCCTGTTTTGAAAGTCTGTCACATACCAAACGGCAAAATGGAGATGAAGTGAGAAATGTAATAGACAGACTTGCAGTATGATATACTCAGAATTGTTCTTGTAATCAAGGGTAGCTCAATTATATGAGGCCAAAATAAGCGTTGCCCCAATAACCTTTAAATGTTTTGGTCATAGTGCTCACAGGTAAGGTGGGTTTCTGTCTTAACGCAATTTCCATAATACCTTGAAGTAACATTAAGTTCTATAAGTCCTATTCCAGTATTCATGTTCATTTTTTTGGACATTACTTTTTCTTAAGTTGACCTCATGTTATAGCTGTCTATCAAGCTACAGCTGATTGTGTTTATTGTGTATATTTGAAAGAAAGCATTGAAATGAAGTTTATTACAATAACGGCTCTCTCTTGGGATTGTTATTTTCTTCATATGTTATAAATGAATCATTATATCACTTTTTCCTTGCATTGACGAGCGATATGTTGTCTCATCAAGACTCTATGTTGTCATCATATCTTTAATCCCATATTGTGAATAAGCTCATTTATTCGACCTGATATGTTAAGTGTTCTCAGAGGGTACTGATTAGAGACAAATGCCGCTTTTGGGTCGCTGCCTTACTTGGGGCCTGAAGGCAGTCTGCTCGGATCGCTGGCTCACTGTGTTTTTTTTTCCATTTGTGGTGACAGTGTGGACCCTAACGACCAGAAAAAGACTGCCTGCTACGACATTGACGTGGAGGTAGAGGACCCCCTGAAGACTCAGATGAGCAGTTTCTTGCTGTCGACGGCAAACCAGCAGGAAATTGCCTCCCTGGATAACAAGGTCAGTCACTCACTTCATCTGTATGGTACTCAACTTACAGCGTGTAATGATTCAGTTCTGAGAGTACAAAATGGACAATTTGTTTGCCAGACATTTTGTTGGGTATACATATACAAGATACAAGAAACAGATACATTTCTATGGTGTGAGCAAAGTTAATTATGTCGTGTCTATGCTTTATAATATTAGCAAAGGAATTTTAGAGTATTGTCATAATTTAGGAATCAACATAAGGATGAGTTGTTTGAATAGGGAGATCTGCATTGTATAAATGACAGTATTTTTATGATTTTATGTAGTCATGAAAATGTGGCTAAACTGCATTTTAAAGTGATTTTAAAAGGTCTTAAATTGAAGGTGTTGAATTTAAGATGCTGAAAGCCACTCACACTCCACTGACTCTTCATCTTTCAGATCCATGAGACTATAGAGTCCATCAATCAGCTGAAAATACAGAGAGACTTCATGCTGAGTTTCTCCAAGGACCCCAAAGGCTACATTCAGGACTGGCTCAAGTCCCAGAGCAGGGATCTTAAGGTAGGATGGTTACAGATAATTACCTTTCAACAAGGCCCGAAGGGCTGGGTTCTCTCTATTTAAAGCAAGTTATGTCTTTAAGTAGCATCTTTAGAAGATACAAGCTATCTTAGCCGTTTTCGGTATGTATTTTTCAAGTAGTGTAATGAAATGTGTGTCAGTAAAAATACTTGAGTGTGGCCTGGGCATTTGGTCACTCTTTGGCTTGCCGTATGTTTTTGTCAGAGTAGAGCAGAGACATCTGCAAGCATGATTTGTGGCTTTTGTTAAAGATACCGAAGGACAGGGGATCTGATAGGTTCATTAGCAGGGAGGGGACGGGTTTCTCGGGTGAGGTGGGCATGAGGTCACGGTTCGTGGTCTCTGATTGGTTGCAGGTGATGACTGACGTAGTAGGGAATCCTGAGGAGGAGAGGAGAGCAGAGTTTTATCACCAGCCCTGGTCCCAGGAGGCTGTGAGCCGGTACTTCTATTGCAAGGTCAGTGCCCTTATCCACTAAACCCCGACCCATTACTGTAAACACTACACCCTCACCCATCGCTATAAACACTAAACCGTTAGCCATCACTCTAAATGATAAACTGTTAGCCATTACTATAAACACTACACATTTAGAAAAAAAAACTGCAAATAGTTAACAAAGTAGATACAGAAAGAAAGATGGATCTCAACTATCCTCTCCTGTTCCACTTGAGCTGGAAAGTGTCTCAAGCATGCATAGTTTACCTGGTTGCTACATAATAACATTCCGTATACATAAATATTAATATGTGGAAGTAAGCTTAATTGATTTCCTGAGTTAAAACTATGTGTCACACAAGTAAGCCCTCCATTACTTATCTAACGATCTAGGATATCCAATGACCCATGCAAACTCCAAAAGTAACAGTTCACTGTGAGAAACTCTCCCTTATGGACCCACTGTATAAACAGCACTGAGGTCTGCATAGGTAGATGTAATCGTGAAACACTTTAGCCCAGGGGTGTCAAAAACACGGGTTTTGTTCTTTCCTTTCGATTGGCAGCCATTTTAGAAACCAGGTGTGTGGACTCTTTAGCCAACCAGTGATTTTAATTAATCAATTAAGTGCTAAAACACACCAAAACCAGCTACCTGCGGCCCTCCAGGACTGCAGTTTGACACCCCTGCTTTAGCCTCTGCCTGTCTCTAGTTTCACTCTGTGTCTAAGCTTTCAGTTTGCTGCATTTTTTCCAAATTGCTTTGCAGTTATTTAACTTAGTTACATATTTGTGTCACGTTCCAGGCATGTGTGTTCTCTAATGACTGCAGACTCAGTTTGCTCCAGTTGGTTTAGTTCAGTGCCATAGAGAGTGATTGCACTGCTTTTCCTCCCCACAGATCCAGCAGCGGAGGCAAGAGCTGGAGCAGGCTCTGGCCGTGCGCAACACCTAAAATCTTCCCTCACCGTGCAACGGCATGTCCTTTCCTCCTGGGCCTCCTTCCACATTTGGTTCCTATCAAGACACACACACAGCCATGCTGGTTTCGTTTTCAAATTTATTTTGTTTGCTTTCTTATTTTTATTTCATTTAGTGACCTGCTGTGAGCTGTGACTCATGACCAATCACGTGTGGCCTATGTTGTGGGCCAACTTTTCCCACACACACACACACACACACACACACACACACACACACACACACACACCCATCCACTCGCACGCCTCCCAGCCCCTCCCCTACTCCTTCTGACTCACTTCCTGGGGTGCGTCCGATTTTTAACGTCACCAACCTGCAGCTCCAGCCAAAAAGACCATGAGGCATTGCTCCGGATGCCTGTATATTCTGTACAGACTTACTAAGGACTGCCCGGCTGCATGTGTCCCATTTTTGTATCTCGTCTCAAAGCATGCCGATATGTTCTCATGCAGTGGACCTGGAAGTGCCGCAGTGAATGGCCTGGATTTGCCAGGGACAGTTTTCGGTCAATCATTTTCACTGTTTGTATGATCACCAGTGTTGCTCCAATGGTCTCAGCTGTTGGTTCTCTTCAGGGGTCCTCGGTGTCAACGAGAGGCCCATGAAATTTCACATTTTTCCTGGTCTCTGTGATGAGTTCTCAGTGTTTGCACTGAATACCGTCATTCACACAGTGTCAGTGTGAAGCCCACTGTTTTCTGTGAAGGAATTCTCCTTAGTCTCTTCAATCAGCAGTCACATTCATCAACCACATGATGTTGACCATGGGGAAATAAGGTATTTAAGAAAGGTTGTGCAAGGGTAAAGAGATGACTTTGCTGGGTGGCTCCCCCACTTAGAGAGGTCTATTACCTTAAACACTATCACTCAGAACGAGTATTTTCCCATAGCAGGATTACTCCTTGCAAAAACACACACATTGACAACTCTAAAGATACTGTTGGAAAAATATCACATAAAGATAAGATTAAAATTCCCATTAAAGTGATGGCTACAGACTTAAGTGCTGAGCCTATATCTCTGAATACATATCCACTGCCAGACCAGCCTGAACTGGTCAGTAGTCAGAGCGCAAAGTTGTAATGCTTCTTTTGTGACATTACCGTGCTGAAAATATATAATGCAATATATTAACAGCCAGAGGGTGGAGCCAGCGAGCTTGCTTGAATCAGGAAACAAGTCGTCGGTCCCGTTATTTTAAAGCCCCTGTGCTGTCAGGAGGAATGTTGTAGTAATCCCACATCCATACATCATAAGTGATATACAAGTGAATCACTCACTGTACAATCCTACCTAAATTCCCTCCCACCGATTTATCAGATGGGTTACATTGCTTTGAACCAATTCCACCGCTGCACTCTTCAAAGGGAAATGCAATTAAATGTCTGTGTGGTTGTGTATGGAATCTTAAGGTAAAAGCAAATAGCCTGCAAATTTTCTCAGGTTATTTCCACAAGCCAATCGTTTTTTTTTCCTGATATTACCACTTCCTGATTGGTTCCCAGCTGCTGCATAGTGTCCCATCAGTGTTACCATGCCAGCAAATGTTCCAGGAGCATGATGGGAATGTTACACATTTAACGGGCTCTTGTACTGGGATGGCCTCTGCTGCATTGTGGGAGAAAACATGAGACTGTCAATGATCTAGGATACCTCGGCTTTCAGTTTTACATGCTTTGTTTTTTTGTTTTTTGTTGGGTTTTTTTTTACTTTTATTATCAGGGTAGGTTCTTTGTGAAACAGATTGGGAATTAATCAAGTTTCAGACTGAAATGAGAGTTTCTGAAAGCCCTTTTATTTTGTTGGTGTGAAATGTTACACCTAAGAGGGAATACATGTCACATTCACTGTACAAGGAGGGCATTGTTGAGAACTGAGTTTTAACCATCAGTGTATGTAAATGGATGACTGAGTCAATGACTATCAATCAATATGACCCAAGACGAGTCACTGCATTTTAAAACACGGTGCCTCTGACGCAGTTGGGTGATGGGAAATGGGAAAATTACGAGACTGGAGCAAGTGATCAAACATACTCAACTCTGATCTGCTCCCCGAAGGAAAGCTTTGTTTTTCACAGTGTTTTATATTGTCATCCTTTTCTTGAAGTGTCTTGAGTACATGTTGGGAAACGTGTTATAATCAGTGTTAATAAGGATGGTGTTAACCTTTCGGTTCATATGAAGGATAAGGGTGAAATCCTTTGAAAGCGGTCAGCGATAGTGGAGTGTCAATTCAGTAAATTTTGACAGTACATTTATTTAAATTTAAAAAAATAGCGTACATGCTATTTCATAAGAACAACCACCACAAGGTTCTTGGGTATCACAAGTTTATTGTGACTGTAAGCAAGGCAGCTGTTGCCTTAGCGATGGAAGGACAATGGTACTGTAGTGAAATGTTAATCTACATCACATCAGTTTTTTTGTACCTGAAATAAACGATCCAAGTTTCCATAGTGGAAACATTTTTTCAACCCACTGTATATGTGTTAAGATATGCTGTGTTGGTTTAAGAAAGAAGACAGCTGTACAGTGATTGTTTGTGTTTTACAGGTTTTGTGTTCACATAAGGGGGTGCACTGGTTGAGGGAGAATCTAATATGGGGAACACAGATGAAGACGGCATTGTAAATATTGAACTGGGTGTTTTCGCCACCGTGAAGGTACAGCAAAGCAGTGTGAAAAATAACTATGCTACCTGTACAAAGTGCTGAGGGAAGGGCTGCAGGAAGATGAGAAATGATGCAAACAACTGATACTGTGGCCGTAGCTGCTTCTGAAAACCACTGCACAGAATAGCATTCTTCTCCAGACATACCCTCACACAAATATACCTCTGGTCAGTTCAGGTACTGTACTAAGTGGAAGCACTGGGAAATTTGCATTGGGTTGAGACGGTTTGTCTTTTCCGCTTCATATGACATTTGTACACAAAACTTTACAATTGGGCCGTTTTTGAACAATTCATTTTTTGAAAAATTCTGAGCGTCATAACTTTTTCACTGGTTTTAATTGCTGACTCCTTCCTGTAGCTTGATTCCTCTGCACTACCCATCACAGACTGTAAATTAGCTACATGGATGAAGAATAATGAACGTCCACATGTTGGGGAACGGTGTTTTTAATTTTCCCAAAGCAACATCTGTCAGAGTCACCATAATGAGACAGCTATACCCCCCCCCCTCCTTTGACTTATGCTTTATTTTTGTGAGGCTTTTACTTCTGCCCTCAGATGTAAGAGGAGAAGTGCCTTCAGGACAGCTGGTCCCTGAGAGGAAGAAACAGCTGTCTGTCTATCTGTCTGTCTTTGCTATTTTCATGTCATGATACCATGTAGATGTGTTTGGTTTTTTTAAAATGTTTTTTTGGAAATGAGCTGAGCAATGTAAAATTTTCCAAAAATTCCACTGCCACACAGGGGACAAGGGATTAAACTACACCTATGCATGCCGCATGGACACATTTTTATACTTTTTAATGATGAAAGATCCTTTAATGAGGACGTAGTAATGAGGAACATGAAGAACACTTGATTGCACTGGGCACCTGTTGTGAAGTAGTCTACCTGTCTCTGCAAAGTGCAAATGGTGGGGGGAGGGGGGGGTTTATTGGCTAATACTTATACACACTGCACACTAGAGACATAAGATGGAAATTATTTCTTTTGAAATTTCTTTGGCCAAAGTACAGAAAAGCGTTCATTTTCTAGCCATCAGACCGCAGGGCATGATAAACATTGACCCTGTGCATGGAGTCTGTGTTGCACTAGCAATGGGACTCTCCCACTGCCTTTAGAAGGGTGTCCTGTGGGACAGACAGTGTGACAGGCCATGGCCTCTACATCATTCGTGAATAAAGTGAGTCTCCCTGCTAACCACTTTGACCCTGGGGCATCACCATCCGGAAGACTATGTTTAAGCCCCAATCCAAAAACAGCTGTCAATGGCCACAAGCACTGTGAGCCTGAGGTCAGGTGACCACAGGCCCCTCCCTATTTGCCATGAACCAGAAGGCCGCCCACTCCTTGCCCCAGGGAGGATTCTCTCCTGCGTAGCAGTTTTTTTTTTTGCATGTGGGGTATAGGGGCGTTAACAAAATCTGTCGTATTATACTGAAAATGAAATAGTGAACTATGGCCCTATTCAGCTGTCCAAAAACAAGAATGAACTTTAAAAAAGAAAGAAGCAGCTGAGACTTTCAGAGACAGTGTGGATGTAATTTAAAGAAGCATTTGCCAAAGGTTGTACCTGACCCCAGGTCTGCGTCCTGTCGCTGGGGTAACAGACCTCTGATGTCAAACAGTGTGTTTTTGGTCAGTCGTTGTGGGTCATCCAAACGACTGCGGGAGGTCCTCCTGTCCTTACACTGTTGACATCTGTTTGGTTATTCCACAGTGTTAAAAAATGTGGGCTAGTCTCAATGTTGCCTTGTAGTCCAGGCTCGCGCAATTGGTTCAAAATGGTACATTGTTTTACCAAAAATAATGTCATCCCCTTGGACAGGATAACACCCTGTTGTTGTTGTCTAACTACTACTATCATTCTGAATCAGTGTTACTCTGTGTGTAATCGCTGTGTCCTCCTGGGCTTCACCTCTGGTCTCTGGAGTGCTGATCCAGGGATACACTTAATAAATAGAAAATTGATGTGCGTTCATATAATGTCCATCATGTTATTATGTGCAGGTTATTCAGAAGCAAAATGCAGATAAGTCCCAACTTCAACTGAAATTTGCAATAGTGCAGTTTCAGATGAATGTTTAAGAATACAAAAAAGAGAATACTGTGAGACTGCCAGAAAAATATGAATAAGAAGGTGTTTCAAATGATAGATTATAGATACTAGACCAAAAATAAAAAAATACTGATTCTGGGGGCTCAATGTCTTGATATTGAGGGTCTGGGACAGACTTGTTCTGTAGTCATGAAGGGAAAAAATGATTGGCTGACTGGACATATACATCATTAGGTTACAGCCCACATTTCCATGGTAACACAGTCTTGCATGTTGTACCCACCTTTGTGTTGTAGGTTAAATGTAGTCCTCTGTGCAGAGAAGCTGGAAATGAGGGCCTCATATCAGAAATATGCAGTTTACTCATGTAGTCCCAAGGCTCAAACCACAGTGGCCAACCATGACTGGAGTCAGCAGCCCAGGCCTTTGCAGTATTAGAAACACTAGTTCACAATATTCTATGTTATTTTTTCATTTCTTTGTTCAGTTCTGTTTTGATTCCATTTGAGATGTACTGACAATGTCCTGCTGGCTGTAAAGAAAATGAAATAAAACATTTGTAGTCATGCAGTGTCTGAGTCCAGTTTGGGGGCAGGGTCTCACATGAGGGGGACCTCTGTAACAGTGTGAGTTTGAGGTAAGTGTAGGAGGTGGTAAGAGTCTGAAAATTATCAGATTATCAATTATAGAGATTATTTTACATGACAGCAATAATAGAAAGTAACATTATGAAATATCAGCCTGAGGGAAAGCCAATGATTCTGAAAATGACAAGACACAAACTCCCTCTCAGCTCTACATGACAATGATGACGTCAACAAAAAGCATACTATACTCGTAATCTGCCTATTTTTCAAATACAACATTTTATGGAGTCATGGAGTCTGCCTGAACCCCAGTTTCTCTGTGTTTTGTGTGTCTTTGTGCAGGTCCTGACAGATCCACTCCAGCTTTTGCTACCCACCTGTATGCCTCCTCATCATCTAATCACCTGATCAGCCAATCATCCAATCATCAGCATGCCTGCCTGCCCCTGCTGCTCACCTGTTCCCTGTTCCTCATTAGTCAGCAGTATATATACACCAGTCATTTTAATCCTGATTGCTTGTGCTTTTGCCTGCTTTGTGCACAGCCATTTTCTCTGTTTCTGGTCATGCCTGTTTTTGATTTTATCTGTTGATTTTGTGCTTTTGCCTGTGAGGGCTGATTTCTGGTTTTGGACCAGGGAAGAGCTATTTTGTGGTTCTCCCTGTCCTTAGTGATCATTTTCCAGCCTCTAATAATGAAAGTGCGAAGTATGAAGATTTAAATAGTACTACTGAAAGCCATTATTTATGAACTGCTTTATCAGTTCTCATGGACATGAAGAGTTAATACTGATTCCATGATAAATCTTAAATTTTTTTTTTAGTGTTCAGCTATTTGAGTAATCTTGCCAGTTTTTTTTTTTTTTTTTAATCCAGAACTCAATTAAAGCTGGATTGTTTTGAGCCAGCAGAGTGTAGCTATGTGTAGACTGCATTTGGTACAGAACTAAGACCAGAGAATGCTCCATCTCTGAACAACCAATTGTAATTCAAGTCTCACTTGCAAGAACATAATTATCAATAACAATACAAGTATACCTTGGGAAATACTGTCATTTGACAAAGCCACTGATTATTGAATTTAAGTCTCTCAGATGTGATTTCGGTATGCTTCTCTTGCATACTAGGCTTAATTCTACCTTGGAAGAGGCAGTGTTGGTCTGGTATTTTCATTAATTTCTTTCATTATCCTGTCTTTTTCTTAAAGGTTTCCAGAATACAATTTTTGCTAAAATAGTTGAATTTTAGTACAAGTAGTTGTAGAAGTAGTTTGACTAAGACTTGGCTGAATAACATCAGTCTATGATTTCAGTTATTTAATCAGTAATTAAATATTACCTAATATATTTTACTGTTGGGCAAGTGAGGAGTTTGAACATACTGGTAAATAATTAATTTCTAAAACTGGATTAAGAAAGATCTTTTCATTAAATTTTTACTTCTCCAACACACTCGTTTGTTTTTGCACTAATAGCGACATGGTCAATAATTATGTTGCTGTTGTCCACTAAACACTTGAAACCAAATATAAAATCAACATATGATAAATGTAAGGTTAAGCTTGAGTGTAGCATATGTATTGCATATGTGTATACTCTGTCTTAACTGTTTCTCATCTTTTGAAATAAACTTAAATTACTTTTCTTATGGTGTTGAATGTAGTAGACATCATGCTTGATTCATGTTCTCCTCCTAATTCAGCAAATGAAATGAGGGCCCTGGCTTTGAGGGTTCAGATGAATGCTTTGCTGTGGAAGACTGGTGCCAGAAAACAGGTGGCTCCTTTTCCTCAGGAACTGCCCTGCCGTAGAGGTGGAGTCTAAATAAAAGCCTCCCTCAGAAAGAGCTGCTTTCATGCCTCCATTTGGAGGTTTAACACAAACTGATGTCTTTTAAGATGGGCCCCGCTCCCCTTGACCAGGACCCTTCGCCTTGTGAGAGAGGGTGAATCGAGGGGGGCGTGCCGGGGGTTAAGAGGGACCTGAAACGGCCCATTCAGCCCTGTCCCGTCCCCCATCCTGCCCCATCGCTGATTCAGCCCTGTCCCTCATCTAAACCGCAGCAGTGAGGCAGGCCTGCACCAGATAGTCTACAGCAAAGTTTATCTGTGCACACCTCCAAAGAGACCCTTTTAGTTTCCTGCCATAGAAAAAGAGATTAGACCTGATAAGCTCCAGAAGCTGTCGGTTGTCGTTACGGCAGCATTCATGCACTATGTAATCTGTACATGTCTGTTTTATTTCTTTTAGTTTCAGGTAAAGTGGTCCACATATGACACCACATATTATGCCCAACAAATATAACTCAAATAAACAATGATAAAACATTTTAAAACACCCCTGGCACCAAGGGGTTCAGGTTACTGAGATTCTACTGCAGAGAGTTTGAATCCATGCCTAAAGCTGTCATGGAAGATACAATTTGGGAAAAGAATTTTATGGTGGAACACATCAAAGTTTTCCTTCTGTTCTCATGTTGCCTGGTTAGTTTGGAGGGAACAGCAGCGCTATTATGCATGATGATACTTCAAAACTGCTGTAGATGAACTGGGAAACAGGCAGTAAGCCTTGACCAAGCTTTGCAAAATAAATGCATTGCTGAGTCTCTCTGAGGGTGAGATTTGTTGCTGCATAAAGGTCCTGTGTGGCAGACACAGGTGTGGGACATGGTGTGGTAGATCTCAACTCATGGCCAAAGGACTGTCATGGCCATTACTTGGGACAGCACAATTGGCAGAATATGGTCAGATGGGGTGCAGCAACATGCTCAATGCTGAAGGATAGTTTTCTCTGTGAAAAATGTTGTGTAACCAAAGGAGACAGTGCATTATTGGAATCACAACTTTTTGGTTAAATAGCTGAAACGATTAAGATAATCCTTTATCGCCTGATATACTCCAAAATTTTTCTTGCGTCAACAAGAGCTACAGGTGATGGTGAAGTATAAAGTATCAGCTCTGCCACATACCATGCTCAGCCCAGCTGCAGGTTTACATTTAATTCATGTTATCATCACTCACCTAATGCATTTCTCTGCATTATTTCACCGACCTGAGAGGGAGATGTTGTATTAGCCGCCGCCTCCTCCAGACCAGCTGGTGGCAGTGTCTTAACTCTAGCTTCATCAAGCATCAGGGTGGAGTTCAAACCCACAGCTTAAGGCCATGTTGTGGAGAACACAACAGGCTAAAATAAAAAGGCAGCCCTTCTGATGGCTGATACAGGTGCTTCCTTCCCGTGGTATCCAGGTAAAGCCATCCAAACTGCATTCTTTTGAGTATTCCACACCTGAGCTTGTGTGGAGTTGAACTGTACAGCAGCACATCTCTTCTACTGTCTCAGGGTTGGTCAGCAGAGCCATGTCCCTGAAGATTAGCCCCCTGTCACCTGATAAGAGCATATATATGAACAACAGACCAAGTATTTTATATAAATTAGGGTTTTTAAAACCTTCCAAAATAGCTTATTAAGAAGCCATATGTCTTCCTATACTCCAGCCTCAGGGCCATTTCCCAGACTCCCGGACACAGTATGGAGGAGCAGTGGGTTGACACTGTCCATCTGGCATGCTGACATACGGCCATCATAAATCAGATGCGTATCAGCTATGTGATTAGCACTTCAGCTGTACAAATATACACTCGTTGACAGTTGGTCGTTCCTACTGCAACATCGACATGCAGCACCTGATCCTGCCGACCACGGAGGAGGAGGCTATAATGAGTGACAAGTGATGAGTGTTGATGGGAACTTGCTCATTTCCACACTGAGGTACACCACTAATTACATACTGCCTGTGTCTTTGGATGAACTCCGAAGCTAACTCAGCGTATGCTTGGCTCGTACACCTTATCAACCAGGAGTAACTGCTCGTGATTGCTATAGCTGTTAATGGTATGATGACAGACAAAAAGTAAGGCAAATATATTCATTTTTATTATCAATACAAATACATTCAAAATTCGGTTAAGAGCATAGACAAAAACAATATAATTTTTTTTCAAACGGAAGGGCAGTTAAGGCTTACTAGTGTCCTTTTTAATGAACTTTTGATGATTTTTTCCCCTTTTTCCCCACACAAACGTAGTTGATATGTTTAATCCACCGTAGCAACCTGCTCCTGCTAACTCAGGAAGAGGATGCTGTGTCACAAAACTCCTCCCATTCATATGACAACCAGCCCCTGCCCCATCCCACATTACATATGCATCACCAATCACATGCTGCCTATGTTGTTTCAGGATGATGTAGATGGCTGCATCCTCAGTTCATGCATGGACAGGCACAGGCCTAACCAAGAGTGACTTCTAGACAGCGATAAGACTAACTTAACCGGCTTACCCCTAATCATTCCCCCCAAGGCTGAGCAAATTTTTGCCTTGCCAATTCAAGCCTCCGGCTATAGCCAATAATGGCATGTCTGGAACTTGAGAGACCTCACCTAGGGCTTGTGTCTGATTCCCAAGCAAGCTTTTTTACTGCGTGAGCCCCCCGGAGGCAAACTAAACTTTTCATGAAAATCTTCCAAGGTAAGAATTACAAATAGGGCTAGTGTTACTGATTACCAATGTGCTGGGCAGCAAATTTGACCAACTTCCAGGTTGGTTATTTCTGTTGCATTTTAACGAAACATTCTGTAGTCATGGAACTGGCTAAGTGCTGTTAGCTTGTTCCTGTTCAAAGAGCGCCATGGCCAGGTGAGAGCGTGAGCCCAGTCCTTCCAGGCTGCTAAGCATACAGCGGTGGTAGACGTCCTCACTAAGGCGGGGGTTACAGGCTCGCTGCACATATTTCTGGACCAGAGCCGGCTCGACGGCCCGAAAGACGTGCAGACCAGAGTATCGGACAAAAACTTCATAAATATCCATGCTTTCCAGCAGCTCGTCATTGTCCAATATGTCAGCAGCCATCTTAGAACGGGCTGCCATGTAATCGGCATTGTAGAAACAAGCCTCGTCAAAAACGTGGCGGTCGAAGTGCCCATCGCGCAGGGTGTCCGTGGTAGATGAGGACTCGCCAGCAGACGGCTGCTGGTCATGATACACAATGGCCGGGCTAAACTCCTGGAAGTGGATGGGGAAGAAGACCTGCCAGCTGCCGATGGTATTCATGCGGCAACGGTTCAGGAAGTCCGCGTTGACCTCTGTCCAGGGACTGGCCAGAAAGAACAGGGTGTCCACTGGGTGTTTTTTGGAGATGATGTCCATGAGCTTCACCTGGCAGGGCACCTCAGTCTTCACGCTGATCCAAGGGACCTTCACGTCACTGTACCGCTTCTCTACCTCGGTTATCATCGCCTTGACTCCGCCGAAGACATCAGCCTGGCTGACTCGCTGGGCGTCGAAGGGGTCGTAGATGAATAGGAGTGTGAGCAGCACGTTGTCGTGGGTGTCCAGGGCATTCATCACGTACATGTCCAGGAAATTCCCCACATAGTCCTGGTCCTGGGCGGTGATGGGCAGCACCACTTGCACGCGGGTGGCCTCTGTCACGTAGGGCATAGGGATGATCTCCACAGAGCTGAGGGGACGCATCAGCCCAACCCGCTTGGAGATGATCTGGCTGTGGCCCTTCTGGGTGAAGGCTTCCAGAGCCAGGTCCAGGGTGTACTCCATGCCACGGGTAGGGTCAAAGCGACGGTACCCGTTGAGGAGGTGGTGCATTCGGAAGTGCAGCTGGGGCTGATAGCGCTCGTTCAGCTGCTCCACCGCCGTCTCCAGAACGGCGCTAACGTCGGCCCGGTCCGCTCCTCTCAGCTCACACTTGGGGGAGCCGTCCGCACATGAGTAGATGTGCTCCTCCGTGAAGTACTCCCAGTTGATGACCTCAAAACGTGTCTTAGGCTGGAATGGAGGATTGATACCGATGGGCCAGGTGGCGCCTGCAGAGCCCTCTGGCGTCAGCTCACTGATGTTGCTGATCTGAATCTTTTCAAAAAACAGAGGAATAGAGATGAACAACATTCTTGGTCTGCAGTACCTTTTTGCATTCCTAAACCGATACTAACTGTATGCAAATCATAAGTTGAGTCAACACTAAAAAACTAAAAAAAAACAGCCACGTTCCAACATTCCAGTAAATGTGACCCAGCAACAAAACTTGCTTTAAATGCAGAAGAAAAGTCCCATGTGTGCCCACAGTGAAAAGTGCCACTATGTCATCAATCGCTTGGATGCTGATTATCTTAGTTAAAATATTAGATCTGTTTCCTTGAGACTCCAAACCAACGCATAGCTGGTTTGCTGTCACACACATCTTCTAAGATATTAAAGCTTTGCTTCCTTTAGTCATATTTTGGGTTGTATTTTTGGCTTTGGCAGAGGTGCAGACTTTGGCGTAGTGTATGAAATAGAGTGGCTTTGTAGCTTGTTGATATCAGCAGCATTTGCTGGATGGATCTCTCAGCGTTGCTTGAACAGCCGTGTTTATTCTGTGCTCTCGCCAGCACACCTGAGTGTGCACTAAGGCCCCTGAGCTGAACCAACTTGCAGCCAGGCACACAGAGACGCTCTGTTACCTCCCCAGTGGGCCAACAGAGCGAGCAAGCCCCTACAGTGCTCCACACGTCTCCTTCATCAATGGTGAAGATTTTTCCACTATCAGTCCACTCAGAGTTATATATACTATGGTCATGGTCATAAACGCTGTGTGACAACGTGTGTCTATATCTATCAAATGAGACCACGATGGAAATCAAAAACCTAGTGGCAGATAAATAAAGAAGGACCCCACTAACTTGAACTTACCCGATGTTAAGTACACAGTGACAGTCATTATTAACATGCGTATGTGGGAACGATAGCTATAGACCACATAATATTTATTTGTTGAAATTAAACAGAAAATTTCTGTATATGGTCAAATTCAATCATGAAAATGGTAAATTAACTGAGGGAAATAAGGGACTGTCCATTTCAACATTTCCGCTGTTTCCAATGCCTCACTGTGGCACAAACCTGAAGGGTGAGACCTTTTCGTCAGATAATAACAGTACCTCGCTCCTGTGCGTCCTCGTGTCAAAAAGAGGAATGTTTTGGTAGAAGGACTTTTTACTGGAACATTTGGCAGGATGACTGTCATAAGTTTCATCATACTTGGCAAAAGATGAAAAGCCTGGCGGCCTGGGAAAACCCATCGGATGACGCTGCGTGTCATTGTTGACGAAAGGCCAAAATACATCAAAATTGAGATTTGGGGTAAATTGACATTTTTGTTAAAAAGATACTCCATTCCTTATACGTTACCTGGTGTATACAGTAAGAAATCAAACTGGATATTTTAGCGTTTCAATAGCTAGAGACAAAATTGAGCTGGGATCAAGTCAGCCAGGTTAGAGCTGGCTTGCTCATGTCACGATGGCTGTATACATTACTTTACAATTTCTTTGAAACAGTAAAACAAAGCTGCCTGACCGATAGGAGAACATTGACAGTTACGATCGACAAAGCAGGTGTGCATTTTGCAATCCACTTTGTTAATCCCCAGTACGAAACAGTTTACCTGCTTTGGTTATTGTTTCATAACTAATCAACTTATCAGCTGGAAAAAATCTTATGTGAGGTACTCAGACATTATATTGAGTTCTTTTTCCATCCCATAATGTTTCTGTTTGTTCAGATCTTTGGGTATGCACTTTAGAATCTGTTCAGTAGGGTGAACTGTAGTCTTCGACAGGTCCACCTTGAAAAAACGGATTTGTATCTAAAATGGATTTATATCTAAAGGAACTTTGTGTGTTTGTGGGTTACCAGCCCAGGGAAAGTACCTGCAGCTGTCGAATGTGCCTGTAGGTCTGCTCCAGCTCAATCTGGCTGAAGCGTTTGTGCAGACGGTACATCAGCGCTGGGTCGGACACAGGGTGGACCGTGAGGGCGTTCCTGAACTGAGGACTGTCCTCACGCTCAGGGTCTGCGTTCTTCCCCAGCTCAAAGTACCGATAGGTCATCTCCTGCAGACACACAAGCGAAACATATAAATCACTGTGATGTCACAGTGGGGCTCAGGCGTCTTTCATTTAACTGAACAGGGCTGCATTACTGACATGGTGGGTATAATTATGCTGGAAAATATACCTTGTCTTCCCTGTGCAAATAGACAAACATTCACAATATGAGGTCTGCCTCAAAGCAAAATTGTGCATAAATCAAGAAGCTCGTCAGGGCTTTAAAGTACAACTTCTAAAGTCCAGAAAGCTGGCTTTAAATCAGTACTGTAGCTCATGCTCTGACAATATTTATGGGAACATTTTGCAGACCAATAAGATAATTTCAAAAGAGAAAAAGAAACACAGTAAAGAAGAATAAATGAATACCATGGTTTTATTAGCTACCAACACTGGAAAATACAACATGAGCATTTTCCAGCCTTAATGCCTTCTCCAGTGTGCTTACAACATATATTACAGCAAAAAATGTCTGCTGCATTATATTTCTGCATTTCACAGGCACCATTATCCAGTGACCTACACTTCACTTTTTTCCACACAAACCACTTATACAGTGAGAAATATACTGAAGCCATTTTGGTGAGGAGCCTTGCGCTTGGATACAATGGCAGTGAATTACCATGACTTGAACCTGCAACCACTAAATTAGAATCCCAGCTCCCCAATGTCATGTAATCGTCACCTGCGTTGCTAATGTGCAAATAAGATAAACTGGAATCTGGTAGCTCAGGCCAACCAAGCAGAACACATACAAAATTTAGATTCACCATAGCATCACAGGAGCTATTCATTATCCACATAAGGTTTTCATTTAAAGGAATTACATTAAAAATGTACATAACTGTGTCATGAGTCACAAAAGATATTATTTACAGTATAGAGGGGGTTAGTAAAGATACTACTTGGACCACTGCCTGGGTAGGGAGGGCTCTGTAAAGTAATTCTTAATGACTTTTCACCCTTTACAAGGGTGCTTAAATAAGTTGACCTAAATTCTTTATGACCAAGGTGGCCTAACAATCCCCTGTGCACTAATGAAATGGGATCCAGCAGTTGGACTGGAACAATTAATCTGATCCTCGCTGAAATGGAATGTGCTTCTATGTTCTCCGCAGGCAAATAAAACATTTATCGTCCCCAGTCAATTTTTTTGCCGGCTATATTAATGTTAGGTTTGTACTGCAGGCCTGGGCTATGGAGAGTGGTAGAGTGGTAACAGGTTTGAATAATTCAAATGGTCAAATGGACAGTAAGCGCTGTATGGGATTTAATGCTAATGATATGAGAGAAAGTGTCAATTACTGTGACAAAATGCTTGTTAATCTATAAACATTTTCTTCATCCTCTGTATAAGGTTCAGAAACCTGCATGACAATATACAGCAGAATTTTAACCATTCATTGAAGCTGCAGTCTTTAAAGATTGCAAAGATTCCAGATTTACTTGCACAGCTGATTTTTTCCAAACACCAGAATAATATCATTTTATACAGCTGGATTTTCACTGAAATCAATATTTTTAGGCAGATATTGTTGACACACATTTTCAAACAATATCCTACTTGGTAAACAACAAGACCGAATGCTGCCTTCAAGTAAGGCCAGAATATGGAACACTAAAAGGTGGACTGAAACCGAGACAGCTCCAGTGTATGGTTTTGACAGAATCTGTTTTCAGGCGTTAAGGTACTCTACCTGGTGCAGTCCCGTACAGCTCAGACCCAGGTAGTCGATGATGCAGCGGCCTAGCCACTCGTCAGGTCTGATGCTGAGGATGTCGTTGCGGCAGGTGTCCAGGTGCGGCTGCAGGCGGACCAGCAGGCTGCGGGAGAGCAGGTATCCATAGCCGCCATGGCAGTACCGAGCCCTCTCCTCCGCCCCGATGAACTCCTCCGCCCGGCCCATGTAGAGGTCCTGCCCGGCGCTCAGGTGAGCCACCAGCTCGTTCAGCCGCTCAGCCTGAGTGTACGTGTCTTCCTGTGCCAGGTAGAACCAGTCGTACTCAGGGCCGTGGTGCTGATGCAGGTAGCGCACGGTCTCGTACATCAGCCAGACGGGCCGGTCGTCGCCATGGGCGACCACCGTCATGCCGTGGGGCGGCTTGGGGCCGCGCGTGCCCGTGAAGTAGAGGGTGCGGTGGAAATGGTGAGCAACCGTGCGATTCACTGCCACTGCCAACGTGTTCAGCGTCGCCCGCGAGGTCAACACGCCCACCAGGAGGCGGTCTCTAATGCCAAGTTCCGTGTTGATATAACGTGTCCTGAACAGAGAAGAGATACAGAAATCTGTGAAAGTGTACCCGCCAAATGTATTTCACAATCATGAAAAAGTGGCACAAAAATATTTGATGCTACTATATACAAAGCATATAAATAAAAGTTCCTATGGTATTGTGTCAAGATTCTGTCCCTACCAGCACCTATATCCATTTTAACAGGTATGCACTGGAAAACAATGCTAATGTCACTTCAGTCTGACATTTACCTTTTTAATTACATTGAACAATTTAAAATTAAGCACTTTCCCTTGAATTTAAACTTGCATTTTGGACATTAAAAACCAAGTAATTCCAAGACTTCCAAGTGTCCATGTATGCCCTCCACGTTTTTCTGATGTCGAAACCTTTTTGAAGATACAATGAAATGACAAATGAATGCACCTCCACCTTCTGCTAGTTAAAATGAATAAACCAAGCAAAGAATATCAATAATCTCAAATCCAAAATTTGCCATTTATTTTAGGTCTATGAAGAAAATAACAAGACAAATTGGAGCCCTCACTGAGAAATAACAGGAGCCTAAGTCATAACTCAGATTATTTCTAATGTAGGTCACACCAACACATTAAAATTCCTATCACGTTTGCACCTCAGGCATTTCGCAGTAGCACAGTATGGTATATGGATGCCTGAAATTTCTCCCTTGTGTGACAGGATTGTTTTGTTCCTGTTGAGCAAAAAAAAACATACATTATCTAGTTGAGCACAAATAAAATTGTTTGCATCCTTGGAATTAGTTGTGGCTTCTCAGATGATTAGTTTACTCAACTAATAAATTAGGACAGCCCTTCATCTACGTAGTAAAGTAGCACAACCCTTCACCTACTCTCCTAATGAACACTGCCATTCATTCTTTCCATTTTATACTGGGAAGTAGCTGGGTGCGCTAAAAATAACAGCTGTAGCTGTTATTTTTCTTCAGACTGCAGTGGCCAGCTTTTTTTCCATTTATTTGTATAATATTTTGCAGTATGCCAATTTTTTCCAGACATGAGTTAATGAATATCCTGCTTCAGAAAACACAGCACTACTGTGCAGCAGCGGCAGCAAAGACAATTAGGTCACAGCTGTCGTTGCCTTGAATTTCACTGTCAATGTCCCCTTTTCGATTACCAATTTAATCAATATTCACATACAGGACAGATTAATTACATTCTCTGTCTCCGCTGCCATGGGCGTATCGCTAAAAAGAGAAATACTGGCTCTCTCTCATGTCCTTTGAGACAGAGTTCAGATGAAATAGCTATTCTTACCTGACTTGATTGACTTCATCTCCTTGAATTACCATTCAGTTGCAATACACTCTTAGTTGTATGAGGAATTTTAACAGGCACTTTACACTGATTAAACAGTTTAAATGTAAAATGATGTCAGTCTGCCCATAGTTGATAGCTGCAACACAGTATTATGAATTTACTCGGAAAGCTAAGGGAAGCTACTAATTTTGTTATAAATCAAGCCTATCTCTAAAAAACATCTAACAGCCTCAGAAAAACTGAACTTGCTCTCTGCCTCTATCTCCACAAAACCAGCTGTAGCATAAAGCTCTGGACAAGCTGGAGCCCAGCACCACAAAAATGTCTTTATCTGTATAAAATTACCATATGTATAATTACCAGAGGCATGTGGCTTTACAATTTGCAATGAATAACTTCTAAAAAATAAAACCCTGGACAAAGGACACGTAAGTCTTCTCAGTGCAATGGGGGTTGATCAGAGTACATATCGGTTTTCAGTGCATAAGAAATGAGGCGTAGGTAACTATAGGCATATGTAATCCATAAAATAAATGTCAAGTCAAACCCCAAAAGTGCATAAAATAAATATTGACATTCTCCTCAAAGTCCACCTTGGTATCTGAGGAGATAAGACATTCTGGTGTGGGATAGATTGATCCTTTAAATTCTTCTAGATTGATTCTTTCAATTCTGATAAATTCTTTCACAAAATGTTCCCGAATCCCTTCCCACAGGTCCATATATCCTGCAGTGCCTACAACGTCATAACCACTGTTGGAGAAAGTAAGCCAGTCACTGAAGAAATCCCTCTGAAGGTAATAAGAGACCCAAAGTTCAAGAATAAATTCAATATGCACTGGAGGGCGGCTGGTTGCATACACGTTCATGAAAAGAAAGAAGACAAAATATATGTTCTTGGTAACAAGTCATTGAAAGAGAACACTGGGTAACGATGTCACTGAGGAAAAAAACTACTCCACTCTGACCTTCACTCACACACACCATCAAATGGGCTGGATTTTAATTTTTTGACAGGTTATTTTTATATCTACTGGCTTTTTAGAAAATGATCTTATAAGCAGGGTGAGCTGACATCCAATTTCTTTCTAGAGCACACCTGTTTTCAGTCCCTCTTTCAAGCATCCAGAGAGTCAAATGTGATATATTTTTTGGCGATGTGTTCAGTGAGGTTTTTTGTTGCATCTGCCTATGCATAGCACATTTGATGACTACTCTACGCTAGCCCACTGTTCAGAGGAGAAACCAGAGAAGTTGTTAATTTTGTATTTATTCCTCATTGCTCTCTAGCGGCCTCCCCAGGCAGACCAGAGGAGTGCATCATTTTAGAAATGCATGTGTTGCCATTCTGCACCTAAGATGACGGAGGGCAGCAAGTGAATGATGGTGAATCTGCATTGTGGAAAGAGACAAAGACTAGTCAAACCAGAGGAGTCATGTCTGCACAGCTTCACCCTCCTGAGTCAGTGGGAGACAGCCCCCCAGTGGCTCTGAAAGGACAGTAGTTCACTTTGGGTGGGAAAAAGTGGGTGAATGCAAAAAAAGCGTAGATTTCACTGACTACAATAGAAAGACATTTCACTTCAAACACTTGAGTCATTTGAATTCAAAAAGCAGATCAGTAGGTCTAATACCAGTCTGAATTAAAAGACACTTCTGTGTCACATGAGTGTGAAATTAAACCTGGCCAAGCCCTTATTCTGAACACACATCTATCTCATCACACATAGATCTGTCCACTGATTTTTCCATCTGATCTGCTGTCTTATGCTGCACTTTCACACTGATTCAGCAAACCCCTTCCATTTGTCGACAGAATTCTGTGGCATGAAAGAAAGGTGCATTGACATACAAGCTCTACTTCTGTCTTAGCAATCCATGCATGAAACAAAGATGTGTATTATGAGAAACCGAATCACAGCTCGGCTGAAACGTGCTCAGTGATACACTTCCATTTAATTCCTTCATACATCTAAGGCAGAGTCTTAGCACCACAATCTGGAGAAGGAGAAGCACTTCGACCACATCATGCACAAACTTACATTCCAATGAAGAACCACAATCAGAGACAGCTTCCCCCATTCCCCTCCACCACATGGCAGTTTGATTTTCACATATGGCACACAATCAGAAGACAAAAGAATAACTGGCTTTGCCATCTAATATGGTGCACATGGAAACGATTCCTTAAAAGATCTAGTTGCGGGTTCCATTCACAGCTATCGTTAACTTTACCTGTTTTTCTTCAGTCAATTTCTAGCTGTGCAAGTGGATAGTGTGTAATATGCAAATTGTAGGTTGCCTTGGATAACAGCGTCTACTAAATGTATAAAATGTGCTTAGTGCTTTTAAAATCACTGTGGACTTCACTGCACCAAACCCACCTGAAGACTTTCTTGTGGGGCTTGCTGGGGTCCTTGTGGTAGGGTACAATGCGAGGCTGGAAGTCCTCATTTCCTGCATCCCCTTCTAGGCCGTCTTGGGCGTCTGCTCTCGGACTGTCCTGGAAAAGCCCCCCATCAGCCACCTCGTCCACACAGGGCTCGGCAGTGTCACCTTGGGTCCATGAGACCATGAGCAGACTCAGGCTGAAACCCAAGGAAAGCCCCAGGACCAAGGGCAGCGCAGGCCGGAAAAGGGTAAGGAGAGAAGAAATGCGCATGGTGCATGAAGTGTTCCAAGTTAAAATGCGGAAGCTGCAAGCCCTCCAATGCGCCAAACGCTTTTAAAATGTCCAATACTTCTATAGCTGATGTGTTAAAACCGCCAACATCGTCTGACTGCGCACAGCAAACAGGATAGATATTTCAATCAACGCATCTTTTACAGCTTGTTGATCACGGGGTCAGTCTGTCATCTGGAGAACCGATGCCACTTGGGTAGATGTTGTCAACTCCACTGGCTTCTTCAGCAGGAAGTTGCCAAATTTAAGACACATATTGAAGCGGTTTTTTGGTATTTCGTGTTAAGATTTCACTGAAGCGCTGAGAACGTTATGCTATCATATTTCAATTAATGAGTTGACCTCATAGGCTATATATTTAATAAAAGCTATCAAAGAAAACGACGGATACAATCATTTACCCCAAGTTTCACACCTGTGAGCGAAAAACGCTAAAAATAATATATTCCTGCAACAGATTTCTGAGGTTGTTTCATATAATGACTCGTAAACTGTTAAAACTAGCAAATATAGCCTATAAACTATTGCATCTATATCGCCTTACAAATACATTTGCCTTCAGAGATGGAACCATAAAATAATGCTTTGCCTTTAGATTGACAATAAATGTAGCTACTGATTCTGCAAAAAACTAGTGCACATGAGAGCCGAGTCTGCACTGTATCGTAATTTAGTAACTCTAGGTAGCGAAAGTCCAGAGACTCAAAGAGCAGTTCTTTGCATGAACTAAGTTCGTTCACGGAAATGAACAGAATCTAAGATACCTCAAATGGGAATCATCTTTACCATAATTACAGGCAGCAGACTACCACATAATTGCAAAAAAATCATTTATTATCTTCACAAAAAACATTTAGCTTTACTGAGAGCTATAACGTATTTCGCTACCGTAACATAACTGTTTCAAAACAATTAGCATGGCAGTTCAAGCACGTCGTTAGAATCTAAAACAAAAGAAAAAAATCTGGACAGTAATACAGACATCTGCAAACGTTGCACTTGAACGGGAAAATATTTTTCTTTTTCCAGTGCTTCAGAGCTTTTCTTCCTTCTGCTTCTCTCAGTGATGCAGCCATATACACAAGTCTACAAACTCCACATTCATTTACAGCACGGTCCACTTGCTTTCCTCAAGTTCTCCGAAAATCCAGTTTGTTCAAAGGTGCTTGCATAGTTTGTGCAAGGGGATTTTATGAAGCTGGTGACCACCTCCCTTCCAATAAAAGACGTATGGCACTCATGCTTCACGTAAGATGGTAACATGTGTGCTTCAAGCTCTGTATCTGTACAAAACGCTTTTCACGTACACATGATATCTGCCACCTTCCCCCTTGACTTGTTGTGTCAATGAAACATTTGTCACCCCTTGCAATATAGTTTACAAGTTCGACACAAGCCTTCAACGGAAAAGCTCAGCTTCTTGGAGCATAATGTTCTTTATTTAAAGAAAACGTTCATCCCCGCCCTATGACGAATAATAGTTGAGTTGCTGTTAGTTTTTTTTCCACCAAATGTTTCCTTTTAAGGCATGCAGAACTGTATTTGTAGATCCAGCTAAACTCTCGATCCTCCTGAGTCACCATGTTCCGCTAGCTTTTCACACAGTATTCCAGTAGATAAATAAACACCACTTTGAAAGATGGAGTACCAATACTTGTACAGTAGCCTACTAGTTTAAACTGAAAGGAGTCATAATGAAATTCTGTCATAATCAATCATTTTAAAATAGAGACAGAATTAACATCATACCAAGAGATTTTAAGGTATTATATGGCAATGTAATTCATTATATTGTCTAGCCATGACTGAAAAAAAAAAAAAAAAAAAAAACATTTACAGTTGCAAATTATTTGCAAGGGCTTGAAGTGACAGCATCAGAAACAAAATTTACTTCGATAGCACCTTACAGCATGACAGGTATCAATGATCCATATGTGAAGTCCGCGGAGGAACTGGAAGCCAATCTTATGTAATATTACAGTGGGATCTCTGGTTCCCGTTAGTCCCGTGAAGTTAAATACTGCCCCCTTGTGGATAGATTGGCAGTGTTTATTGCTCGGCAACTTGATAGTGCTCAGCAGTTTTTGGGTTTCATTTATTTTTTTTTTACTTTATTATTAAATATTTTTATTATATAATTTTACTTACACATGAGAATTTATGTCCATTAATATGGCCAAATAAGCAGGCAAACATCTGATCACAAAAATAGTAATGCATTTATGTAGAAAAATACTTTTTAATACATTAAAAGCACAGATTCCCAGTGAAATTTGGGTAAAACCAAATATCCTTGGTTTATAATTCTATGAATGTGTGAATGGAAAATTAAGCTTTTATTTAAAAAAAAAAAAAACTAAAACAATTATCGTTATTTATACAAACAAATTCTATTTTTGCTTCTACACCTTCATATATGGTAATGCACACCTTCATCTCATGATCAAATGCCTGAAACAGGCACAGAGCAAACAGAGACCCTGTCCTTGACAGACACACATGAATGAACCTTCAGTTTGAACATCTGATTTACAGACACATTTCTGTGGATCAACCTCTTTTTCCATTCATTTCACCAGCACCTACTCGTTAGGACATCCTCTGAAAGTTTGTCATTTCAGGTTGTTTTTTGTATTGAGTCAATGTTTCAGATTAATTTTTTAAATGATTTTTGTGAAGTCAAGATCATTTTGGAGGATCTGCAATGAGTTGTCAGATTCTCAGGGGAGAAACATGGCTAATATGAACTATTTTGTTCCATAAATAATGATAATAAGTTGAACTAGTATGACCTGAACGTGTTTTAGATGCCATTAAATGCCATTTTCAGTTTCAACTCCAAATAAAGAAAATGTATGTATTTATACTTTATATAAAACCATATGTCTTACATTCAATAGTTTTTATGAAGTCATTTCCTAGTGGCAGTTGTTAGTCATCACTCAGTCAGTGAATGTACACAACATCCAGCAAGCATATTTGAATTTCCAGTGAACCTATAGTCAGCAAAACTGACTCTTCCATGTCAAATTCCAGGTAATATCGATTGTCCAGTTGTTTTTATGTCATAAATAACACAATCACAATGATAAACCTCTGAAACCAATCCTACAAAGCTGGCACCAGTATTTTGAAATGAATTACCTCAGAATGTGGCAGAAAATGGAAGTAAGTGACAAATCTTAACCCTAAATACACTGGTGATTTAACTGTCCACTTGATGATGAGACAGAACAGTTTTTTTCTTGTTTGTTTTGCTTTACAATATGTGGCTGTAGATTTTAATTTGCATAATCATAGTGTCCCTGCCCCCTCCTTGTGGGAAGAACCAGAAGGGTAAAACCCCTGCTTCAGGAAGTTGAAGTACAACCACTAACTTCCTTAGTGAGGCAGGTGAGCTGATTAGTCAAATCAGCTGGTTTAGAACTAGGAAGGACCAAAAACTTTAGATTTACTTTATGAAACAGGGGTTTTTACATATCTGGGAAGCACCACTACTGAGTATCTTGCCTTGTGCATTTTACCTGTATTCTAATTGTTGGCTCAGAAGTGCAAGGAAGGTATTTGTATTTACAAAAACAGCTCGTGTTTTTACATGTCATAGGCATCGCTCTCGTCAAACAACACAGAAATAACCCAGCTGAAGTTTCACTTGGGACAAGAACATCAACGCCAGCCACCAGAGTTTTTTTTTTCAGCTGGGAATGACAAATGCCATTTGTAAATAACCAATTACTCAAAACGAGTAAAAACAACCATGTTGTTAATGAAGGCACGGATCCTATGTTCGTAGATGAAGCCATGGGAACAGAAGCGCTAAGCAAAATTTTCAATGAATACATTGTGTGGTTAATTGTGTGTACAGTTAAAGGGAAAGACTTTAGCATTTAATGACCAGGTAACCCCAGGAAGTGAGGCCTATACATGATAGTCGGGAACTCCCCAGACATCAGATAGCAGGTCGTTAAAAGGGGGCACCATTTGTTATTGTCTGTTATTCTAATACACTTTCTCAAACACTGTGTTACTCTCCAGAACTGTCTCCCAACAACCCCATATACGGTAAATTATAAGTGCGCTGTAAATCACTGAAGCTCTTTTTTTTCCATCTGAGCCAGAAATGAGTTTCACACGTAATTGTTTGGAAGTGGTGGAGGCTAGGTTTTCTGATAAAAGGCTGTAATATTTTTTCCTGGTTCGTCACTCTTATCCTTCATCACACTCCGTCTCACTGATGGTAGAATAAGGAAACGCTCCCATGACAACCTTTCAAGAGTCCCCAATCATCCGCATCCTTGGCCCCAGCCAGATGGCCGCACAATTTGTTAGCTTATGCCGCTCAAAGCACATTAAATACTGCAGTGACTTCCCTGTTTTGCTCCATGACATTAGAAACAGGAACTGCATCACAGCTGAGTTTTAATCCACCTGGTCAAAATGAATATGATGTACAAAAGTAAAAAAAATAATAATAACTGCTTTGTATAATTGTTTTAAATACAGAATTTGCTAGCATGGTATCCTGTTGAACTTAAATTACAGTTATTGATGCTCAATCATATGGGAAAACTATATTCTTTTGATTCAAACCACAGCCTTTTTGTCAGAGATGAACCAGTATTTTCTTTGTGAAGTTTGGGGAATGTTTGGGGCCAGTGTCATGGTCAACCTGCACCCAACTCTCAGTTTCCTGGCAAAGGTAACCAGGTATAGTGCCAGAATATCTTGCTACTTAGAGTTCATGGTGCCTTTGATCTTAAAGAATGATCCCAGGAAGAAAGATTTTGGAACAAAGGCGTGGTCTGCCAGCCCACTTCAATGATCAAGGGAGGGACGCATGTTGTAACTAAAACTGCAAATCTGAATCTGTTTTAACAGTTGGCTTCAGGATAGCTGAAATGAGTTCTCCTAGTTCCGCAAGTATGGATGAGTCATCCTCACCAGAGTCACCAGAATCAAACGCTTCAAACAGGGCTGGTATGTGCAACGGTCACGAGAAACCCTGGGTCCTCTACTGCAGAGATTCCAAGGAGGCACTCTGTGCTACCCGCTTAACCGACTGCCAGCAGCACAGGCACGGATATGAAACGCTGGAGAAAGGATGCAAATTTGAAATCGTGAGTATATATCTTTTACCAATCTATTATATAGGTTTGTGTGTACATTCAACCACACAAAACGATACTTTGTGTATTCAGCTAGCGATAGTGCTGTTTGCTTTTGATCCGCATTTGATTATTTAATGAGCAAGTAAAAAGTTAAGAAAAGGATTTTTTATTTATTTTTGTGCATTTATATTTGTCCTCAGGAATGCATACTCTACGTTTGATCTGGATCTATTTTAGTTTGAATGCAGAAAGGATGATGCAGGTTTCTGTATGGAAACTATTTTGTTGTCTCATTCATTTATTATGTTTTTTTTTTTATTTGACAAAAGAACATACATTTCATTTTTGCAGTTTTCACAAATTTCAACCTAAATGGTACATGCTGGTGACACCAGATCATAGTTAAAGGCCACTTTAAGTTTCCTATTTCAAAACATGTTTGCAGATCATTGCATCTGCCAAACTTTATTTGGACATACATATGATTGTGATGTACTTTTCTCACTTATCTTTGAGTGGTCCTATTAACAAAAGACCTGTACCATAAAGACAGTATGATGCCTCCCATAAGCTCTTTTGATGTAGTCAATATGTTTTACTTCTTGAAGACTTCACTGTTTTTGGTCTGTGTTGTGATAATTTCAAGGAGATAGATGATGGTTAAGATGGTGATAGCAGTGATGAAGAATATGTAATGTCTTGCGTTTTCATAGGAGGGAGTGAAGAAGCGGGTGAAAAAGCTGAAATTTATCCTGAAGAAACAGGTTAATACCAAGGCTCAGGTGACCAAAGCTAAAGCAGACATTGAGGTAAGTTTCAAAATGCCAATTGAATTCTTCAAATGCTCCCATTGTTTTTCTCTTCAGGATTTTATTGTCCTTTAAACAGCTTCAATGGAGCCCTTTTTTGGCAGTCGAAATGAATGGTGCAGCAGTCAAAATAGATTGCAGCGGTTACGTTACAAATAGTTACAATATGAACTTTCTCCTTTCACAAACCTGGGTTTTCAAATAAATGACGCACAGAGTATTAAATATGAGCTTAAACTGTCAAATAAGAGAGACCCCTCCTCCCTGGAACTGTCAGGCTCTACAACCAACACTGCCTCAATAGACCACATACACCAATATGGGAAAATGTGTGCAATATAAATACAATTACCAAGATGTGCAATAACAATATATAATTGTGCAATACTGTGCTACTGACTGGCATTCATTTCTAAATTGTTACTTACATTGCAATTCATTTATTCATTATATTTGCCCTTTTTTATTGATAAAATGCTCTTGTTATTGCACTATCCCCTTTTCTGCTGTTACATGGTACATTTCCCCACTGTGGGATTAATAAAGGATTATCTTATTATCTTATCTTATCTTATCTTACTCTTAAAATTAATATTACATTACATTATAGACATTTAGCAGATGCTCTTATTCAGAGCGACCACTAAACCCTGTGGATGATCTGTTGAAGAAACAAAAACAAAAAACCTTTAGTAATATTAGCAACAATCCTAAGACAACAATATTAGGTTGCTATGGCTAAGTGGGGGAGCTAGGGAGGGAAGGAGAGACATGTGTCCTCAAGAGGTGAGTCTTCAGTCTGCGCTTGATGGCGGACAGACTGTCCGCTGTCCTGACCTCTGTAGGAAGGTCATTCCACTAGCGGGGAGTCAGAACAGACAATCATATGTATTTAAGAAGGAACACATTTACATATATACATTAATTCATACTCAGTGTGCTGTAATGTCCGATGCAGGATACATTCAACCTGGCAGAAGAGACTGTTACAGAGTACTACAGGGAGCTGCAGGAGCTGATAGACCAGAACATGCAGCAGGCGTTTCTGCTGATCCAGGCCCAGAGAGACAGCACCATCCAGGCCATGGACCAGCTGCTCCTCGATGGGGAGGAACAGCAGCAGAAGAGCAAACAAATCCTGGAGACGGTGGAGCAGCTCAAAAAGAGGCAGAACACAGACTTTTCTGTCACGCTCTTGGTAAGGATTCTCTCTTCCTCAGACACCATTCATTTTTTATACAGATCCAACCCTCACCTCACAGAATGATCTTTGTGCTTTCTGAATCAGAGTGATTATATACAGTACCATGTGACAAATGTGTCAATAATCCATATATTAAATTGAAATGAAAATTGAAAAAATAATTAGAAGGAAGCAACAAAAGTTTGTCTTCTCCAATATGCAAATCTACTGTAAGACTGTGTGGTAGGTTGAACAAGTCCTGGCACCTCAAATGCAACTTTTGAATTACATTCAATTGAATATCAGTGTACGATGAACAAGTCATTTCATGCACACTTACTGTCTTAAATAAATCAAAGTTCAAATCAAAGTGTCAGAAACTAGGAAAGAGATTTTGTCACCTGTTTAATTTCAAGTTATTCTCTTTCACAGGACATCAAGTCACTGGAATCCGAGTGAGTTTTGATTTTATTATACATAATTATGTTCTGACTGGGAATGAGGCAGGAGCTGATGCGTATTCTATAAACAAATCATTTAAATATTAACTGGATTCTGGCAGAACGGCTATAATGCTTGCTAAAAATAAAATTATTAGTCAGGTTTGTGTGTGTGTGTGTGTGTGTACTCATGATCAACTGCATTCTTTTCAAACAGCATGCTCAAATGTTACCAAAGTAGACATTTATACCTTAGGTTAGGGTTTCTCAAATCCAACTCTTTAGGGTCTTTCACTTTTTTTTTGGAAACTTTCAGATTCTGGATTGTTAAACAATGTTTATAAACAGCTGATCCTAATTATCCCTTCAAATGGGTGGAATTAAGTGGGTGAATAACCTTTTTGCACTTTGATTACCTAGCCAACAAATTATAAAAGCATCTAACTTCATCTCAGACTCTATGTATACACAGCCCACAAAATACAACCATTTTATTTTCATCTTCTATACACTATATACATATATATATATACATACACACACATGCGCGGTTTAACCAACCGTGGCTTGAAAACATTTTTTAAAAATCCAGAATATTCTAAAAATAATAATAATAATAAAATGTTCAAATTCATGCATCCGCAGTTTTTGCACATCTGTGGGGATCCTGGAACCATATACCTGCGGATAAGGCAGGCCAGCTGTGTGTGTGTGTGTGTGTGTGTGTGTGTGTGTGTGTGTGTGTGTAAATATACACTTCTTTTGTTTGTATATTTATATTTTGCTTTTAATGGAAAAATCATAGTAAATGTTTTTCATTCCCTGAAGCCATACCAACTATAGGTATCCCATGTTTCTGAATTATGTTTACATTCTCCATAGAATTGAGGACATAGAAGATTACCACAGAAACATTGTGGAAATAATTGACTTTGACAAGAAGAGACTGAAAGCACTTGGAGAATCCATTGCAAAGATTGTCCAAAGGAACAGGGAGATGCTGCCCAAGCCATGGGAATGTAAGGGACACTGCCACCCTCCTCTATGTGCTGTGTTTGAAAAATAATATGTTACTCTAATGGAATAGATGTAGTAACTCCACATACTGTCAGATCATTCTAAGGGAGTATTTTCATTTGTACTTTTAGCTACAATTAATCTCTTGGCACTCCTTATGTAAGAACTTATAGGCTCTGGGCTGTTTGTAGAAACAACATTCAGACATTAATTACATTCTTTAATTAACACTCCTGAGCCTACAAATGAATACTAAATTAGTAATAATGAATGCCAATTAAATGAAGTTTTTGTGCTTTGTGCTTACAGTTGGAGAGAACGTTGTTTTTGATGATAAGACATCTCATGGAAGCCTGAAGATTTTTGGAAACAAAACCAAAATACAACATGCCTCTTCAAAATTTCCCCACAAACAGCACTCAATGAAGCAAGAGGAGACCTGGGCCAACATCCTGGCTTCCCAGTCCTTCACTGAGGGTCGTCACTACTGGGAGGTGAGGGTGAAGGACACAGAGAGCTGGACGGTAGGAGTCGTGGAGAAAGGATGGGTAAAGAAGGGCATCCAACAAGCTCTTGGTCAAGACAAGCTGTCGTGGGCTCTACAGATGGACGGGGACTCACTAGCAGCTTTGCACAATGACGAAACCATCATGATCAGAGAGGGAGAGATAGAGCAGCTGGGCGTCTTCCTTGACGTCAAAAAGGGGCGACTGCAGTTCTATAATGTTCACAGTGGGAGTGTCCTGCACACCTTTGGGGCCAAGTTCAAGAACGTTTACCCTGCCTTCAGCATTGACGCTCAAAACGGCAAAGTTTCCCAAATGAGACTCTGTCCTCTCATGCCACTGGGACTGAACAGAGATGTAATGACTGATGAAGGCTGGAGAATGTCCTCAGATTCAGGCATTGGGAAAATTATTCATAATCCTAATGAAGTCACTGAAGAAAACATAACCAGTTCTACACTGCAAAACACAACAAGTCCAGTGCACTCAGATGGTTCAAGTGAATCCATTTCCTTGAGCCACTGAATTACCTTGAATAGGAAAAATCAGAAAAATATGAATTCTGTATGAATATGCAAATGCATAATTTTAATAAACTGTGAAATCGCTGATCACGGCTATAGACTACGTGTCCTAATATAAGGTACCATAAGGAGGGGGGGTAAAATACCTCACAATTTTAACATACAGAGATATCTTGACATTATGGAGCCAACATTCTTTCAACAATATGAGAATAGACATATTGCAATTAAATCAAAGGGCTACTCACTGACTCATGACTATGTGTGAGATTTAACTCAAACCGATTGCATGTTGGGGGTGGGGATTCATTTCTTGAATAACTACATGATGAGAAAACAAGGTGCGGTAAGAGCTTGTGATCCATATAATTTACATATATTTCTCAAAGTGTGGGAGAATAGCTTTGAATCATACCGCTTGAACAGCTTCAGATCTTTTTTTAGTTTATGCAATGGACACACCCAAAGGCAAGTCTTTCCTTTTCCACTTTTGTGTTTCTCTGGAAGGGAGAGGGCATTTCTCAGTCTTTGTGGTGAACCAGCTTTCATGCTTTTGGAGGGTTGGATATAGTGAGGTGTGTTTGAGGGAGGTGCAACAGTGTGTACCACTTACAGTCCTCTGGCTATGCCTCTAGCAGCCTCTAATGCTAAGCCTAAACACAGCATAAACTGTTTCCAATAGAATATGAGGTATTGGAATGTTTTAGTGAAGTGAGTAGTGAGAGCATGAAAAAATATTTATGTATTTTGGACTGTTTCAGTTGTCTACGTTTCTCATACTGCATGTGCATATGAAGAAAAAGATGGTTAAATGAACAGATTAATTGTCTGGATTGTGTACTGTATTGTCTAAATGTGTTGAACTTGGAGTTAAACCATGTATGCCTGAACTCCTGATACTGTAAACATTTTTATTGAGGTGCAATATATATTATTTTACTCTCTTTTATAGATAGGCATTACCATGTCATGATTAACAATGTGGCAGTATTTATTTATGTATTTATTTTAAGACTGTTGTATTATTTTCATATTATTTTAATATGATAGACAAAATGCACAAGAATGTGTAATGTAACTTATGAACCTAAAGTGATGATCAGAATATTTTTTTTTTTCATTTGATGTCAGCATCATTATCTTGGTATTTATCTGTGGAATAAACCAGTAAAACTTATTATTACAAAAATGCAATCTCAATGTAAATCACACATGTTTAAGACAAAAACGAGAACATTTAGATGATATTCCATTTTTTCACTTTCTGGAGGTGACTATAGTAATATATTTTTTGTTTTTTATTTTTGTTGAATTTTTGGTAAAATACACTTTTACAATAAACTTGACTTGGAAACATTTCTGATTACTCTTTGTCCAACAAATAGTCAGTGCATATGCTTTACTATTGTTTGAAGACAAAAATAGAACATTTAGGTGGCATCCCATTTTCTTTTACTTTCTGGAAAAAAGACAATAGTCCTAATGTGTTTCTAAAAACATTTCTGAAGACTTGTTGCCCAACAGTAAGTGCACATGTTTTACTATTGTTTTAATAGAAGATATAAAAAAATTTCTGTGACATCCCATATTTTTCCTTTCTGGAGGAAAGTACATATAGAGTTTTCAGATTTTCATTAAAATACACTTTACAATATACTTCATTTGGAACCATTTCTGGGGCTTTTTGGCCCTTAAATAGTAAGTGTACATGTTTTATGATTGTTTGAAGACGAAAAATAGATAAATTAGGGTTGGATCTCATTTTTTCACTTTCTGGAGGTAAGACTATAATCTTTTTTTCTTTTTCTGATTTTCAGAGAAATACACTTTTCTTATTTACATTGAATTTGAAAGTGAGAGGAGAGTCGAAGAGTTGGAGTGTCTATTGTGATACAGACACTCCCACCCCAACCCCCCAATCCCCTTCCACCCCGCTCCCCCCCCCCCCCACCCCCGGCTTTCAAATAAGAAAGTCAAGTACAAGAGAATTCTATCAGTAACTGATCATGTGGTGTGTCATACCTGAAAGAGACACACCTTAGCCTTATCTATCACCAAAATACTGATTAGTATCACACTTGATGTCTTTCTCAGAAACACCTATTTGATCTTGCCAAAATTCTTACTGCTAAATCCACTATGACCATACCTTTTTAGGAGGTAAACAAAGGTTGCCTTAGATACAAATGCAAAAAATAGAACATTTAGGTGGCATCCAATTTTTTCACTTTCTGGATGTAAGTCTTATGTCTTTTTTGGATTTTCAGTGAAATAGCCATTAAATAGTAAGTACACATGTTTTACTATTGTTTTAAGATTAAAAATAGAACATTTTGGTGGCATCCTATTTTTTCACTTTCTAGAGGTAGGACTATAGTCATGTGTTTTTCTGATTCTCAGTGCAGTGAAATACAAAACCCCCTCCTCCCTCCCCCCCCCCCTCCCCAGCTAAGATTCCAAAATAAGACATCAACTACAAGAGAATTCTTGCAGTAACTGAGCATGTGATGTGTAAAACCTTAGCCTTATCTCTCACCAAAATACTGATTAATATCACACTTGATGTCTTTTTCAGAAACACCAATTTGAACTTGCCAAAATTCTTATTGTTAAATCCACTATGACCATACTTCTTTAGGGTGTCAACAAAGGCTGCCTAAGATACAAGTGCTATCTCGTTGTTGACCTTACACTAAACCTTTTGCCTGTTTTTGATTTCCTTGTTTACAAACATCCAGAACATGTCACCACACATATCTTCATCTTAGAAGGTATTTTCCACTGTATGGATCCATGGCCAGGAACCAAATCTAATTTAGTCTGAATTTTTGAAGTTTTCCTGACTGGATCTGTTTCATCGTACTTGGATAGCAGGGGCTGTGATCCAATCAAAGGAACTTCTTAAACTCATATACAATTAAATCTAATTGGTCTTTAGTCTATTAAAAGGTACACACCTATTCTGTTTGGGAATGGAGAAAATGCATTGAATGGGAGATGTTTACTTGTCTCTAATAAAACTGAAAATACGAAAAAAAAAAATATATATGCTGTTATGTACAGTCTGTTTGGAGCGGACTGCATACTCCCTTAAGGACATGTAACAGAGTTCCTCTGCGAGACTCGAGGAGCAGAAACAATTAATCGTGGAGCAGTTGTGAGTTCAGTGCATGGGTGTTGGAATCCCAGCCACGCTAATAGTCCTGGCGATGTGAGATAACAACAGCAGCCACCTCTGCTGACAAGCACACAATCTGAGCAAGAGGACTCGTGCGCCACCGACGGCGTATGCGAATTATCTGAAGTGCCAAAACATAAATTACTCATGTATTGGTCAGAAGTTATCTATGGGCACAAAGTCTCACACTAAATTTGAAAGATTACACTGGAGTATTTCCTATAGTCTATTTTTACCTTACATTTTGTTCAACGGATAAAAATGCAAGATTTTTCTCTCGAACGCTTTCTTTCAACTGAGGATGATTGTAAATGAATTATTTTTGACGGAGGGCAAAAATGACTGAACCAGGTGTGTTTCAACGACTTTCCTCTTCCACCTGGACCTGATCTGATGCTCTAAATTTCACCAGGAGCATGGCCGATTTGGTCTCATCCCAGTCTTCAGAAACAATCGCCTTTACCAGTAGTGGCACATGCAACATTCACAAGGAAACCTGGATCCTGTACTGCAAAAACTGCAAGCAGGCGCTATGTATCACCTGTCTAACCGACCGACAGCATCGCAAGCATGGATATGAAATGTTAACGTTAACTTGGCATTAACTCGCGAGCCCACAGAAGCTAGCTAGCTAGCAGTTCTCCAGGATGTTAATAAAATTGATAAAAACAATTATTTAAGACACATATAACTATGACACTACTTTACAAATGATGGTACATCCGTTAAACAATTAATCAGTTTATGTGGCAAGAATACTGCAACATGCTCTTTAACTAAAAGAAATTCAGACCAGATTCCGCCCACCACTCTCGGTTAATTCAGCCATGACCAGTGTCGACAAAAACAACAATGGGGCGCCAGGAGTAAATATTTTGATGAACTTCAACCACATAACAGGGTATTTTTAATTCCTGCTACGCCTACATGAATACATACTGCAGAATGTGCCCTTTCTGGCGTTCTGCTGTTTTGCATCCTTATCAGATTTTGCTTCCGGTAGCAGGAATTGATTGCAAAGTTTCTGAAAGGGAGCCGGGATTTCTCAGTCTTCGTGGTGAACCAGCTTTCATGCTTCTGGAGGGTTGGACATAGTGAGGTGTGTTAGAGGGAGGTGCAACCCTGTGTACTTAAACCACCATCAGTCAATGATGCTTACAACTGGAGTAAGGACAGCTGATCTGAAATCTCTCAGTTTCACTTGGAGAATGCCCGAGTTGACTTCTTCCCAGCCTGTGGTATCAAGCGCTTCTACCAATTTTGGTATGTGTAACATTCATGAGAAACCCTGGATTCTTTACTGCAGAGACTGCAAGCAGGCACTCTGTGCTACCTGCTTAACCGACTGCCGGCATCTCAAGCACGGATATGAAACGTTAGAGAAAGGATGCAAGTTAGAGATCGTAAGTATCTGGGTATTGTCCTCACTATGTTGGTCTCTATAAATTCAGTTACACAATATTGTTTAACATGTAATTAGTCAGTGTCATTGGTTGCTTTTTGAACTTGTAATCAATGTAAAATGTTATGGTATCATCCTTGATAGGTTGCTTTGAATAGTCTTATCCTGAAAAACGGATACCTTTCACAGTCTGAACATGAAAACGTTTGTAAAATGTATATATGTGTAGGAATGCATATCTAGAATGGCTGTTTATATACATGAAATTATTCTGTGTAATTATATATTGTTTCAGTTGCTGAATTTGTGTTTTACTGATAATGCCTGATAGAGTCAAAACCTTCAAAATTTCAGTTTTAATAACAAGAGTTAAGCCATGAAGATATCACTGTTTTTGGGTACATTTATATGCAACTGCAAGTTGATTGACTGGGATGCTGGTGATGAACATGCATTTTCCTGTGTATTTACAGGAGAGGGTGACAAAGCAGGTGAAAAAACTCAAATCTAGCCTGGAGAAACAGACTAATATCAAAGCTCAGGTGACAAAAGCTAAGAAAGATCTTGAGGTAAGAGCAAAATGGAATGTACATTTTTCACATTTTCTTTCAGTCTTCAAAGTTGAATTAAAAATGAATTTTAATTAGTAGTTTTTTTTTAATGAGGGAGGTCAAGGTACAGCAGTCAATCGAATATATGACTTTATGTAAACTCTGCTGTCTTATTTTTGGAACTACATGATGTCACAAATTAAATATGATATTAACAAGCATATGTCTTTTAAGGTCTTTATTACAGTATTGTTACAAATTGAACCTCTCCTGACCAAAATATAGAACAAGTCTTCAAATGAATGATGCACCAATATAATATTAAATATTATGCAATCTTTTTGTCATTGTCCCTGGAATTTGGATTTTAAAAACCAAAAGTATTTATGAATATATTTGAATTCATTTAGGAACTGCTCTTTGGCAGTGTTGATTTAAAAGGTGGGAACTGGCACATGCATACAGTTCATACATGGAGGTAAGCCCTATGGGAAATCTGGCTGATGATGTGGTATATTTTCTGATGCAGGACACGTTCAACCTGGCAAAAGAGACCATTATAGAGCACTACAGGGAGCTGCAGGAGCTGATAGACCAGAACATGCAGCAGGCGTTTCAGCTGATCCAGGCCCAGAGAGACAGCACCATCCAGGCCATGGACCAGCTGCTCCTCGATGGGGAGGAACAGCAGCAGAAGAGCAAACAAATCCTGGAGACGGTGGAGCAGCTCAAAAAAAGAGAGAACACAGACTTTGCTGTCACACTCTCGGTAAGACTTCTCTAAGACTTCTCTTCTCTCTTCCTCAGACACCATTCATTATTTCTCATATGACTCCAAACCTCATCTCACAAAATGAAATATTGTGGCACTATCTGTATCAGAATGATATACTTTGCCATGTGCCAAATTTAGAACCTATATAAACCTATATATATCAACATATATAATTAACAAAGTATAAAACTATTTTCTTCTGTAAGCAGTTTTGCTACAAAGTTTTGTGAGGTCACTATATACTGTAATGGTTTAACATATTCTGGCATCTCAGCTTTAAATAATGGAACGCAACTGGTTGACAGTATATGATAGCCAAATCACCAATCAAAGACATGTCAGAGAACTGATAAATTATTCTGTCATCTGATTTATAAGTAATTCTCATCTTTTCCAGGAAATCAATACTTTGGAAATCAAGTAAGTCTTGATTTAATCTATATCTTTTTGTTTTTAATGCAGTTTTATCCAGGCTTTGGGATAACATTCTTACAACATATGTGCAATATGAATGAATGAATTCTATATCTTTTGTAGAATTGAAGGCGTAGAAGATTACTACAGAAACATTGTGGAGGTAACTGACTTTGACAAGAAGAGACTGAAAGCACTTGAAGAATCCATTGCAAAGATTGTCCAAAGGAACAAGGAGATGCTGCCCAAGCCATGGGAATGTAAGGGACACTGCCACCCTCCTCTATGTGCTGTGTTTGAAAAATAATATGTTACTCTAATGGAATAGATGAGTATTTTCATTTGTACTTTTAGCTACAATTAATCTTTTGGCACTACTTATGTAAGAACTTATAGGCTGTGGGCTGTTTGTAGAAAAAACATCCAGACATTAATTACATTCTTTAATTAACATTCCTGAGCCTACAAATAAATACTAAATTAGTAATGATGAATACAAATTAAATGCAGTTTTTGTGCTTTGTTCTTACAGTTGGGGAGAACGTTGCTTTTGATGATAAGACATCTCATGGAAGCCTGAAGATTTTCGGAAACAAAACCAAAGTACAACATGCCTCTTCAAAATTTCCCCACAAAAAGCACTCAATGAAGCAAGAGGAGACCTGGGCCAACATCCTGGCTTCCCAGTCCTTCACTGAGGGTCGTCACTACTGGGAGGTGAGGGTGAAGGACACAGAGAGCTGGACGGTAGGAGTCGTGGAGAAAGGATGGGTAAAGAAGGGCATCCAACAAGCTCTCGGTCAAGACAAGCTGTCGTGGGCTCTACAGATGGATGGGGACTCACTAGCAGCTTTGCACAATGACGAAACCATCATGATCAGAGAGGGAGAGATAGAGCAGCTGGGCGTCTTCCTTGACTTCAAAAAGGGGCGACTGCAGTTCTATAATGTTCACAGTGGGAGTGTCCTGCACACCTTTGGGGCCAAGTTCAAGAACGTTTATCCTGCCTTCAGCATTGACGCTCAAAACGGCAAAGTTTCCCAAATGAGACTTTGTCCTCTCATGCCACTGGGACTGGTGAGGGATATAAGGAGCAATGATGACCGGAGAGTGTCCACAGATTCAGGCATCGGGAGAATTACCAGTAACTCCAGTGAGGATTTTGAAGAAATCATAATTGAAGATGGCATGGAGTTATCCACGCAAATTGCTCAGACCAGTCTTCCGGCTACATCTCAACCAGCATTTGAAGCTGTGCCTAAATACAAAACAGGAAGTTGTCAGTTGCAGATTTTTTGATCTATTGAATTCTATAGGTGCACTTTATCACAACAATTTTCATTTTATAAAGGACCTATATACATGTGTATACATACATAATACATTATTCAGGTGAATTATATTCTATTCTCTTGTCCTTTAAATTTGCTTTGCTATGTGTAACAATTTGTCATTATGTATTTATTTATTCATCTTAGGAATGTTATGTTTAGGTAATGTGTTCAGTCAAATTTATGAGGAAAACACAAAATGTTGATAAGTGTTTTTCTTCGTTTGATGACAGTATATTTTTCGTGACATTTAACTTTACAAACTTGGAAATATGTATTATGAATTTGTAATCTAAAAAGTGCATAGAAATGATATTATTGTTTATTAAGTGTTACAGGCTACATCATTTATTGCAATTTCTGAATGTCCACAACTTTTATTTAAACTCTTATTCTATTGAACTTATTTTAATTGTTTTAGAATCACAACTGTTTGTTTTCTTTAGGGTCAAGCAAGCCCAATGAAGTATAATGCATCTGTCAGAATTATATACCTCTGAAATTCCTTGGAATTTTCAAATTTTCAACAAATAAATTATTTTTTTAAAATGCAAAAACTTATTTCGTTGAGCAACATGATTACATTTAGTTGCAGTGGGTTGAATGGCAGAGTGAGTGGTCACCTTTGAAGTCATTTAAATAAAAAACATTTAAAACCACATTTATTGCAGCGACCAGATGGAGAAATATGCGAGTAGCCTTCATGGCAGATTTTTATATATATTTATGTAGTCATGGCGAGAATGTACGTAACGTTTTGACTTTTTAAAACTACACTTACTTATGCTATTGTTAACTATGACTCTATTTCCCAACATCGTTTGCGTGCCAGGATGCGCATCACAAATGAGTTTTCACTGTCGTTGTTTTGAATGCTAATAGCTGGCTAGTTTTTGCAGCCAGATAGGTTTTAGGCCATCAACGGTTCCATCGCAGGTAAGAACATGCAGGTCATCGGGTTTATAGACATTTTCCTCGATACAATAAAAATGCCATAATGTGGAATAAAATGCACGTTTGAGACATCGCTTAGATAGTTGTTTAGGGAAAGAGGGCAAGCAATAAGACCGGGTGATGGCGGTAGTAGCCAACCTAGCTTTTCACAACCTCTGCTATGTAGCATATTTTCGTAGCATATCACAACCTCTACGAACGATGCCCCTGACTAGGTATTTAGATCCGTAAAGCAAACTAAATTAATATTAAACGGTAGATGGGAGCTGCTTCTTGTCATAAACAGCAACGTTGTCAAATGTGTTAGCTAATTTTTTTGCACAATATCGTTGGTCATTTTCTGATGCCCGCTAACGCTGGCTTTCGTTGGCTAGGTAATATAGCAAGGCAGTGCAGGCGGTCGTGTTTGGTAAGTTAAGACTAATTGTATGCAAAGCCTGAGTTATGTGCTTACTAAATTCATGTGAAATTAATCGGGTGTGATAAACAGCAGGAATCACATTGGAGGCTGAGAAGCATCTACGTTTGACTTGTGTTTTTAGGTTTGACTATTAGTTTCAGCATTAGACAGCCAGGTGCTGGACAAGGCTGTAATGGCCGCAGTTGCAGGACTGGGGAAAAGCATACTAGTATTTATTACAAAGTATTTGACCGTGCAAGCATTGGGTAGTTGACGAATACAAAACTTAGTTATTTAAATAAATCCGTATTTAAATAGGGTACGGATTGTCGTGAGCTTGATTGTTTTGTAATTTACAAAAAAATCTGACCTGGCATATAAAAGTATTTAGAAATTGTGGTGAAAAGTCCAAATATTTGATGTGCAAATAATGAAGAATTAACAGAGGCCGAGATGGAATACTTTACTATACTTTGCTGCTCTAGTAAAGCACTCAAAACAATAAGTAATTCTTTTCAAGGACTTTGTTCATTTGCAATGTCTAACGTTGTGAACTTATAAAAAAACATTTCTGAAAGTTGGCAAACTTTTTAAAATATATTTATATTTTATATGTAAATCCTCACTATTGTGAAAAACAGTGTATACAAAAATTTAGAGTTCAGAGATATTCTTATCAGTTTTAAGATTAAGTTTCAGGCTGAGCATAGTCACATCACATAGTCACTCTGTAGCCTAGACCGGTGCCTTCATTCTGCTTGAGAAGGTGTACTGTTTAATATACTGTCACCTGTCAAATTTGAGGAGACCTGGATTAAGTGAACTTCATGTCACCATATATTGTAATACTTGTCTCAGGAGATTCGCAACACCTAAGTTAGCCCTTGTCTTTTCTTCAGGGAGAAATAGCAAATAGCAAAGTTGGAGAAGGTCCTATGAACATATCTAGGACAGCTGAATTCAATCACAGAATCTTATATCTTCAGGTACATGTAACGATTTCTATAGGTGTAACCCAAGGTATTAAGTTACCATGTAGCTACACTTATTTTTGAACTTTGCAAACTTGCATTTACAGCTGTTCCTTCAGAATTAAATGTATGGTATGTGGCTTAACAGGGACTTTATTTACTGGTATGGCTAACTTTTGTAGCCCATGATGTATTGCTTCTCATCTGTTGAGCCTTGCAACAAGCCCACTGTCAGTCACATTCCTTAAGAAGATTGACTTCTGTGACTGAAGCCGTATCAGTGGAGGAATCAGCAAGTGTGTCAACAGTGTATGTCCCTTTGACCTTCTTAAAATTCTGTTTTTTTTTTCTTTTTTGATGCAATGCAACTAACAGGTCATCACTCACAAGCTGCCTCTGGTCAAAATAGTTCTTTTTCTGTCTTTAAGTTATCAATCATGAGTCCTTTAAAAGAAGATATCACTTTGGTTACATTTTAAGCTGTATAGTTTCCTTAACTCTGGTGTGTCTTCATGAACAAGGTGGAACCATTTTCCATTTGCCCTGTGTTCCACACGAATTGAATCTTGTGCAATTTCGTTTAGGCCTGATCTTAGTTACCAATTCACTTCCATTCATTTCTCAAAACAGCCTGGAAAATTACTTCTAACACATATAGGAAGCCAATTAAAAACTGACACTCCACATAATGTTGTTAATTGCAGACGTTTTGGAAGTGGAAGGTGGAAATAACATAGTCAAGGCTACCATATAAATTGGCTACACTAAGCTAATTCTCTACCATACATACATTTGCTATGTTAAGAAATAATTACAGGTATGTGCTGCATAAAGTCTGTTTGGGAAATATCTGACTGCATATACGTCCTAAGAAGCTCCACTTCTGTAATGCACCCGGTTTGGTTTGAAACAGCACAACAAAAACACGTTGCTTATGCAACATCACAGATATGCGTCTGGTGGACATAAGGGGTTAGTCATCTGGTATTTGATTTGATAAAATCTGGTAGCCTGGCCAGAGTTTTGAAGTTTTGTGAATCTGGGCTTCCTGTTTCTTCATCAGTGATAGGGCTCCTCTGTTTTAGACACCTTATCCTGGTGAGCTCACCTTCTCCACTCTATGCTGGGAACTGTCCTGTTCACCTAATTTCATTCACTAGGAAAAAAATCCAGTGATGCTGTATGAAACTATGCGCCTCTTGAAGATCATGAGCTAGAACCGTTCAGCTCAATGAAGATACAAGTTGTTCTGAAGATCGATGCCTGCATTAATTGTGGATGAAATTTTTGATGAGCGTTGGTTTATCTCTGCATGGTGTTGTCAAAGTTTCATTTCCTGGTCTACACCAAGAATGTGTTTCCTTGTTAGACTGAAGATAATTATTCCAAGGTGTTTTCCTAGTGTGTTTTTGCTGGAAGCCACAGCTACTTTTGCATGATCATATCAACATGATGAATTTTTCAGATTGTTTTAATTAGGTGTGCCGCATTTTTTGAAATATTGTTTGTGTTCAGATCCCTGTTTCTTATACCTGGCTAAATGAGTTTGTTGGATAACCTTCAGGATAGCTTGAATGTTGTCTGGCTAACAGGTACCACATGTCTGGAGGCTTTTGGCTGATGTGGTAGAATCAACCCAGTGCTATGTTAATGGCAAAAGTCATAATGCTGAAGATGAAGACCGACATTTTAAAATGTTATCTGCCATATGGTGATATATATATTATTTTGATTTGGATCATGAAGTAGCTTTATCAATTTTTATTCTTAAACCAGTATATTTTTGGAGTGTTTACGCTTATTCTTCATTAAATTCCCCTGAGTAATTTTTGAAGAAGTCTCCTGTTAAAATTCCCACAAAAACCGGGTCTATATTTGGCCACACACTTATGTCTGAATGACTCACAGTCTCTTGATTCTACTCATATGAACTCTGCATGGGTCATTGCAAATGAGATTGAGAATGATTTGTCGCCTGGCCTAGTTGCTAAAAGATAGGAATCTGTTGTCATGGTTTACAGGAACTTCAGTGGAAATGCATTTATAGTAATTCTTGACAGAATGCAGTTTGATGATGAGGTCGTAATCCTAAAAGAGACCTGTGCATCAGCTATGGTAAAGTGTTTGCTTCCGCGACGTCTCGTCAGTTTAGTATGACTGTGATCATTTTTTTTGTGAGATAAGACAAATTATACAGAACCAATAAATTGGTTACACTCATTTTTTTTCAATCAAAACTAAAAAAAAAAAAAAATTGTGTCGACCTTTGAAATAGATAAGATTGTCCCACATTGTATCTATCATTTTTTATATGCTAAATTGTACAACTAATTGTTTGTATACTATGGTAAGTCGGTACCGTGATGAGCAAGTTATTTAAGCAAAAAAGGAAGATATATATCTATAAGGTATATGTCTATACAGTGCTACTGACTGATGTTAATTTGTAAATTGTTAATTACAATATAACTTTGTATTCTTGTTTATCTCTTATTATATTTGTTGCGCTATCCCCTTTGCTGCTGTTACACTGTAAATTTCCCTGTTGGGGGGTTAATAAAGGACTATCTTATAAAGCTCAAATATATCTTCAGTGTAAGCTGTCAGCATTCTCTTTATTTTTGTCTTCTAGCCTCCTGAACCATCACCCTCCAATTCCAGCAGGGATCCACAGACCAGCCATGAGTATGCCGGCTGCCCCTCCCAGCTATGCTGAGGCTGTAGCAGGGGACAAGGAGCAGGGTTTCGGTGCCCCTCCTTACTCTACCCAGCCACCCCCAGTGCCACCCTCATCCGTGCCAATTCACCCAAGCTGGGCCTATGTTCACCCAAGCCCCAGTGAGTGTCCTCTTTAATCAGGGAAACTGGTACCTCAGTCACTACTGCTGTTTGAGAATTTTGAGTAGCATTTATAATGTGTCTTTAGTAGACATCAAAGTACTTTACAGTGAGGACAGGTACATGACCTCACACAGTTACCTTTGTGTAGCACCTTGATTTGTCATGTAAAGAAGTTTTTTTGCACTGAAATGCTCAATACACATCAGCTGAGATGGAGAGGGGTAAATTTGTTAGATATGCAGCGGTCCTAAATGAGGATATTGCCAGTGCATGGGGTCACCAGCTGTCTGTTTATCCATGGGTTCACCACCTTCTCTTTGCCACCGTAACTTTTGAGACTTCCTGTCTGACAGACAGTCTCCTACAGCACAGTGTCCCGGCCGGTCACCGCTGATCTCTGTGTGTGTGTGTGTTCTACAGGCCCCGGCTACACTAACCCCTACGCCTCAGACATGTCATCGCCCTTCTCCGACCCTAGCACCAGTGGCAGCTGTGACGGACTCAGTGCAGACGGCTGGGAGGACAGGAACATCCGGCGCATGTTCATCCGCAAGGTGAGGGAACCACAGGGGGCAACAGCCAGCGGGGGCAAGCCGTTGGGTTAGGCTTAGGGTTAGCCTGTCTTAAACTGTGCCGCCTGTTCCACCTGACCTGTTTTAAATTATGTCACTAGTAGGCATAATGTCTCTGTAATAACTTCTGAATTTTTTACAATGCTTGACCAATGACTTGTATATTTTTTTGTCATTTAGGATCTAGTGGAATAATTCTTCACTTTGTTTAATGACTTGCCATTATCCTGCCAACAAGATTGTCCCCATGTTCAGATGGGTGCTAAGCAGATAGTCATAAGAGATGTGTAATTATCAAGCCAGCCACCTAAAATTTTTTATAGTTTGGGGAAATACACATGGAGAAAATGGAGAGTAGGAACATGCAGACCCAGGCAAATCTTGATTCAGGCTGTAGTCCCATTGTTGGTAAGGTCATAAAACATCAGAGGGCAGTTTCGTGGATGACCTCTGTTGATCTTGTTTGTGTCGTCCTTCATTAACAGGTCTTCACCATTCTAATGATCCAGCTGATGGTGACATTTGCCATTGTGGCTCTCTTTACATTTTGGTGAGGATGAAATATTATTTCCTATGTTCAGAACAACGTGTGCACAAAAGGTCCCATGATGTTTATTATAGGTGCTGAATGTACATTGGTGAATATACTCTTAGGCCTTCCTCAGTAGTTTGCTTAAATATGCTGCCTGACTACCCAGCATTCCATTTTAGTACTGAGTGAGCCTTGAGAATTTTATCAAAGCATCTGTCAAAGGTGATAAATCCAACTTCTTAACTCCTGAATGATAAATGAACAAGCTGGCTGACTGAAGCCAGTCCATTTTGTTTGGCTCAGGCAGCTGCTGAAGAATAGTTGTGCAGTAGAACAGATGTACATTATGTGCATGCTGTCATTTAAACGTGAAAACACTGCATGCTGTGTAGTGACAGAGTGTGATGGAAAACAGGTATGAAAGCACACTGCATCGGGGACAGAGAGGGCATGCTGACAACAAGTTTGTTAATGAATACTGTGAGGTAAATTCATTAATGACCTGTTTTCCCCACAACAAACATGGGTGGGTGTAGTTTCATAAGGGTTTAAAAGCTCAGAAATACGGTCAGGAGCTGATCCATGTAATGCCTTACAAAGTATTGGTAAATTTTTGAAAATCGGTTATGAAACTAAATGAAACTAAAAAAATAGCCAGCACAAGGAAGTGAAAACTGTGTTTATGTGATTTTTACTCTTGGTTCTAGTTAAGAGTCTGGCTTCAAATTTTACTGCTCATAACATTAGCTGCTGAAATGAAAAACATTGACCGCTAAGACATGTATACTGTGTGTGGCAGTAGTCAAATTGTGAAGCAATTCAAAATGAATAAAACTTTGATACATCCAACATTTAATGTCAGTAAGACTATTCTGCAATGAGGGTATCTTATTTCAGTCTCAAGGGTTTGACAGAGCGATATAGTTGGGTCTCATCATAGCAATTGAAAGAAGCCCAAGCGATAACATACCAATTGAAAATGGAACAGAGCCCAAAACTGAACTCTGTGGGGGCTCCACATATGACACTTGGGTAACTACAAAGAATTTTCTCCAGTCACCACCCCTGCTCACCATCTCACTTTATCTATTATATGTAAGAGAAACATATTTTCTTATGTATTTTCTCTCCCTCTCTTTCAGTGATGAAGTCAGACAGTTTGTACAGTACAATCGCCTCCTTTATCTGGCCTCTTAGTAAGTAAATAAATTACTTGATTAAGTGTTACATCTGTATTTTGTAGCTGGAAAATAGAACATTTTTTCTTGTATGCAGTAGTTGTACCCAGCGTAAATATTCCATAGATGTTAAATGTATGTGTATTTCTGTCAGTGATATTGATATGAATAAAATAAACAGATGTACGGTGTAAAACATTTTTATTTAGTTTTTTTTTCATTTTTTTACACAGTATTTTTCCCGTTGTTTTCAAGGCATTGAAATTTCTGGGCCCCAGTATGGTTTGCTCATGTATTTGTGGTAGCTGTGGTCATACTTCAACTGTGCCAGGATATTTTTTTTTTTTTTTTAATTTAAATTTTTTTTCCCAATTTCTCCCCCCCAATTTTCCCAACTCAAACCGAACAGAACTTGTTGACCTCACTGCAGCACCCACTCTGTCTTTGGGAGGAGCGGCTAAGCATGTGACTCCTCCGATTCACGTGACAACAATTTTGCTTCTTTACACACTGCAGCCGCACCACTAATCACGCACTGCCTATGTCATCGGAGGATGACGTAGTCAGCTTAGCGTTGCCACAGGTGCCCAGCATGACCATGGAGAGTGCCATGGCAATGAGACCAATGTCCTTGGCCAGCTCACCCCCTATCATCCCCGGTGGCTGGGCCAATTGTTGCCTCGCCAATGGGGCCCTCCGACCATAGTCGGCAATAGTGAGACCGGGATTAGAACCCACGATCTCAGGGCTACCAGGATGCTCTGTGTGTGTTTACTGCAGTAATCTGAGATGTGTATGGTGATCCATTTTGAACCCTTCTGTTTGCTCCTTAGCATCACTTTTATGGGGACATACCTGGTCCTGGTGTGCAGTACAAGTACCAGGTAAGAGCAAGGCCCTCATGTTCCATTACACTTCTCAATCACTCCTGAATCCCCACCTGTAGAGTCAAGGGAGTAATTGGTATATAGCTGTGTGGACAGGACTGTGTACACTTGTGTAATAAATGCATTAATAATAAGTGCATGTCAAAGTTTGTTTATTGAGGTCTAGCTACTAAAATGAATGAATACTCTGGGATATAACTGCTAAAATGCATGAGTACACTGGAATGTTACAAAAGGAAACATTACAACTGAAACATTATTTGCCCCATGGTTCAAATTGATATCGTCTTGGCATTTTAATCATAATTCTGATAACCTGCCCAGTTCTCATAAATTGCGTTAAAAGTTCGGTTTGATAGGTTAGTGCCATCGCGTGAGTCCTGGCTGACTTTATTAACCTCAGGAGAAATGGGCAGGAAAGAAGTGCGGACTTGTCATCACGTGTATCGGAGGAATGTTCTCTGCTGCCTTCTTCTAATTCAGTGGGTGTGTAGCTGCGGGAGACTAAACAGGTCTGCTTAGTTGAGGGGGTTAGGGGTTACATCTCATCGACCAGTTGTGTCATTTTTACGATTCTTTGTTTCCTATTTCTTAAATTTATTTCTGTGATGATTTTAGGGCACATGCTTCAGCTGCTTCAGCCTCAACAGGTGTTTCATCCTGTAACAAACCAGAGTGAAATCAATCAAACCGGTAGGGTTTCAGTCTTCTGCAAAGCAGCCCCGTCACCGCACACTTCCTGACTCTCCTTTCTTTTCAGGCGGCAGTACCCCACTAATCTCATCCTGCTTGGCATCTTTGTAAGTCTCCATCCAGCTTTTATTTGAGCTTTCAAACACAGCGGGGCAAATACATTTTAAGAGAAGCCTTGACAAGTAGCAAACAGTGAATCCTATCATCATCGCAAGGGATCATGGGTGATCCTTCGGTGAAAAACATGTTCTGCCTTAGGGTAGGGAATGAGAACTGTTAATAGCTATGATATAATGGTTTTGAATGACTGTCCTGAGGAAGAAGTATATCCAGTAGTCACTGATTTAGGCTTTTTTCCCCCTATGTTTTAGACTTTAGCGATGTCCTACATGGCAGGAATGTTGGCTAGGTAAGTCACCACTCCTCCAGTGTGAAGTGTCTGTTTTAGCTTTTGTGACTCTGCCACCTTTGGTGGTACATGCGTATTAATGCAGATTCCATGCATTTACCTCTTATCTCCATAGCTACCACAACACCAAGGTGGTGATGCTTTGTGTTGGTATCACAGCTGCGGTATGCTTGGCGGTCACTCTCTTCTGCTTCCAGACAAAGGTGTGGTTCAAAAACATATTTCACTGGCATAGAACTTCCTCATTTGTTTGTGTTGTGTGAATGATATTCTGGTGTCAAGCATGGCGTGTGTGGTTGAATTGGCTGATCATTAACAGGCTGACGGATGCTCTTTCATGTGGGTTGAATGACTCAGTGACTTTGACTTCCTCATTTTAGTTTGACTTCACCTCGTGCCACGGTCTGATGTTCTCCCTCATGATGGTGCTGATGGTGACCGGCCTGCTGCTTGTCTTCACGGCTCCCTTTGGATATGTGAGTGACCGGACCCTGTTCCTTATGCCCCACTGCCGTTATGACGCTTAGACAGACACCAGATGCTGGTCCTTACCCCACTGTCAGAACTACACTTAGGCAGACACTGGACCCTGTTCCTTATGCCCCACTGTCAATATGGCTCTCAGGAAGATACACTTACAGTGAGTCCACATTCACAACAACTGCTCACCATTGCATATAATTAAAATGTGTCAATATAGAGTATTAAATGAGCTACACACTGAGGGCTCAGTTATGACTCTGCTCTGTAAACCCTCCCCTGCAGATTCCCTGGGTACAGACCGCATACGCCGGACTGGGAGCTCTGGTCTTCACACTGGTAAGGACCTCCCAGCTGTCTGTGTGAATGCTTCATGCCCTTCGAACAAATACCAGTAATGTAATGTAATGTAACTGAATTTGTACTAGTGACTGTATTGGTTGCTGTGTGTGCACATGGTCCTTGAGGACTGCCTTCTGCATTCAGAAATCCCATCAGTTCTTTGGGTAGACTTATTGCCTGTCTATTCCTTTGTGGTATTGAGTCATGCAACACTGATTAGTGTCAATGCAGGACTTCAGATGATACAGTGGATTCCACTCCCCTCGTTTCTCTGCAGTTCCTGGCGTTCGACGTGCAGGTCTTAATGGGGACAGGACGGTATTCCCTGAGCCCAGAGGAGCACGTGTTTGGGGCGATCTGCCTCTATATGGACATCGTCTATATCTTCTTCTTCCTCCTCCAGCTGTTCGGCAGTCAGGAGTGACGCACACGCACCCTTCCATGTTCACGGGGAAGTTCTGGGGCCAGCCTCCTCCTACAATCTCGCCCCACTTGCAGACCAACACAATCTTTAGACAAACTGAAAAAAAAAAAAAAAAAGCTAGCAAACACACTCAAACTCACAGATTACAGGTGCTGTCTGCCTACCCGTTCATACAGATATATACATACATGATACTCAGTACTTCTGAGCCCATGGGTGCTGTTTTAGAAGTTTAGAAAGGAGCTGTACAAAGCAGTGACTGATGCCAATCCAGTTATGGTGAAGGGGCATCATCAGCGGGATCATTAATGTGATTTTTTATATTAAGATTTACAGTCTTAATCCCTGTATTTTCTTGTCCCATGTTTTTATTGAACCCCTTCCTTTTATCTGTACACATATATATCCTGTGTCGTGATGTATTGGCCCCAGGTCCAGTCTTATGGTGCAGCAGCGCCCCCTGGGAGCTCCCCTAGTGTACTGCATGGTCAACCAGAAACATCTGATTTAAAATCTTTGCCTCTGAAGACTGAGGCTCGAAGTCTTGGTGTGAGTCACCTCTGTGGTGACTGTAGATCACGTGATATAATTAAAACTTGCCGAATGATAGGGCTGTTGATACATTCTCAGCTGCGTGACTGAGGATGAAAGTATTTCAAAAAAGCAAGACCAAAAAGTTTAAAAGGTGAAAAGTGCTGTTTAATATCAAAGCAATAATATGGCCCCATTTTGGGAGTGTCTATGCAGAGTGGCTTGGGCCTATAGCACAGCTTTAGCTAAGCTTAAATGTGCACATCCCAGTCATTCAGAGTAAATTTTGTTTTATTCACATTGCACTGCATTGCTCCCAACCTTGGGTGGGTGAAAATACCAGACAGACTGGCTTTTCCTAAAATGGAAAGATTGAGTGTGTCTCATGATGACATAAAGGGATATTCCAAGCAAAAATCTTTTTTTTTTTTTTGTGGGATGCGGGATCGTCACCTTAAACATTTATCATTCCTTTCTAATGTGTCACCTAACACTTCATCGCAGAGCAAAGAATATGTAAATAACCCCTCCCCAAACAACAGTGTCACCATGGTAACCAGCCTCCCTTCTCTCCCATTCGAGGAACTGAATTCAGAATATTTATTGGAGGCTTCAGTTTTGATGAAACTAAAACAAGATCCCATTTGCATTTCACTTCTGTTTTAAAGAAGGTTATGTAATCCGAGACCACTTTTTCACTATCACACAAGATTCCCAGCTGACATCCCAATGACATGACTACAGTTTTTACACATGCAGACAAAAGGTTAGGTTTCAACACATGACACCATGTATAAGACTGTGTGAAACGGAGAATACAATATCCAGATTTTTGGGTGGAGTTTTATTTTCCATAAAAGGGATACTCGGCCAGAGATGTGTTATAATGGAATTATACTTTTACAACCATCTTTGGAAACGAAAGTCTAGTACCAGAATATTTACCACAATCCACAACAATGCACAATCCAAAATGATAGCTGTAATTGTATGTTTACTCTTGGAGCTGGTTTTCATAATGCAGGTTAGGTGACTGATATTATAAAGACTATTCTATGACTATCAATAAATGTGTAAATGTTAAGTGTATGCACGAGATCACAAGTACAGTACAATATACAAAAGGAGTTGTAAGAGATGTATTTTTAACTTCTGATTTTTAATTCATATTTTCCAAATAGTGATAGTGCACAACATTTGTCATTGGTATGATGGTCCAGAATGCAACTATAAAATCTAAGTATCCCTCAGTGTTATTTGGATCCTGTCTGCATTGTGTAGTAAATATGAACTTGGTCTGTCTCTCTTGCTTCTGAAGATAAATCTGTAGATCAAAAAGCATTATTGTGCAGGGGGACCAAAGTAATTTAACATTTAGTTCACAAAATGTTTTATGGAATTTAATGTACAAGTGCCCTGACTGTGGCCTTGACATGGGACCAGCTGCAGTAATTTGATTTCCCATCAGGCCATGCAGACAGAGTTGGGTACTCAGCCCCGTCATCATTCCACTCTTACATGAATATACAGAGTGGCTGAGTATGTCCCATTTTACATTTCAAGTTGAAAATGTATATTTGTCAATGTTGAAATGTGTTCAGATGTATAGTGTAGATATGAGTGTAACTGAATTAACTGCATCATATAAGAAAAGTGCAGTTTGATTTATTTTTGGATCAAATATATAATATTTTATCTGTTATGTGCCAAATGCATGAGTGTTTATACATTGTGAATTGAGGCAGTGTTTTATGCTGTGATTTGATACGTCTGTGTGGTGGGTAAGACAAAGATGTGTGCCCTTAAGTTTTCTTTTTAAAAAAATTATTTACATAAGGACACAGTACTTAATTTTCCTTCCCATGATTCCCCAGTTTGTTTTTGAAGGAATTCCTGTTCAACAGCCTGACCTCTGAGCCATTAATCAGGCCTTATGTACGTGGTGATGATCATGCTTTCAATTCTGATAGTGTGCACAAAGACTAATCAACCAATTACCCAATCAGTTTGCATGTGCTAGTGCGGATAAAATTGATGGTTATACAATTACATTTTTTGGTATTCAACAGACAGTCCTATCCAGAAGGACTTACACAGTGTATATTTTAGCCAGTGTCCATTTACGCTGCTGGATGTTTACTGAAGAAATTCAGGTGAAGTAGCTTGCATAAGGGTACAATGATAGTGCTGTAGCTGGGAGTTGAGCCTGCAGCATATTCACAGTTGAATGCAGTCGTCACCCCCTGTATGTAAGCCTTACTAAAAGCAGGCTGACCTGACTCATGGCTCATCAACGAAGTGAACGTTTTAGATGTTCAAAGGTCCACTTTCGGCTTTGCTGTTCCCAACACGTTCTTTACTTTGTAAAATGCGTTTCTCTCCACTTTTTTTGTGTCCGTGACACAGACTATAGCAGTGTTTCGGTGCCAGTGGTGAGTGCATGAGTGTTGGTGGCAGCCGGCCCCGTTTCCCAAAGTGCAGTTTGGACCAGTGTAATAGTGATGTCTCAATCCCCTTTCTCCCCCTGCCCCCACATGCCAAATACAACCCCCATCACGGCTGCCACTGAGTGTTAATGTTACCGTGGAGATTATTATGACTACTATTATTGTATATTTTTTTGTATCCTCATCTAACGAATGATAATTGAATACGTTCAATAAAATTAAAATAAATTCAGTAAAGCTGAAGGTGTTAGGTACCTTTTTTTTTGTCCGTCTTGAGTTTGATGTAATCATAAAACGTCTCTGCCTTTGTGTGTTCCAGAGCCATACCGCTCTGGAAATGCTATGATAAAACACTGTCCAGCTCTTATGCACTCCTCAATTACGCAAAGTAGGACAAAAATTATTTTGCTATATGTAATAAAAAAAAAAACTGTGGCAAGTAGTCCAAAATGTATTTTTTATTATGCACTTTAAATATACCGTGCATTTCATTCATTCCAGTACACATTTTGAAAAATAAACAGTACTTTACATCTCAGTGCAGTACAGCATAAGAGGCAAAACATATATGTGGTTCAAATGGACATGTTTACGGCTTTGGACGTATCCCAGCATCACTGTGAATCCCAGTGTGCACTAAGGATTTATGTCGTTGACGTTGGGTGCTTCGAGAAAACCGCGTCATGCATCCTGACGTTTCTGATCGAAAGGAGTGTTTTAAGCTCCAACGCATAAAATTTTTAAATTAACCAGATACTTCACTGCTGAGCTGCAGACTGGAGCAGAGATGTCCTGCAAAAGATGTAACTGCACAGGTACACCAGTGAAGCATCCAGCCAGAAAAGCATCTATTAAACATTGTTCCCCTCAATTTTAAAAAGTGTGGCAATAATTTTAAATGATCAAACATGGTCTTAGTAATTTAACACAGAGCCATGGCACTGGAAGCTGATTGGAAATGGCACACCTCTTGCTGGTCCCTTCCCTCTTCTGCGCTTTCTAGCCTTGGCTGGTAGGAACAGTCCGTCACAAACGTATTGCGTTGTGTGTGTGTAAATTGATACACCATCACACTCATACGAAAGCTGTACATTAACTGACACAATGAGCTCCTCTTGCAGAGTTCAATGTCAGTGTCAATAAACCAGCTATCTATAATTAATAACTGTAATGAATATTCCGTGGGACAGGTGACGTCAGAGGGTATTGGTTCTATGACGAGTTGGAATCATAGTGCTGAATGTCAATCTTTCGTTTTGAAGTAAATCAATGGAGCATTATGCAAAAAAATAGCAAGAAATATGTATTATGGAAAACGCTGCAATTTGGGGGTAGTTGAATGTGTGCTGCTGGTATGTATTAATTTAACTTCAAGGTATCTTTTTGGGGGTCACACCAAACTAAAATGTATTAACTACCAGGGTAAAAAAAAAAAAAAAAACAATGGACACAGATCTAATTCCATGTAACCAATGAACGAAACAACAGTGCCGTTTTAGTCCAGCAGAGCTGGGCCAACAGCCTCTCTCTCGGGTATGATGACCGCACACTGTCTGGCTCCAATTCAAATGGATTTATTTCTGGCATAGCCAAATAATAACAGTTAATATTTAACTCTTACAAAAAATAAAGAAACAATAAAAATTGTTACATTATAATCAGGATGTCAATTTGTCTGAATAGATTGTACGAGCTGTAAACCTCACTTGCATATCAAAACTATATTTACTGTATGTGTTACTCTATCACAAGCCATTCCCATATCAAACTATTCAAACATTACATTTGTCTATCCAAAGGCCTGTCAAGCATAGGCTAACAGCCTACTCTGCAGGGATTTACAGACCGCAGTCATATACTCTACCAGGTTTAAGGTAGTTTATGTAATATGCCAGTGCAGGTACAGTATGTATGAGTAAAGGGAGGGATGCCATAGCACAGGAAAGACATGCATAATGGTACATAACTAGACGTATGTGGAAAAGGACATATTTTGGTTTAAATGCGGATTATAATAACGTGCCTGCATGTACTTTCTGGCTGTGATATGAACTCAAATACACCTTTCTTTTTTTTTTAGTCAATTCCAAACGTGCTATGAGTTTTTTTTTTTTTCCCCCTAAAGAAGTGTATCTGTGTTCGCCTCTGTACTGTGAGAGCTGGGTAGAATGGTAAAACATAAAAAAAGGAGTCTGCGAGTCTAATTTTCCCAGAGTGCACCACATGTTGTTGGTGTGTTACGCCTATTGCTGTGCCCATGCTTTGATTGTGGAGTCTCCCCCTCACAGGTGATGTCATGGGGTCAGGTGACCTTGGCATAGGGTCATGGGGTCGGGTGACCGCGGCTCAGGCCTGGAGGCTGTCGTCGTCGTCATCAGAGACCTGGTCGGGCGGGATGGCGCGGGTGTGGCTGGCTCGGATGCTGGCGATGTGAGGGCAGGTGGAGATGAGGTTGGCGATGCCGGAGAGGGTCACACCTGTCCCATCCAGGTTCACCTGGCTCAAGTGCATCTGCCGCAGGAACTTCAGACCTAAGACCCGGGTAAGACAGTTAGACATTCATCATGACGGAGAGTGAACATGTCTGAAGGGTGACGTATAAATAATGTTCCTCTTCAGCCCGTTTGATTTTCGTGATGTTCTTCGTTCTCTAATTTCACAAAATCGAAAGGTTGCTGTTGACAGAATTTGAATGTGATTCTCACCCTGGTCCGTGATGCGTGTGCGGCTCAGGTTAAGTTTCACCAATTGAGTGCAGCGGACCAGACCTCGCCTCACCACGGTGTCGCCCACCCGAGTGCTAGCCAGGCCCAGAACCTGCACAGACACACATTATACGCTCTGCACACACACATTATATATGCACACACTCTACACCCACACATGCATGCATGCACATACACTCACCCACATAAAATTTAGAAACAGATAAGAAAACTACAGCAGGTCTGCAACTATGGTTGATAACAATTTATTAAAAATACAAAGCCAGTCAGTCTTTACTTAAGCTACTAGTTAAAAAAAGTCAAAAGCTGGGGAGAGAGGAAACCACAGTACAAATGAATTATGTGCTTTATTAGTGCACCACGATAAAGTTATGCATGGTCCAAAGGTCCTATGTCCAGTGTCTGACTACCTGCCATGCTGTAAACATGAACCATTTAAACAGCGCAGAGGAAGCATGGACCATCAATTTCATATTGATTTTCTGTAGAAGTATGCTTGTCTGCAACTTGTGTACTTAAAAGAAACTAAGTGCTAAGCTTGGTCACAACAGACACAAAGAGGAAGACGTTTGAGTACCTGCAGGTGCGGCAGGTGGGTGACGCAGTCAGCGACCCCTCGGCTGGTAACGGCTGTGCGGTCCAAGCACAGCTCCAGCAGCTCATGCAGGCTGCGCAAACAGTGCAGACCCTCGTCTGTCACTAGGGTGTTACTCAGAGACAGCTTCTTCAGCCTGAGGAAGAGCAGGACACACACACACACACACACACACACACACACACACACACACACACACACACACACACACACACACACACACACACACACACACTCTCTCTTTACTTAATGTGTAACAGCCAGAGAACATTCTAGAATCTGATGTAGAAACACTTCAAAACAGTAAAGTGGAGCTCAGGCTGGTTATTTTTATCAAAGTAAACTACTGAGTAATTGCTGGGATGTGATCCAAATATGTTTACACAAGTATTTAAAGTGTTTTACATTCAACTGAATACAATCAGTCATTTGGAAGTACTATGGCTACAAATGTAATGTATACCAGTTCATTTGTAAAACTGTTTCCGAATTGATTATATGTATGGGATTGCTATAAAGGAATCTGCAATATGTAACAATAAAAATAGAGTAAAAGCTGTTTGGGGGAGTCTGGCAGGATGTTGTTCGGTACTGTGTGGTGTTCTGGGTGAAAGGTTGGCATGTGGTGAAGGCCACACTGACCTGGTCATGACGGCCAGCTGGGCTACGCCCTGGTCGGTGACGTGCGTGTAGTCTGTCAGGTCGAGCTCCGAGAGCAGAGACAGCTTGGACAGGAATTCCAGCCCGACGTCTGTCACGGCGTGTCGTCCCGGCAGGGTCAGCTGGGTCAGTCTCAGGTCTTTTGCATAGGACATAAAAATGTGATCTCTGACAGAATGCATGCAGGACTGTACAACAACTACGCTACACAAATGCATCTGCCTTATAAAAACCTCATCTACAGACTGCATTTTAAAGAGTGTGGTAACTGATTATTCATGCTTCCCCCATACAGTTTGCTGAGATGAATCAAGTTCACTATGTGTTTATTTTGAACTGGACCCTTTGTACCCATGCTGGTGAGAAGCTTAGCTTTGTCTCTAACCCAACCATCTTACTGTCTGTCTGATGGCATAACCGTATCCAATAAAGCCATTCTCCTCGTTGTGACTCAAAGCTGGAAAGGAGATCCAGGCGAGGTGATGGAGAAGTGTATGGGGTGTTCAGAAACGGGGAACTCACCAGAGATGATCTGAAGGGCGTGGTTGCCATCGGCGACAGGGATGCCAGCAAGGCTGAGGGAGGACAGGGCGGGGTGTGTGGCCAGGCGCTCCAGGGACCCCTCGGTTACGCCCGTCCCATCCAGGTGCAGCGTCTGCAGACTGAGCAGTTCTGCCAGAGCCGACACATCTCTCACCTGGGGAGGGAATAGCTCGGTCTTTTTTTTTTTTTTTTCCCCACACTCGCTCCCGAACCATGGACCCCCTGAGATAATCTCAACTAACAGAAATAACAGTAAACCCATTTGGGGCCTCTGGGTGGCTCTTGCAGTATGGTGTTCATTTGGAAAACAGACATGAGCCCCGTGACTGGGTTTTCAAGTAACAGCCTTGCCAGCAAATGGTATCTTGGTGTGTTTGGTGCTCAGTAAACGGTATCTTGGTGTTTCTGGTGCTCAGTAAACGGTACCTTGGTGTGTAGTGTTCAGTAAACGGTATATTGGTGTTTTTGGAGCTCAGTAAACAGTACCTTGGTTTTTTTTGGTGCTCAGTAAATGGTACCTTGGTGTGACTGGTGCTCAGTAAACGGTACCTTGGTGTGTAGTGTTCAGTAAACTGTACCTTGGTGTTTTTGGTGCAGAGTAAACGGTACCTTGGTGTGTAGTGTTCAGTAAACGGTACCTTGGTGTTTTTGGTGCTCAGTAAACAGTACCTTGGTGTGGCTGGTGCTCAGTAAACGGTACCTTGGTGTGACTGGTGCTCAGTAAACAGTACCTTGGTGTGGCTGGTGCTCAGTAAACGGTACCTTGGTGTGACTGGTGCTCAGTAAACGGTACCTTGGTGTGTTTGATGCTGAGCAGTCGCAGCTGTGGGACGTTGGCCGGCAGCACCACCAGGGTGGCCTCAGTCACAGCGGTCTGGTTCAGGCTGAGCTGGGTGAGCGATGCCGGGGCCGACTCGAGGTATTTCACCATCCCCATGTCACTCACTTTGGTGTGGTCCAGTGACAGGAAGGAGAGGGACTTCAGGCCTGCAGAGAGGTGGGGTTCAGGAGGAACAGTGTGTTAGTCAGCATTCATATACAAAGAGCTGTGCAAGGAAACAGGGGCGATCAAGGACATGTCAGTGCAAGCCAATATCTTACAATGGGCTTGCATTTCACATCTCTCAGTTACTACATGATATGCACTGATCCATTGGCTAAAATAAATAATCAGTAATAGTGGTTTTCTAAATATGACAGAAATTTTATAAAGGTGCCCTTTATACGAGCACATACTAAATAAATAATTTGCCCATGTAAAATGCTGAAATCCATTTTATGATAGAACAAATGTGTACATATGCTGTAAAAGGTGAACACACTCACCTGTTATATACTGCAAACAGGTGTCGGTCAGCTTGCTGCAGGATGCCAGGTTCAGGTGCTGGAGTTTCTGTAGGCTGGACAGCACTGACAGGCCTGAGTCTGAACAAAAACAGCCCTGACGCTCATATCATTACACACTAGACACTGCGCGACTGGCACATTGTAACTGCAACAAGATTTCAATATGGTTGCCTATAGTACCATGGTCCAATGACTATAACAGAGTAAGTGTATACCGGTGATGAGTGGAGAGTTGACCAGGCTCAAGTGCTTCAGGGCAGAGAACAACCTCAGCTGGCGCAGAAGTTCATTTGTGGAGTACGGGTAGCAGTTGAGGACAAACTTCTGCAGCGGGCAGCCGCAGAAAAGGTCGAGCGTGCGCGGGCGCAGGAGCCTCTCACGGGACATGTGGTTGAGCAGGAGCTCAGCGAGCTCAGGGGTCAGGCAGGCCAGGCTGCTGCTGTACTGCATATTAGGGGCTGGGAGTGGAGGAGAGGGCAGGGAGAGGCTGCATGGGAGTGCTGATCCTGGATCAGATTGAGTGACTATATTTGTGGGCTACATTTAGATTTTATTCAGCTGAACAAATAAATAATACTCACTGCATTTCAAGAGCACTTTGTAGACAGTGATTTACAATTCAAATTACTTGACAAATTAGCCCTCACATTTACAAGAGAGAATAATCAGAAATGAATAAGACAAGAATATAGAGAAGTCAATTATCTACATTAACTGGTTAACAATGTCAGTTCAGTTTTGCACTCTGTGACGGTTAGAGATCTGGATCGGCTAAGGTTATGATGTTGTGGTAATGATGCCCACTGACCTGTCATAAGGGTGACTGTGGCTCGGGTTGCCATGGTGCACAGGGAGGGTACGCTGGGGGTCCTGAAGGGTCTCTTTGGGGGAGACGGTTGTCCCATGGAGCTGAAGGGATCGTCTTGGCGAGCCGCCCTCTGGAGGCGCTCCACGGCTGCCTGCCCTGCTGCTCCTGGTGCCAGCCTCCGGTCCTCAGGCCCTGCTGCCTCCTCTTGTGCCCCCTCTCTGCCACACACGGATATGCACCGGTCATTACCTCTACTGCAGTCCAGCAGGACTCCTGGCTCTGCACCAACTACTGACAAGGTACAACTACCCGTGAAAATCTCTAAATAATGACAGCAAATCCTGCAGAGCTAGTTCGTGACGCAACACTCGTGAGGCCTGTTTTTACAGCTTTGGTTTATAGCGTGAGCTGAGCCTGCTGAACTTAATAGTTCTCAGGTCCTTGCTGCCACACTGGTTGTTGCAGCTAGAACTGGTACACGAGTATGAAGACAGGACAGCGACGAAACAAGAATCAAACAAAATTCAAGTTGGAAAAACTGACCGCCTTTGAACTTTTAGCCAAGCATCAAATTGCGAGCAAAGTCTCGAAGACTCATTTTGAAGGCCTTTTTTGATTTGTTCCCTACATTAGAACATGGGGAGGGGAGAGAGGGCATTTTTTGTTTTACTTACACAACTTTAGGACCCCTTCAATACCAATTACTTCCTGGTTTGTTGGAAAAAAAAAAAAAAAAACAGTTCCACAAAAAAGGAAGAGAGCAGTGATGTACTATAATACTTCAGCAGCTCATCTGCAGAATGTGCCGGAACCTGTATGTGGAAAAAATGTCCTCCAATCCAAGGTGCAGTGAGGTCACTGCTGCGTGGCGTGCGCTGTTAGAGAGAGGTGATGCCCAGGGTACCTACCGGAGTCTGTTGCCTTGATCCGGCCAGCGGTGGCCAAGCTCCACAGCCCCACGGCCCTGGTTCTCCGGGAAGAAGGGCAGACGAGGCAGACCTGCTGGGGTAAACACTCAGATATCACGCCTTTATCTCAGCACAGCCAAACTCCACACCAGGTCAGACACACTGCACCCAAACTACTGCATTCATTAACACACACAAAGCTCACGGGAGCAATATCTGCATTCGAAACTCTGCCATGTTCTCACACGACAGGTAGGATTCATTGTTCCTGATACCTGACACACGTGCACATTCACTGTCTCTCTGTTTTTTTAAATCATGCACTGGCTTCAGTATCCACAGCAAGCACAGAACATATACATCCCTCTCAACAACATCCTCAGTGTAGACGCAGTCCTTCCTCAAACGAATGTAGTAAGGTGCTTGATGTAAACTCCAAGCACTGAGTTCTGTATCAAATGGCTACAAGGACAGAGTTAAGTCAGAGAGAACAGCAGCTTTGGAGGCTTCTCATTGGCTGCACTTTTACCCACATCTGGACTGGGTTCAGAGTTCTGAACAGGCCGGAGTAAGTAGGGCGAACAGGGGCATTCAACTCTTTCCTAATCTGAATCTCTGCCAGCTTTCTCATGGTTGTGAAGCTGTTACATAACTGATACATTCACATTCGTATCCATCAATCTCAATGGCCAGTTCTAGGGTTGCGACCCCATTTTGAGTTCTGTTTGAAAGACTCAGTAGCAAAGCCCTGTTTCACAGGGGTATACTAATGCATTTCCATATATTTATGGAGGTAAAATTAGAGTTCATACTGACAGTATGGTTTATTTACTGTTCTCAGAGTGATCATTTTGTAGCAGAATAGTTTTGTGTGTCTGGTCTTACATTTGTTGCATCCAAGTGTTCCACTGCATTTTAGCGGTGATCGTGAATGGCTTGGCATTGTGAGAGGTTTAAGAGAGAGTGTAGAGGAGAATCAGACAGCAGACCACAGACTGGGCAGTACCTGGCAAAGGGAGGTTCTGCTCTTCGTTCTCCACTGGAGCCTCCTCATCAGAGCTCGACTCCTCCTCCCCGTCGCCCGGCACCAACTTCTGTCCCCGCCCTGGCCAGGGAAACATGGGTATTCATTAGTCTTCTAAATTTACCAGAATGAAACGGTCTTGTCCAAAACAGGGGAGCCTGTCTTCTTTCAAGATGCTTCAACCAAGATGAAAATAATAGTGGCAGACATCCAGAATGACTTACCCTCAGCTGTCCTACCAAATTTCAATCAGGGTACTGTGCAGATAGCAAAGCACGACTCAGGCTGGCTGCACATCAAGACAATACAGCCCAATATTTGCACCCAATAGCCATTTCAGATCCAAAGCAGGGAATGTAAAGTAGAACAGGTAACACCCCTTTAAAAACATCTTGCCTTTCGAGGGGGATGATGTTTAAAGCTGGAAAACATCCTCCCTCTTCCCCATTCCCCTGTGTAGCTTTCAAAAACAGTGGAATCACTCCCAAATCTGTCACTCAGAGTATTTTTTCCATTTTAACACAGGCCATTACGGAAATAGAGAACAGACTGAGAAGCAGTTTTCACACTCTAACACGTCTGTCTTATGACAAAGAACCTTGATGAGGTTCTCATTTAAGGGTGTAACACTCACCCCAGTAGTGGGAGGGCCCGGACAGCGGTGGACCCACCCCCGGGATCCCAGCATAGCCCACTGCCTCTTCCCACAGCTGGTGGGGCAGGGGTGGGGGCAGCGGAGGCGGCAGTGATGGCTCCTCCTCTTCCTCCTCCCTTGAACTGTTACTCTGCTGCGAAGGCGATTCACTGCGGGGCCCCGTCTCCTCCCGCCCCCAGCTCAGACGAGAGGCGGGGCTGGGCGGGTCCTGGGGTGTCTCTGGGGGAGTGGTCTGAATGCAGAGGGCGGTGTTGTTGGAGAGCCCAAGGGAGCGCAGGGAGCAGGCCAGCTCCGCCTCCCCAAAGCGCTTACGCGGGAAGCCGTGGAGCAGGGAGAAGGACGGCAGGGAGGGGTGGCGCCCGGAGATGAGCTCCACCACGCTGCGCAGGGGGGCATCTGCATGAAACCGCTCGCGCATGGACTCCCCCGAGGGCAGCCGAATCTGAAGAGACAAGGTAGTCAGAGGTAAAGGCCAAAAATCTTAATTCTATCTCCTTTTTAATCACAGACAGTTGCAAGTGGAAGAAATGCTAACATTGATCTTGTTAAAACATGGTTATGAAATCACAGTACTTCACACTTTAAAAAACTGCTGATACAAGAGCTGTGATAGTGCTGAAAATCCAATCAGTAACAGTGACTGGTGCACATTCAGTGCACCGACTCAGCAAGTCACATAACTGATGTACTCATCCAGAACAGGGCCTCTGCTCACCATAAGGATGTAGTGGTTGTCGTTACTGGTCTCCATCCTGCCTCCCAGCCTGTGGCCTTCAGCAGAGGAAGAGGAGGAGGAGGAGGGCTCTGATTGGCCACTGGGCTGGGCCTTCTCCTGCAGGCTCCGCCTGTCCTCAGCAATCCGCTTCAGCACGAGCTCCCTCTCCTGTCGGGGAGATGGAAGTCTGTCAGTCGCCGCTGCACAGAAACGGGGTTAGCACTGAACGCCCATGCTGACTCCAATCCAACGGTCGCTGAACAAATTTGTTTATTAGCTCAGAGGCCGCTCGATTCTGGCAGGGTCTACAGCCAGCATGGCACTGTAATGTATAGGAATGTGCTGCCTCATCTTAATCCGATTCACAGCGGCCGTTAGTGGATCTGGGTCATGGAAGGTTGTGATAATGGCCCTGTCTGCCAAGTGGAGAGCATTGACCTGAGGGAGTTATGACCGGAGTATGCAGCTAACAGTGAAAGGACTGAACCCTTGGTTGAACCGTTAAGCGAGTTACTTTAACTAAAGTGATCCAGATTACCATTCCTCTGCATGAGGGGTGTCAGAGTGTGCAGCTCTGTGGTGAGCAGACATGAGTGAGGATCTTGCAGTGTAAGGTAAAGGGGTAGGATCACCTGCTTCTTCTGTCTCTTCTCGGCTCTGGCCTCCTGAGCCACGCGCTGCCTCTGCTGCTCCTGGAAGTCATTCTTATCCTGCTTTATGCGGGACTCCAGGGGAGGAGGAGACGCCGGACCTGGGGGCGGGGGGGAAGACCTTCAAACATACACTTCCCATAATGCTCTGCCATTTATGACAGAGATCGACCTTAACAGTTCAGTTTCCTTTAAAAACCAAAATCAGAAAAACATTATCAAATGTCAAACTAGCAACACTGCGCAAAACCTTGAATTTGACTCTGCTTAAGTGTTTACGGGACAGCAGCCAACAACGTGATGCTGCCTTGTTCCTCCCCAACTCTGAAAAAATGGCACTTTATGAAAGAAAATTCTTAATCTGCCTAGGCAAATTTAATTAAAACCAGACTTTTTCCAGACTGAAACAGTACAGCTGAGAAGCTGATGACAGCAGAACTCAGCAATGTCTATCACACACTTTGCTCTCTGTACTGGCAAGCAGCATACATGTTACTCGTTGAGAGACGGGAGCCACGTGGTGTTGACACCTTGCTCTGGGCTTGTACCTTGGCTTGCTGAGCTGTGTGGAGGTGTCTGTGACGGTCCTGCAGCGCTGACAGGATTCTGGTCTTTGGGCGGGTTGAAAGCAGAGAAGGCTGTTTCCAGGGGCTGGGATGACTGTTTGACCAGCTTGTGCCTTGGACTTCCTCCTTGTAACAGCCTGCAAAAGGAGAGGGGGCACCGGAGAAACACATGAAAAATTCAGCACCATCTGTTGCTGACAGCAGCACAAAAAGCAGTCGAAACCACCTAGCCACAAGCTTCATTTATAGCTATGCACTGACAATATTTCATGTATCATTAAAAGTTTATAGTGAATAGCTATTCATTGGTCAATCAGTAATCAATAATAAGGATATATTCTGAAAATACGATTTTGCTGAACTCTGAGGTAACGTCTAGGAACAGCGTTGAGTTAATGAGAGTACAGTCTGCGTGACAGAGCAAGAGAAATAGCGGACATCTCACCACTCAGCCGCTTCCGTCACAGAGAAGTGTCCGGCCTGCACCGCTGCCTGGACCTGCGCCTCGCTGAAGCCCATCTCACAGAGCGTGCTGAAGAACTCCCCAATGGTCTGCAGCAGAGACAGGGGGAGCAGGGCCGTGAGGGGGACGCACACTTCTCACAAATGATGTAATGTGGAAAACTCCAATATGTCACATTGTTGAGTGTGGCATTAGAATATTTTTCTTTATACTTATATAATCTTCAATAAGATGTTTGACAATGCTTTACCACACAGTCATTTCTAATACTAAACAGAGAATTACCAGTAAATCATAAATATACCATTATGAATTACAATAACATAAAACTATCAACTTCACTGTCTTTACTCTCATAGTTCTAATAATATAATGTTAAAACCAAAAATGTAATTCTCTGACATTTATCTTGGGCTTGAAACTGACAGGACATTTGATTATTAGTATTAACAACATGTTGCAGAGGGGATTTAATATGATGATAAATAAAACACTCAGAGCTTAGTTTAACCTATACAGCAATTAATACAGTTCAATTAATTTAAAGCTATCATTCTAACCCAGGAAAGAGGCACCTGGAGGATTTGAGATCATGTATAGTAATGTTAATGTTAACAAAACTGTTAGTCCTGAAAAAAAGTTCTATGTAATGCTTAAATTGAGCTGAATCCAGGTTTGCAACCAATCAGGTGTCAGAACACAAAACGGCTCTCGCTACTGTCCGCCAATCGCCAGGCCTTGTATAATTGCTTGAACTACAAATAGGAAAATGTACCGCAGTTTCATACACAGATTATTAAATGTAAAACAAAACATATGACCTCAAGCTCTAAAGGTATGCATTGTTTGTGCTGGCGTACGGCTGCAGGTACTACTGGCCCAGGATAAACACTGGATCATGTAATGCATTATTTTAATTAGATGACTAAGCAGCTCAAGCATAATGAATGCTTGTGCTGCTCCGGGCACAAGCATCTGTTCTATAAAAGCGCATGTGATGCAAATGTCATCGGCCACAAGACTGGCTTGCGTGCGGCCAGCCTCCTCCAACATTACTCCTCCAGTCACTATGGGACACGCCTACACAAAAGAGACAAAGTGCATTCGGACACTGGGGTCACTTGTAGGAACGGTGTCTTTGTGCTTTTTACTCAATGATGTGCCCCAGCGAACAATCAATAGGTCATAGTTCGTCAGGGTCAGAGTTAGCAGAATGGGTCCTTCTAGACGCGACAAGGTAGGTGAAGAGGTCAAGTCACTGACGCAAGACCCTTTTGGGTTCTGACAGTTATTACACTTTATTACTCATTGCCTATCAAACCCCATTATATGTCAACTGTTCTCTGTATGAAATGGAAATAATACATGTAATACAATGTAATAGTTATGTCAATACTGCGTATAATTCATTTTCATAGTGCATCCCAATGTTCCATTAGTGAACGTGTAACTTAAATTCAATCACGTTTGCAACCTACAGGGTAGTAAGAAGTGAAGCCTGGCATGGTCAGAAGTGCATTGTAAAAACAGCATGCAACTGTAGCCATTTATGAAAGAATTAGGCAGCAAATGTGTATGGTGAGTCACCAACTTTTCCTCACTTCTGTTGTGTTTTGCCGAAGCATTATTTTCGTCCTATAGTCAATGAGCTGGAGAAAGTCCTATTCAGTCTTACATAATTATCCGGTGATCTCGTGATCAGGACAAATAAATCCCGACAAGTTATATAGCTACTAATACAACGGCACGTTTGACATAGTCTATTTAAGTTTTCTCTTCCAAACGTTAGGAGGTGAAATGCTATTATTCCATACTTCATGTAATGTACAGCTGATAGTTCATGAAGCTGTTAACTAATCTGTTTTTGCAAGGTGGGATCTATTAGCGGCGATGCACAAATCAAATAAAAGCCGCATACTTCACGCAAACTCTATGAGTACCCTCAATTTGCTTAGGTGCTGGACATCGTACACTTGTGTACTTAAAGGTAAAAAAAAATAAATAATAATTAACAAATATATATATATACTTGTTTGCCAACTTACTTGCAAGATGAGCTGTTAGCTGACTCAGTGGTTGCAACACAAAATGCTGAAATGAAGGGATCATGCACGCATACCCGACACTGGGTAACTATGATACAGCAAAACGAATAGTGCTATTTCATTAGCTAACCTAAACAGTTACCTAACTAACATTTGTCAACCACTAATACTTGCTATTATATTTATTAGTGTGTAGGTAGCTATCGCTAGTCATACACGCTAATGTTATCCTATCAAACTCGTGCAAGCTAAGCAGGTACCATAGAAAGAAAGGCTATCAAACTAGCTGGGAAAATGTAACAAAAGTTGACAGAACAATTGTCTTCTAGTGAAGTTAGTTACCCTAAGAATGTTTACTTGTCTACTAGGTTTAATTGTAAAGAGTTATTATAATATGACAATATGTATGCTACCATTCATAAAACGTTCAGATTAACCAGTCTGGTTTGCTAGCGAGTGTTGCTGTATTGCTACCGATAGGTTGCTAACGTTAGCGTGCAAGGTCGCTCTATCGCTAAGCATCGTAGCTAGGTGGCTAGCATGCTAGCTAACACGACATCAAGTTAAAAAAGACAGTGATTGTGTTTCATTTTAGTAGTAGCCAAGCGTAGCATCACTAATTAAAGTGTGTGTAATTCAACAATTAATTCAAGCAGGGAAAACAAACTTTCGGCTTTGTTTACGGCCTACAGTTATCCCAGCTAGCTTCTCACTTTGCCAATGCAGCCAGCCAGCGTCAGCTAGCTCACTACTTAAAGCAAAAGAAGGCGATTAACTAGCGGGTCAGCTAAAAATGTGAGCTGCTTTTATTTTAACAACCGATAATGCATTTCACGTCTCAAATTCGAGCCGTTTCACATGCGCCTTACCGGAGAGGAATCCATGTCTGTCAGGTTACGGAGTCTTCCCTGCCCTGACTTAGAAACTACGATGTTTCGGTTTTCTGTTTACCTCCCCTGTTGATTGCCCCGTCACAACACGGCAGCTGTAACGCAAGGCAGGAAGGACAGTGGGCAAGCTCTCCAGCAGACTACAGTCAGGATGCAGAATGGATCCATGACGGGCGTGAGGATAGCCAGTAGGAAACACCCCAAAACAAAATATTATCTGCCAATCATTCCGGCTGTCCACCCTCTTAAAGGAGCAGCCTGAAGTATGATTTATTTACTTTTGGTTAGTAATCTGTACACAGAAAAATTAATAACGATCAGTAGTACAGCACAGTTCACATATTTAAATTAAGATGCTACTAATGGAACCTTCGTTTTACAGTTTCTATCCTGGGCATTTACTGTGTATTATGTTTTGTACCAGCCTTAATAAAAGCTGTTTTTAATTAGATACTTCAAATATGTTCATGATGATTTAATTTTGATGATGATTTAATATTTTTGGATGAGATTATATCAGAAATATCCATATATCCATACATCTCAGGACTTTCGATCTGTCGGATCAACCAGTGCTTTCATTTTCAGGGTAATATGTGTCATATTGCAAGTCATTCAATATGAAAGGGGTTCTGTTTTAAGGTCAACTAAAGACAGGAGATAGGAGAAATCAAGTGAACTCCTGTTTCCTTCACTGAAACAAAAAACTTTCACTGAAACAAAAGCTGTGTTTAAAAAAATGATGACTAAATCAATGTGGTCCCTTGGAATATGGGCACTGATTAGAATTAGACATCCTTAACTGAAGTTTGGGACAGTTATTAGTCACTGACATGCAACCGTGACACCAAAATTTGGACGTGAAGATTTGTTAATATGTAATGGAAGGAAGTACCTCCAGTTTTCAGAAAATATGCATTCCGAGAATATTCTAGTGAGCTGGATTTCCAGCATGAGAATAATTCTGAAATTAGGTTCACACTAGAAAATGGGTGACTCCCTAGTTGGTTCACTATACATTAAACTAGTGAGGAGTGTGAGATGTACCATATGGTTGTGGCCCAATGTGTCCTCATCTGTACCACTGCTGCCCGTCTCTCCCTTGACCCAAAGACTGAGACAGTGCTGTTATATCACCTGGTATCCCAATAGCGAATGAGAAGACCTTCTGTGTGGAGTTTAAATGTTCTCCTTGTGTCCGTGTGGTTTTTCCTCCAGGTTCTCAGGTTTCTTCCCACAGTCCAGTGACATGATGGATTGGATTGGATTTTTCCAAATGACCTTTTGTGTGTGTGTGTTTGTGTTTGTGTGAGTGATAGAGCGAGAGGTAGAAAATGTCTGTCTGCCTGGCCCTTTGATGGATTGACAACCTGTCCTGTGTATCTCCTTGCCCTTCACCCAACCCCCTCCTCCCCACAATGACATTGGATTGGATGAAGTGGGTATGATGGATGGATGGAAAAGTGTCAGTACAACACAGGCAGCTAAAGCAGACATACATGCTACATAAAACATAATGGATGAGCATTTCAATTTGCTTTTTTAACATGCTCACCTAAACTGTGGTTGTTACATTGCTAAATGTGAATTAGCTACTGTAAAGGATAGTTTGTAACACTGTAGCTGTGTGTGAGTGATTGCTGTGAGCTGACTTGCCAAACTCATATTTTGTGGCATGAAATGGGCTGCATTGCATATTATGAACTATGATAGGGACACTTCATTAACAGTTGATAAATTTGATGACAGAAAAACGAAAACTTCTCTACCTCTCCTTGTCCTCTCCTCCACTCGTCTCCTCTAGAGATCTCTAGGGACGAGCAGAAGAGTGGAGGAGCAGGGGTGAGAAATGTCATGTTTTCAGATTAACCCTAAATCATTTGTGGAAAATCAACAGTTCAGTCGTTGAAAATGGCAACAAATTTTAGCAACTGTATTTCATTGACATATTTCCAGCAACCATAACTGGTCAAAAAATATGTTTAAAAAAAAAAAAACAGCGTATACAGTGGAACTGCAGGGACCAAACTTGATAAACAATAATTTCATTTACAGGAAACAACATATTAATCAACATATTAACCATAAATAAGCCATTATTGTCCAATTCTTTTTCTACTGCTTTTATTGGCCTACATGACCAACAGAGGGCGCAATATACTAATGTATGACAAGTCGGGTATAAACGTGAGCACAGAGTTATTTAAATGTAATGCCCTCAGCTCACAACAATTACAAAAATACATTACTTATGCGGGGATCAATGAATGCTATTTTAAGTTTTACGTTTGAAATTTTAGGTCTGCAAACAAATGAATAACTCTGTTCAGAATATCAATCTATGCTTGTACTACATTTGTGACCAGACACAAACCAAAGTCATCAGTGTGGATCCGCAAATTGTTTATTTGTTTTCTTCATCTGGACTGGCAATTGGTCCCAGTGATTGTATTGAACTTATGATCAGAGCCATACTTTACATGTATTAACACAGTCATTTGCTTTCTGTGCTGACTAGTTTCATTTTGTTTCAGATCAGAATAGTGGTACAAAGCCTTTGAATGGTTAATGGGGGTGTCTTTTTTTGTTACATGCAGCAATGCATCACAAATGGACCATTGAAGAGGATATTTTATGGGAGAATCATTCCCATAATTCCATTGTTGATGATGAGACTCATTTATCATTTTCCACATTAAAACAAAAAGCATGACTATAACAGTCGTCCTCTGTTAGATAATTATGTCTGCCATTAATCCTGGAATTGCATTTTAAAGGAGAATGCAGCAAATTGTCCATTGCAGTCAACATAGAGACAACACTATGTAAAACACAAATGAATCATAAAAAAAATGTTTGGGTTTATTATAAGAGTTCATTGAAAATAAAATTTGTGGTTCCTGAATAAAGATTTTCTTCAGTCACAAAAATGTCAGACTCAATGTCAGAACAAGTACTTGTTTCTGTAAACAAGATGGTGGATGTCAATCTGTTATTCTAGTAGTGTCAAACTCAGTGACTTGAAAGCCCATGTGAATGGGGGTTAAGTTAGTCATCGGACCCAATTCATAATAATAAAGCAAGTTATTTGTGCTGTCTGTTTTAACAAATTTGTGCTTGAAATTTGCAGTTTGAACTGGGGAATATTCCTGCTTGGAAAATAGCAATTCTAATCATCAAGACCTGCAATGTAAACATATCTTAAGTGACTGGATCCATGTGGAATTTGCATGTTCAGACCAGAGGAAAAGATCGTACTGAAATCGATTTGTATGGTAAATTAATCAAACAGTGGGGCTCTCCTGTGTCATTGATTCTGTGCCTTTTTTGAAAGCCTATAGTGTGCAGGCATTGTTGCTTGTGGACTGGAGACCTACCACAGCAATCCCACTCACATTCTTCAATCCATACCACAGCGCAAGACAACTAGCTGGGGAAATTAGTCATTTGTACGTGGAAATGTTCCAGCAATTACTTAAAAACAACAAACCTGACCATGGTGACCCACAATGTCAATAATGTCTAAATGCAGCTTGTGTGACTACATGAGACTGAAATACTATTGCAACCCTCCCAATTGTAACAAGCTATTAATGGCTCTTAAGTACACAATGTTATGAAGGATAATTTACCATCAGGTGCCATCACCTCTGCTATGGTATACTTAACAGCATAGCATGGTTTGCTAAACTTCTGCCCGTTTGTGTCTGAACTCTTACCTCGTTTCATATGTAATTTTATTAGATGTTTTGGAAGGAGCTTTTGGAAAGTGCTGTCAGACAGCATTTTGACACAAAGTAAGTTGCACTAGATTGACTGTAGATCATGTATTATTTTTTAGTGTGAAATACTGGGAAAATGTGCCCTTCATAAATTAGGATGTGTGGGTACTCGTATAGGCAGAAGTTCTTAATGCCCAAATCAGACTTATTTTTCCAAGTAGTCTTTTTGTTAGGCTCTTCACACAAGAATTAGATGTGATTTATGTGTTCAGACAGGGCGCTGGCTCGCAAGCATTTGCTGAAATTGCTTTGCCAGTTACTTTTGGCATGGAGCAACGATGCAAGCAATGCTGTGCTGCATGGAGAAAAGGTGAAAAACACTCAATGGGCAATCGAATCCTTTAGACTGGTTAGACATGTCACATGGACAGGAATCAATGTGTCAGATTTCAACCAAATACAATTTTGATCCAAGTCCCTTCAAGCGGACTGTCTAAACATAGTCACAGGCCAGTATTCAATCAGCATGGCTTTAATTTTCACTTACAATTGAATAAAACATTATGCTTTTTCTCTATGAGTACAGTTTTGTGAGTTCATTTTAATCATTGCTGAAAATGAAACCTCTTGATGAGGTTTCACACAAACATTTTCGTTTATCATGAGCCAAAGTTAAGGGCAACTGTTGTTTCTGTTGATCTGTATCGGGGTCTAGGAATTACAGAAACAAGTATTCTGAAATTAAAATGTCAGAAGTGAACATCTATCTTGGAAAGGAACAGGTAGTGTTGCGCACTACACAACCCAGCACAAACAATATAACAGTACTTTTTTGAGCTGCAGATGTTTTTTTAAAAAGGAGCTAATTGAATCACCTGTTGTTCCAGGTGAAAATCAAATCAACGGCTCGTTAAGAAGTCTATGGTTTCAATATACATCTTTTAATGGGTCTAGGTTAATATGATTACATCTTTCTCTAATAATTGTATTTGACGTGAATCCCATTCAACACCTAAATCATATTTCATAGTTCCAGACAACAACAGACACTAATTCCGCTACTCGCAGACATTACACGTGGACGTGGACCTCGGGGATTTCTCTCCTCCCTAAAAAACCGCTTCAGCTGTGTTTCAATCCGCAGCAGAGTGAATATCCTATTTCAAACCGTAGAGGAGAGGTTGTCAAATGCTCTATCTGTATTCACTTGCTGTCCTTGGAATGGGTGAGTAAATGATGTAACTGATCTGTCTAAGTTAGCCTGCATTCATTAATTCATAACTTCATATATTTGGCGAAGGCTATTTTGAATTTAACATGTCTTTCTGCAGGGAGCGAAGAATAGGAAGTATTTTTGAAAGGATTCATATCCGTTTGTTCGCTTTAGTTTTCACGGCAATATAACAAGTTTTGATCAACATAAATGGAAACTACAAACGAAAGCATGCCGTTGAAAATCTAAAAAACTGAGAACTTTAAATAGTTTATGGAATGTTGGCCGAAGTTACGGGTGCTTTCATGCGAAAGGCAAATTGTTAGAAAAAAAATATTCGCTGACGAGGTGTTAATATTCCGTGTACAAAATAAAATGTAATTATCAATGACCCTTAAATCACAAAACTGCCTGCGTTAACTTTTTGAAATTACCCATATAGCATAGGCACAGGTTGTCAATTATACCTGTAATCACAAATCGGCATACACTTAACGCGTACTCGAGAGACCGAGATGAGAACTCCTACTGCAGGCAGTGTTTTAAACTTTTTTTTTCTGCAGCTGCACAATTTTTAGGAATAAGTATTTAAGAAAAGCGGTGAACCGCTTATAACGCTTTTTCTTTTACCCATTTTGATCCAGTGACCCTGATAGTTGTCACTGAATTTAGCCCTCTTAAATATTTTCCTAAATATAACTATTTCATACACATACAAGACAGCCAGCTTGACAAGACAAAAAAACTGGTCACCCCTTCAATGTATGACGTGTAAATGAAGTATGTTTGTGTCTGATCTTTTCCTTGAGGTCTGAGCAGCAGTCACACGGAATCCAACCACATGGACCACATTCGTTTGTTGATCAAATCCAACAAAACTCTGATTCCTGGCAATGCCACCAATCAGCTCAGTTTTTTTCTTTTGCCCCTAAGTATTTTTCTTTCCATCTTTCCCTACATGGCACAGTGCTAACACACATCATCATTGTATGGCAAAATTAATTACAACTGGCACAGGAATTTCACCAAATTATCACAATCCAGCAACTTTCCTGAATACAGAATTCCCACATCCTCCATCACTAAATTCCCCTGCCATACCTATGTGAATCTGTGAGACTTTCTATCAAAGAATAGGTGGAACCAGCCTGATTATTCATAAGTTTGCCCTTTCCATCTTTCAGTACAGTCAAGTTGTGATCTGTTGTTATGTATAAGTTAACACACAATGTGTGAACATTTAAATGATAACAAATGAAGTATAAAATGCAAATTATCAGTGATTATTCAAGCTGCCACCAAGAATTTGATCATGCATGCATATCTGCTGGACCACATGGCACACTGCTGTCTTGATAAGTTTCTATGCAGAGCTCTGCAAGAGTACTTCTGTGCCATTTCTGTGGAGTATCATTTTTTAAAAAAAACTTAATTAGCCAGATGGCAAAACTATTGGACATCCATTAGTTTCGTGCTATCTCCACATATTTATTTTGTGCTTACAGCTGTTCAGCCTGTGGCCTTACCACTGAAAACAGGATTTAGACCGTGTTATGGTCACAAAAAGCCTTTAAACTGCTCCACTGAGTTGGCTGAACTCGACTGCCTCCTGAATGGAGAGATTAGACATGGGGCAAGCCCAGTTGTCATGAAGCAGCAGGACACTGAATATTCATTTGGCCTGCTATCTCCCTGTGTCATCCTGACTTCGCTTTTTCTACACTGCCAGCTTTTAGCAGATCCACAGCTTTCCTATGATAGACCCCATTGTGAACTTCCCTCTCACCATTTCTGTTCTGAGGACAGTTGTTGAGCCCTAGATGACTTTGATCCAGTAGTGTGTAGTAATTAAAGCGGTGAATACACTGTAGATGGGCATACTATAACTCCAACATCTATGTGTTCATAGGGCTAATAGTTTTGTACATAGAAAACCCTCACATGTTTAGGTGTGTATCCTTGACTATGCCATAGGGTCATCCTAATTCACATTCAAACCGATTTAGAAAATATTGTTTCTCTTGCTCTACTCAACCACACTCATCTTAAACTGTTAGTCACTTTTTTTCTTCTTGTTTTTGTTTACTTTTGGTGATTACTGAGCTCTCCAAACCGTGAAGATGAATTGATACCTACACTGTATTGTGAGTCACACTTAACAAATGTTGATTCAGTGGAGGCCATTGACCTGGGATTAGTGCGTTTCAGTCTAGATTCTGATATTTAGAATCCGCTGTGCTGTGCTCCGTTTGTCCTCTCTGAGTTTAGTGAGGTAGGACATGTTGCTCTGTTAGAAGATTGAATAGGAGTACCTTAAGTTTTTGATTCATTTGAAGAGCTGTGCACTGTGTGGATGATGTCTATTGAAAGCTGTTTTCAAATTTTTTAGGTTCCTTGGAAAAAGAGGCCAAGAAGGGAAGTGGCAAGTGGCCCCGCCCATCTTATAAATATTCACACACTTTGTTTTCTCTTTTCCGTTCTTCCTGCGGATCGATTTACTTTGCGTTCTCCTCAGATCAGGAAGCATGTCAGGTTTAAATTTCAGGTCATACTGAAGCAAAAATTAGTTGCAACTATTCCTTTGTGTTAAAAAATTGCAAGCTCTGCCAAAGTGATGCATTGACACTTCACGGGATGGAGTTTTCATCATTACTTGATGAAAATTTTAATTTTGTGGTTCTGCAGGCAACAAAGGACCAATGAGAAAAATGTATACACCTTCCAAACATGATTTGCTCATATGTTCAATTCAGTTTTCCCTTGGTGTTTTGGCTTCAATACTGTCTGGACTCAAAGAATATAATTGCTAATCCTTCTTTTTCCCTTTTTTGTGTTTGAGCTGAAGTTGTCCTCAGCTGTGCACAATTGTTTTTCACCCGTGATTAATGTTTGTAAATAGAAACTGCAGGCTAGCCAAACATTCCACTCTCAATGGAAACGTCAGACAGATTTTGGACTGTAAACCTTCCTTTTGAATGGCAAGTCTTGGATCCTGAAGCACTGGAATTCCCTCCATTGTCTTGGGCAAGGCGTAGTTTCTGGCTGATTGACAGACATTCGTGCCAGTCTGTTGGAGGACAAGTTTGCCCCTCTGTGTCCTTGTGCTACCTTCAGCCTCAGTTTCTACGGCAACGCTTAGTCACACTGCCGCGGTGGATAATGCCCATGTCCAGTGTGGCCTTGGGGCACGTTCACAGTCAGGGCTGGGTCCCCTTTTGTCAGCCTCAATTGTTCCTTGCAGTCTTTACACCAGCTCATGGAGGTGGAAATGATTTGAATCTCTATGAATAAAGGATTTGTTTTAAAGGGAGAGAGAAATGATTTGAAAAAAAAATCTGTCTTTTGTTCTGAGTATAAGCAATAGGGTGAAAATCAGAAATTTGGCATTGCAGTGTTCATTTTTAAAAGTGGTCTTAAGGTGTCTTGTAAAGTGTCTAGTACTACGTCTTATGGCTGTGCCTTATACTGGATATTATTCAGGACTGTACAGCTGTAATCACACGATTACTAACAGAGCCAAGGTGACTGCTATTACATACACAAACACCAGTGTGTCAGAGGCTGAAGGGAAGAAAATGAATTGAATTTATCGACTTGAATGGATTTATTAACCATTCTTTTCTATGAAATTTGGAATGCTAGCTATAATTGAAGCCCTGATCCTTCACTACAAATGTGAATGTCTATTTGAGAAGCTACCGACCAGTATGCACGTTCTGTGAGGCATATGCAGCCAGCCCCTGTTTCCTTTCAGGGTGCAGTTCGCCACCTGAGCCCCACATTTGCCACCTATTGCCACCCTGGGCAATGCCATGGCCAAATGGCCAATATTACAGACCTGCTAACCCAAGCATGCAGTTACGATTTTAGCACATGTGACTACACCATTATGTGGCCTATTCCTGTTTAATATGTGTAACGCGTGGCTAACGTTTGAGCTGTCATTTACCCCCTCCAGTGTTGCAATCTTGACGCAGATCTGCTGGGCTGTTTGTAATTAACCCCAAGCACAGATCTGGAGTCAAAGCAGTATACAGTTGCAGGTGTCTATGTGCCCTTATATTCAATGTTTTATGTTATATTTATTGACACAAAAGTGTTTTTATCCTTCACTGATAAATCTGTAAAGAAATTGTCTCGGAATAGAAGTTTTTTCAATATTGTCCATTACAGATCTCTACAGTTATTAATTGTTGATAATTGCAGAGGTTAATAAATTCTTTCTTTATTAAATATAATCTATCAAAGTAAGTACATGTTTGATAGTTTGGCAATGGGCATGGTCAATTGGTACAAACCCCATTGAGTTCCTTCAGCTGAGCGTTGTAATAAAGATGCAGGAAGATTAAAAAAAAAAAAAAAAAAAGAGTTGCATTTAAGTGGTTCAAATTTTGATCTGATATAATGGCTAGCAAATAAAATTCAATCTGTATGTGAAACAAACCGTGATGCAGGATTACATTCAGAAAATTATGATGAAGACACTGTTCCATAGCCCATGTAGTAAACATGTCATTAAGTCTTATATTCTACATGTATGCCATTTGTGATTGGTAGGTATTAGATTTTTGGAATAAAAAGTCTTGGTGATGCAGGAGAGGTTGTGAATAAAGCTGCATTGTTTTGTTTATTAATAACACACTCGGTATAAGTATGCTGATACACTATTTTAGTCTGGGACTTCCTCCAGTGTTTTTGTGTGATACTGGAGCCATGTCAGTTTTCCGAGGCACATTGATCTGACCGTGGGAGTCATGGCGGTATTTGGAGTAAGAACCTAAGCTGTTCTGTACATGGTGTACGAATGGAATGTACCTAGCTAAGCTATTAAATATCGGATAATTTTCACTTGCCATTGGATCCGCAAGTCTTGGTTGCGTGTTTTTGTTTGTAGTCTTTGTTAATGCAGCTTTCGGTCCTTCACGTTACTACCTTTTGACAGTGATGAAGCCTCAGTGGTGAGTGCGTCGAAGTTTGCTTGTGGTTTGTTTTTAGTTCGTCCACTTCATCTCCTGGGGATCTGGTTTTGGGAGAGGACTCGGCTGGGTCAGATGTCTGTCGGCATGCAGAGGATTAGTTTGGGGACAGTCCTGGATGATTTCTCCTACTTATAGCTCATGGTTTGGTAGTGCAGGTTTGTTTCCCCCTACCATTTTGGAGGGGAGCGTGTTACGGGAAGGACCCATTTTGTTTTGTCTGGTCGACGGTTGCTCCCAATACCCAAAAATGAGCTCACTGGCCGATTACATAATCACCCTTTATGCCTCCGTCCAGCAGCTGCTGTATGTGCCCCATGCAGCCAAATCTGCACTTGTAAAGCCCTACTATTATGAGACATGAAAGAATCTTTCTCTGTCTTTTCTGAGAGCTGGATTCAGCCTCTCTGTTTGATCACAGCTCAGTGTTGGTATCCCAGGGCTTGGCTTTTTGAACTAAAAATAGTGCATATTCTTCTCTTCAACCTGCTTTCTCAGGAGATGAAGTGACCCATGAATTTGACACAGTGGAATTTCTTAATATACTTGAGTGTTGAAAGCCCATCAGTGGCTCAGCCTGCTGTAGGTTCTGTTGTAAAAGGGTCTGGAAAGCTGTCACACGCTGGTCAGGCAGGCATGACCTGCTCTGTGTAAAGTGCTATTGTAAGGTGAGACTCCCGTACCCTGCACAAGTACCAGCTGACATGTTTGTCCATGGTCTTTGTCCTTCTCTTGTATGGTTTGCCCATGGTCTCTCAAGAGTATTGATCTGACTTCGGTTTAGGTATACAGTTTTAAGTAGCGGCAGTGTATCCTTATGAATTGATTCAATAGCTTTAGCATATGGGTAAGCGAGGGCATGTTTTCTAACCACTTCACTAGTGGGGTAATATGCTTCTGATTGAAACCAACCTGACTCCTGGGTGATGTTACAGCTGATTACACATTTATTTTTAAGACTTGGTCAACATTATGGCACTAAATGAACAGATTATGAATATTTGCCACATCCAACAAGTTCTATTATGTAGAACAACCCCAAGATTCCTTTAAAATGAAGGAAAAATTGATATGGTTGTAAGGCCTGGAAATTTTAAAGAAGTGGCCAGTCTGTCTAGTTTGTGAAACGGCAGTTCCTGCGTATGTGATACTTGGTATGGCTGTGTTGAATGCAGGGGAAACGTGATCTGCCAGGGGCATGTGAAATCTGGACACTGGCCTGTGATTGTTTGGAAGGTGGAGATGTTTGCATGCCAGAAGATCCAGGTCAGCCTTGCACTGCATGGTAACCTGACCAGCCTGTGGTTACACAACTTAATCTCTTAACAATGGAAATGTAAATCAAGCCATCATTATTAAATATTCTCTCCAGATCCCAGATTTACTGAATTGAACACAAGATTGACAATGCAAGACCGTGAGACCGAGAGTGTCCTGAAAATGGGGCAGGTCATTAAGATGACGGTGTCTGCAAGAGCACTGACCAGTGTTTTAGGGAATTTGTGAAGAGCAGGGGATACGTAGACACCCACGGCTGGCAAGTGCACTGAAACTGCACAGAGAAGTACTCATTGAGGCCTATTCTTTAGTTGTGTGTTGAGCAGGAGTTGTGTGTTTGATGCTTTCACAAAATGAATTCATTCATGCATGACAAATGTCTATATTCCCCTTTGTTTATTGAGCCACAATAAAAGAGAACTAACAAAGCCCTTGAAATATCAGAGCAAATTAACCTTACTCAGAGCAAGAATCAATGGCTGTACTCTCTGAGATACTCTTGGAATGAGTATAGTGAAGTATTAAATGACAATGTCATCAGATGGCAAGTCTTCACTGCCCTTGGCCTGCCCAGGACAACATGCTGTTCAATATTTTCTTAATTAGAGATGACAGGGTAAATAGAGGTGGTTGGATAGAAAAAGTATCCAACAATGAGTGGGATCCAGTTGTAGAGCGGGACTAAAATTGTTTGTTAGAACAGAGGAGGGTAATGAGAAAAATGCCAGGATGTAGAGTGTGGGCTGAGGAGGCAATGCATGGAACGGAACCATGAAGGGACAGGTGCCAATAGAAATCACAGCCTCCTGCAGGGAAAGTAAACCTTGAAGCAAAAAAAGGGGGCAGGGGGTCTTCAGGGGGCCTCCAGTGCTTAAACATGCCTAAGCAGAGTGGATTCCTAATCATTACTGAGGAAAGTTGTGTGACTCCTCTTTGTATTAATCAAAAACACAAAATAAGGACCGCAAGGCTTCTAGGAACCACGGGCACTTGCTTGTGCTGATGGAGCAGGTTTCAGTGTTAACTTGGAAGCGCAGAAATAACAGGAAAGCACAAAACTGCTGCTGTAAGGGAGATTCATGGGTATTTTCAGCAAACACCACAGATGACAGGATACTGAAAGGTGCCTTCATATTCCAAGCACTGCAATGAAAGGAAAGCACTTTTCAGTTGGAAAACTGCAGAATTAGAAGAAGTAAGTCTTATTTATTTGATTCTTAGTTTTGCAGAGGTCTTTTGAACTTAAATCTGCACATTTGGTTTAATCAATTTACTGTGGTAGTTTGATTTTGAATAAAATAATCAAAATCAAAGTTTTTAATTTTGATAATTTTGATAAAACTGAGACAGATTGATTTTTTTATTTTGATTAAAAAATCAATCTGTCTCAAAGTTGTGTATGTTTAGCATATATTTTGTAAATCATAAGAACTGCGGAGCTTGGTGGCGTGTGTCAGGGTGTTATTTATACTCTAGTTTTTCCTTTGTCAAAGTGGGTGACGGATTTATCGCAAAGAGCAAAGAGGGTAAAGGCTTACATTACTGTGATTAGGGTGGATTTTACCAGCAGCCTGTAGGCAATCTGAATGTGCTAACCAATACAGGTTGTGAACTCTTTCTGTGGAGAAACTTATTATCACATATACATAATACGGTTTGTGGATAAATATGGTCTTTGGCTTCTGGGCCTTCTGAGGGTATGAAATGGGATGAATTTCATGGCTGATACTGTACAGGTGGGTATGCTTACAATACTTATCATGAGATATGGCAGATCTCACTAATGAAATTGCTCCAGTCATAATCTAAGACTCACTTTCAATACTGATGTAATATAGTCATATATAATATGGAACTCCTGACTGGTCCATTTTCCACACCATAGTTTGTTGTACAAGCACATAAATAATAATCTACATATTTTTGGGGGCTGTTGTTGATTGATGTATTAAATGCTGAAATGTTGATGAAATTGAGAAACTGTTTAAGGTAAACAGGTTTTTGTCACTTCAGTTTTTTTTGAGTGGCCACTCCCATTTGAGGTTTTAGCATATTATTGTGGTGTTCAACACTGCTGCTGTTGGCTAGCAAACATCGTAAATTGTTGTCATTAAAACTAAACGTTTTCATCAAGCAAATGGCCTTTGCAAAGGACAGCAGTGGGCGTGTGACTTTTATGGAATTGTCTTTTACTCTCAAGAGGCCATAATAGAATGCAAAACAATTGCAATGAGGGCATTTTTTTTACTTTTACCAGGAATGTGTAATGCATTTTATATTTATATTTACTGCCTTTTTATATTTACTGAATTTGCCCAATATATCAGGGAGTGGTGCAGTCAGTGTCTGCTTGGGTACAGTGTTTTTGTCTGGCTCTAAATGTCCACCTTCAAATGTCAGTGCTGTTAGTTTCAGTGTATGTCATTCTTTGACATAAATGCAGGACAGTACAAATATGGGTGCAGATCGCATTGTACGTGTGATCCGTCTTTGAGATTCTTAATACGGGCGCAGGTGCAGCAACCCCCTGCCCCTGCCCAAATCACATGACTCCTCTCTGCCTGTGTTTGCTGTTCTTCTGAGCTTCTGCCAGTTTCTCCAAGCAGGACAAAACCATCACTGTTGGGTTTGAGTGGAAGATGACCTTATCCTTGTGGAGAATGTTCATAGTATCAAAAGGGGAAAATATAACATAATCCAGGCAACTGCATGTAAATAAATGTCATCCTGTTAAGTAAAACCCATTTCCATCTTCCATTTAGACATATGATACATCCTTATATATACATTAGGGGGTTGGCTTTTTCACAAATTTAAGAAAGATCAGAAATGTTTTCACCCATGTAGACTATCAGAATGAGTTTAACCTAGCAACAAACATGATCACTAACTAATAGTGTTCTTTTTATGTGTTTCTTTTATGTGAATAATGTGAATTGAATGATAATGTTCTACATTTTGAATATGAAGGATACAAAGGCCCTGGTGAAAGAAGATTGTTGCCTACCTCATTATATATAAACAGAAAAATGGCTCCCCTGGAAACATGATTCAAATCGGTCAGTTAATGGCCATTAGTAGTATGGCTTGCCCTTTTCCCAGAATGCACTGGGGGAAATCAACATGATGGAAGCTCTCTAATCCATTCCAGTGTCTCTGGAATGTGGCCTTAGTGTTGAACCGGACTCCGGCATAATTTACCCTACCCGGGGGTGTGGTCACACCTCCCCAAAACATACTTGTAGACCTTCCCTGTTAATTGTTTGGTCGAAGGCATGCCCTTGTGTTCTGGCAAAAACATTCAGCTATCCTTATATTTAACAATGGCACGCACAGCTCTGACCCCTGAGACATGCTCGGTGCTGGATGGAACTGTACTCCAATGCGCTGTGCTATCCAGGGAACAGCAGACTTTTAGTCACTTCTGTCACAAGATGATGAGAGATTCAGACAGAAGAGATGTTGCCCTCTAAATATGTTGCTTTCCATTACAAGGATGGCTAAAGGAAACATAGCCCAGGATGGGGGTGAAGTTATATAAACCCCTTTTTTTCCTTTGACAGGGTCACTGGAACTGATTAAGAATTTCTACAGTTAAATTTAGCTTTTACTTGTTAGGAACAGGATATTGTGAAGCATTGAGGTTTGAACTTGTGAGATCTCATGCATATTCCTCGTTTATTCCTATGCAAGTGTACAATTTGGAATTTTATGACAATGTGACATCAGTCCGAAATGTCCTTTTTCCAATTTGGAATAACATGGTATTGAACTTTCTGGTTCTTTCATGCTATTTTTTTTTTTAACTTGAATTTCACCTCCAACATGGAAATGGCCAAATGTGGGCAGCCGCATACATTTACCACGAGAGATGCCGTTATAACTGAATCAGGGCCTTGCTATTCTGGGCAGCAGAGTATTGTCTAGGCTGTGTGCCCGATCCCTTTGGATCTCTATAGCTTTGGCAAGTCTGGGGCTTTTGACTGGACTCTATGGGACAGAATGAGGAGTGTGAGCAGATGCTGCCTTACGAGGCTAAAACTGGCCTTGCATGAAAGCAACTCGGTGGTATCAATGGTTGGCAATGCAGAATTTAAGCTTTAAGCTTTACTAAAATGTCCTCCTTTTGAATACCCTTATGCTACATGAAAGTACATAAAATCAACACATCTTTCATTTTAGACTTGTCTGTGCATCACTTGCAAACTTGAAAATTGTATGAACTATGTGTATGAAGCATATGTCAGTTAGGATAGTTTGTAAATGTTCTATGGGAGATTGGTTACATTGGTAAAGACATGCAGTTTTAGTCACTAAGGATAGATTTTTCTAACCTTTTAAATATCTATGTAAGAAACTGAGCTGAATTTTGGCAGCTTGTAGCTCAAAATTTAAAATGGAAAAATGTAAGTGTAGCTCGTGATTGGCAATCATTAGCAAGCAGTTTCACGTTCAAATGCCTGATTGGTTTGAACTGAATTGATGAACAAGTACAAGGGAAACATGATATTCAGCACAACTTTAGCATACAACACAACTTGCTTGTCAAAGAATCCCACCAATTGCATTAGCATTAGAATTGTTTTGTCCGTAACATAACATCAAGTCCCACGGGCACCTCTGGAGGTTTAATATGAAACAAGAACTTCTGTGAGGGTAAGATTTAAACTTTTTACCTGGTGAGGTTTCACTTTTATCCCCAGGGGAGCAATAGTGTGATGCTCCACAAGCAGAATGGTGTTGGCTAAACTCTGGTTGCAGCCTGTAAAAGTTCTTCATTGAAATTGTTCCCTGCCATTTTCCAACCTCTGCTGACCTCTTCTACAGAACTGGTTTAGTAGAACCTGGCTTTCTTTTGAGGAATGCATGGTGTGAGCTTTTGTGACACAGTTAACTTGGATTCCATTTCTCACCAGCAATTTGGAGACAATACAAAGGCGCAGAGCTAATGTGTAATCCGATCAGTAAACGGACTCTAGGTGTTTGCAAACTAACAAATGTGCTGATTGGGAAAAAGATGTTTGCTTGTGTATTTGACCATAGTGATTGATTTTGATTAAGAGAAATATTTGGGCAAAAACCTGTTACAGGCTTAACAATTGACTAATTCTGCGATGTGAGTGTTTTGAAGCTGAAGAGTCCCTCCTTATGTAATTCATTAGGCATCTCAGCTTTCCCTTGTCAAGGTCCACCTCAATATCTCTAGTGTAAGATCTTAAAACCTTAAGAGGAAAATGTTCTTCTGTGCAAATTATGGTAAATGACCAATGCTAATATAAGAAAATTTTTACATTTTACACAAACCATTTATTGCATTCAGAAAATAAGCTCAGTTGTACAATTTTTCAACCCATCCTGTAACTCTCCATATCTCACATAAGATGTACATTTCCAAATGCTGTAAAACATGAAACTGAGGTCTACCATCAACCAAAATAAACATGATGTCAAGTTTTCTTCTGTAAATGAACTAAATAATATACCTCGCTAGAAAAACTTGACATAATATGTTAGTATGATGTCCACTATGTAGCCTATCAAACCACAGGCTTAATTTGTAAGTGCTATTAACTCTGCTAGCAAGTGAATAAAAGGCCTGCTGTTAAAATAAGCTAGGTGCCTAATGTATTCTGCGAACTACATGGCTAAATACAAGTGTTGATGTTGTAACAATTTCCCTTCATTAACTTTTAAACCATTAAACAACAATATGTTTGTGTTAAAACCTTCTCCAGAAAATTCCAAATGCCGTCCATCATTTTGAGTATTGATTAGTGACTAATGGAAAATTCTCTGTTTAGGGAAACCCCTGCCTCCACCTGTTTATTTTGTGATGTGTAAATGATTTGATCTATGGGTTCTAAAAAGACTAGTCCGTATATTTTCTTCCCTCAAACCGTTTGAATAACAGGTTGGTTTTAAAACAGGGCTTTTTCTCCCTCCATGTACATTTTGGGAATACGCTCAAATGTTCACCATAGTCCAAAAAGCAACATGACACAGGGTCAATGCTTGCATGTGCTGTGACTCACCGCCTCTGTTCCTGTGTAGTTTTCTTTCACTGTGCATTTGCCGCTGTGTTCCATGATCATTATATCCATTCGGCTGCATAAAACCACATCAACCCACACAATGCAACAGAGCCAGAAAACAGCCTCACCCTGCAGTTACCGTTCTGCAGGGTTCATTCTTAAACATGAGGTTTTACTGGGTATTATGTTGATCTACAAAAATATGCATTTTATACAACATGGCCCCTGATATTTCCGTTAGTGTGTCTCTGGTGGCATGTTACAGTGTACAGTTTCTATGGTTATTTTTACACAATAATCCATATTCTGTTTGAAGGGTAGCTTGTCATGAGATACCATTTAAACTATTTTGGCCAAATGAAAATGGCTGAAGATGATTGAAATGAATAATAAGCTTTGTAAGACTGAAGTACTAAATGGTAAAAATACATATACAAAAATACATGATAAACTAAATTATACATGGTTGAACATGTAGCTTTCCTGTATATCTAGTTTAATATGTAATTGTTTTTTTTGTATCCAGTTCGAAGCTGCAGTTATTTTTGCTTTTCAGCAGGTGTAACTGGGATGAGAAATACACAAAACATTGTAATGGGGAAATGATGGCTATGTGCATGAAGAAACCTCTGAAAAATTTTCATTTGTGTGAATGTGTAAATTCATATCAAATCTGGAGTCCTTAAACAACCTTGTGTTTTTTTTTTTTTTTTTTTTTTTTTTTTAAATGATATGCAGTCTGTGGTATACTGACATGAGAAACAATAGTTTAAATGACTGAATTTCTCTAAATTCAGGTAAGTTATATTAAAGAATGTTAGAAGGCAAACACTGTTCTAACATGTCTGTCAGTGTGTGTGTGTGTGTGTAGGCGTGCGCGTGAGTACGCGTGTGTGTGCGTCTGTCTGTCTGAGGTCTCTGATTCAGTGCTTTGAGTGTTGAGTCATCCCTCTGGTCACATGGCTGCTTGTCAGAGGGCCGGAGGAGGAAACCTAATCCAGAGGAGGAAGGCTTGAATTATCAGTTGGTTCTTCCAGCCTGCGCGCAGTTGAGCCGTGTGTGTGAGCGAGAGCCTGCATCTGACTGTAGAGCTGACAAAGAAACGGTACTCTAACCAGAGCTCTGCCTCTCTCTCTCTCTCTCTCTCCTGCTCCCCCCTCTCTCCTCTTCTCTCCCCACAGTGGCTTTTGGCTTCGCATTATGATGTCTACTGTAGCCTCTCTGCAGTGAGCAACAAAGGTAAGCTGTTCTCTTTATAGTACACAGCGACTTGCAGTCTGGCATCTTCCGACTGCTTGGCTTGGCTTTGTTTTTAGATATACTTTGTTTTAATCTTCTCTTTATGCCTGTGCTCATGTTTACTAATGTGTTTTTTTATTATTCTGAAGTAGTTTTGGGTTTAATGACTCTTGAGTAGAATTGATGGCTCTCTTTTTGTCTGACTTAAGACAGATTGTGTTTTTGAATTCAGCTTTATGGAAAGTCTATGATGAAGGAATCTGTATTACTGTGGGGTGCAGGGAGAGAGACAGCCTTCCAGGTTTTTTTGATAGTTTCCTGTGAGACTGATACCTCCTCCAGTTTGTTTTCTTTCACACATGCGCACAGCATGACAACCTGTGATTTATGAAAAGCTCCTTTTTTGTGGATCTCTGTGTTATTTGTGTAGCATTGTAGATCCCTCCCTTTCTCTGCCTCTGACAATATGATATTGATGGTAGGACATTTTGTAAATTTATAGACTAGTATTTGTGCTCTTTCAAATGTACCACAACTGCTGTTTTTCACCCTTTTGTATTGATCCCTGTAGGAAATAATATGGTCTGGCTGCATCTGAGTTTTGGCATTGCTGTGAAATGTATATCTAGTAGCATGCAGAATCAGTGCAATGGTAATGAACATGACATTTGAGCTTGGCTAACAAGAATGCAATGATGGGTACAAAAAGGGATGTCTGCACCCTATGGATCAACTCCACCCCATTGACTTTGCACTGCTGCCTAGAGCAATTTAATAATTTGATAATTGTAAATGTAGATGTTTTCTATTAATATTGGTTGTGACAGACAAACCAAGTATCACAATGCATCAACATATGATTAAATTCCCAACAAAATTCCTTGGGATATAGATCTGCATTCATGAGCTGGTGAAACTTAATGATCTGAGTTCATCTGAACTCCACAATGTAGAGACATGTGTAGCATGTTCCCTTGAGCTGGCCAATGAGAGGAGCCAGAGTGAGTCGTTGCTGTGTGGGTTGATCAGAACGCTGAGGAATGAATCCACAGTTCTACTGTCTTTCCAGAAACCGTAATTACCACAAGACCCTAACGGTTCAAATGCAAAGGAAATGCGCCTGCAACTTCAATGGTACTATTAATAAACTGGGATATTTTCCCAGTGGGCATTTGATTGATTCCATCCCAGGCTATTTTAATCGAGGCACAACATGGAATACCGTTCTGGCAAATTGTCAGATAAGCTTAGCACCACTGTCTGGTACGTATGTTTTCTTGATTATAGTTTTTTGCCAAACCACAGTGACAATAACGGAGCATATTGATTGCAAACTGAGAAATTCTATTTAAAGCAGGGAAAATATGAAAAACCAACCATTAGGACAATGATTGTGCAACGTGGACATCACTAGGGGGATTCGATTCCTGTGATAATGAATGTGTAGGTGAATGGCTGGAGGCATTGTCCTGCTTAAAGGGAGCCGTTGAGGAAGTGTCCACGACATTGCATTTCTGTAAAAGAGGAACTTGTCCTTGAATATTTTTAGAGACGGCCCATATTTCAGCAGGGGTGCGTGCCTCAGGCTGCAGCCCAGGGCTGCAGGGAGAGGACGCTGTCAGGGCTGTGGCAGGTGGTGATGCAGAGGACACTCTGTGGTGTAGAGGGTAACTCAGGCCGCTGCCGCTGCATTGCGTACAAGCGATGTCGGGTTACATAGTACTGTCATTCATTTGTCATTTACTCGATCAGCAGAAGGCCTCTGTTTTGGATTTTGATTTGCTTATACACGGTCATTGTATACGTGTTGTCTCTGTTGCATTGTGGGATGGATTACAGATGCCAATCCGGTGTCCTACCTGGGTCCCTTCAGTGGGTTTCTTACACCTGCCCGGCCCTTAACCGCAGCAGAGCACATTGCCAGATGAGTAAAAAAGTGTGTCTCCACATTTCCTCTGTAGCTGCAGGGAAACCCTCTGTCCTTTTGTAGCCCCACCTGGTCTCTAACGAGCCTCAGATAATGGAAGATTTGCTGTTAAAACTTTAAACCTGAGTCATGCTGAGTCATTCTCTCCAAGTTGCACCATAAGAGAGTTATAGGGAAGTCAGCTGATGAGGCGAACAGGGCTAGTCTGCTCATGCTTGGGTCCAGAAAACTCCAGCACTCGGACGACTGATGTATTTTTAATGTCTGACGCACCACAAATTTCTGCACCAGAATATGTACAGCTGAAGGAAAACCTGATGCTGGGGTTGACCTTTAATTTTGGCTGTTTTGTGTAACACAATTGATATCAAGAATTGTATTTTTGCATTAGATATCCATCTTCAAAAAGGTAAATGTGCCACAGTAAAGGAAAGCTGATGCTGCAACACATGAATCCACAATACTTTTTTTTATTTTGAAATGAGTAATATCTGATCTTTCAGCTGAACTCCCTGGGGGTTTTTTCAACACAAGATTGCAAAACTGCACATAACTATGCATATGACGTTCTCTATCCTACCCTGGCACGATCTGATCTTACACCAAAAATATGATTGGTGGTTGCAGCTTGGTGGCTGTAGTCTATGAATTGGCTGGAAAAACAGTTACTTTGAAAGCCCTTAAACAGTCTACTTTGTTAGTTTATAAATGTTCTCAATTTTTATGTTTGCTTTATTTTGCATAATTTTTACAGTCGAGGAAAATGATCAGTGGAAGACTGCAACTTTGCAGAAATGGATGGGCCAATGGATGCATGGACCCAGTATCTCTGGTGCCTCTAGAAGATGGTGGTTGATGAGGGTTTTTTAATGATGTATGGAAACCCTACAGTAAGACCTGCCATTAAGGTTGAAGCTGAAGCTGAGAGGTCTTCTATATAGTGGTTAAGAGGCTGAAGCTGATGTGTACACCACCCAGTGGATAAAACCGAGCATGCTAAACATTCCCACGTCTTTATCAGAAACGTAGAGCAATTTTTGCCCTTTGGTTGAAATCTTACAAAAACATCCATCTACTACCATCTGCCCTCTCTGGGGACTTGGTTTTTAAATAATGAAGTGCACAGCTATATCTAACAACTGCTTATGTCATCTAATGTCCACAAAGTCCTTCCCAACCCCATCTTTATTTGCACAAACTCAGTACAAAGCAACTGCATCAAACGCAAACAGCCGCCTAATGCCCTGCTTCCTCCACCCAGTCTCCTGACCCATTGCTGCTTTCACTCCCTGGTCATACAGCCCTCTCCACTGCACACTATTGAACCTAAGAATTACCAAATAGAGACCTACAAAATGCAGATCAATAACCTGTACTACATTAGACTGAAAATGAAGTGAAAAACATCTAACTAACCATTCAAGATGTGCTTATTAAATTTGCATACATTCCAACTCAAAATAGTTCAAAATGTTCTTCCAAACAAATTGCTTTTGTCACCACTTAAATATTAAATTGCTAAAATAACCAAAATTCCTATTCCAGACAACACAAGCATGATATTACATGTTTGTAAAGCATTTATAAATGTATCCATGCTGTGTAATATGTTATAACACATGCCATAACATAGACAGTGAAGCAAGCCAAAAATATCACGTGATTGTGGGTGTTATAGCACAGTAGTGTAACAATGAGTGATGGAGCCAAGTTGAAGGTGGAGTTTTAGAGCTGTGTGGTTTTTAGAAATGTTATATAATGCATTGCATATAATTGGGCATGCCTTTGAGTTATACCATGTTAATGCATTTTTAATGTATGCATTGTACTTTATGACCAAATTTAATAAAGTCTAACCACATGAGTGCAACCACATGCAGTAATTGATAGTTGATGGTCTTTGAGAGCATGCAGAGTTGTTTTCAGAGACTACAAAAGAACTTTTATGAACATGTACATGAATTTACCCAGTGCACCTAAAGAGAACCTATGATTTCCTCATCAATGTACAATGAGTCAAATAGACCCTGTTTCAAATTTTAAATGTTTCCCAAATTTTGGAAAATATTTTCTCAGACACTTTTAAATTCAGCCTTTTTAAAAAAATATGAATAAGAGCACTGAGATATTACACATCTCCCATGTTCTTGCCAAAGTGCTGATTTATTTCTTTGAAGGTGTGGTGAATTTTGGCCTGACCTGACGGAAATTTCCCATGCTTGTAGCTTGTGATGAGCTGCCAAAATGAATTGATCGGACCCTATGAATGGTCAGCTGAAGCCTCTATGCTCCGCCCCGCATGTCCCGCCTCAATTACCCTCCGGCCCCTCTACACTCCCCATAGGCCTGCTGTGACTCCACCAGCTCCTCATTCACATATAAGCAGGTTCATCCGTCCTGGACTGCAACCTGCTGGTTTTTGCTCCACCATTTGTCACACTTGACCAAGCCCACACTTAAAAAGCAGCACTAGCTGTCAGTAGATCTATCATATCAAGCCAAGCTGCTTATCCTCTGGTCACTGTTTTGTGAGAATTGCTGAAGGATGAACAATAGCCAAATTATCTCAGCAAGAAGACTTTAACCCTTTATGGTGCATAATATCTTAATAATAGATTCAGAATATGGAATAATAAATTCAGAAATACCCCCCCCATTTCAGTTTTTAGTAAAAGTCTTTCCTCCCTATCCGGCTGAGGCAATGATATTTGGATTCACTATTTGTACAGTTATTATTCAAATTATGAGGTCAGATGGTCTGGGCCTTAATTTTGTTTTCCCAGTGCACAGAAGTTATGGAGTTTTGAGACCAGATGCAGCAGCAGCCACTTATCTTAGGGTCAGACCTACAAAATATCAAATAGGTTCCAGATATTGCTGTTGGTATTAAAAGTGTCAATGTTAATTTTAAAGAAAAAGATCACTTTTCAAACACAAATTTTGTTTCTTGTTGTTATTGTAATAAAAACAAAAATGTATATCCAATTCTTTTCCCCCAAAAGGTAGTGAAAATAATTGAATCTATTCCATTTAACATAACTAAAAATACACCTCCCATAATGCACTTTGTGATGTATGGCTTTATTTTTGATGTGTGGAGGCATTGCACATTTTGGAAATAATTTAGCATGTTTTGGGAAATCCATCCCAATCTCCACTGAGATCGAGACGTGTCAGTGGAAGTTTACCTTAACTCATTGCATAATATCATTATCATATTCAAGGTTCAAGAATTTCATTGTGTGAATGAAATTGTAATCTAAATTCAGAAAGATGCAATGCAGCTCCATGTATTTTCCTATCTCTGAGCTCCTTTGTATGATTTTTTTTTTTTGTTGTTTATGGAATGCAGTAGGGGGAGGGGAACAAACAAGCCTGTTATTGCTGGCCCACTGTTCTTGAAAACAAGAAAAGTACCAGAAAATGCTTTTCTTGACCTTATCCTTTAATATTATCCAATTTTAATGATTGCTGCAGTAAATCAGATGAAATTCTTCATCTCAATTATTACAAAGCTCTGCTTCAGGATAAAGCTATCGGTTCCCATGGCCTTCTGGTCAGAAGTTAAAAGTCTCATGTACTTCAAAAATGACCCCCCAACCCCTCCCCCCATGCCCAAATTTTGAGGTCATTTATCCACTTGGTTCAGATTGGTTACAAATTTAGATTGCATACATTTTCACATGCCATGTAGTGGTATTGGGTACATTGAAGCATTAGATACTCATATTGAATACTCATACTTGTGAATATTATGAACTGGTCTTAAACACAAGGTAATCCTATTCATTGTCTTTGTTGCTGCTTTCTAAAGTTCATTCGTCTTCCACTGACATATCTTGACATTGAAAAGTAGTGCATTGAAAACAATGCTCTCCATTATCCTGAGTGTTCATGAGAGACAGGAAGAGAAATTAATCATAAACACACAGAGGGGAAACTGGCATCTAATATAGTGGGGAAAGCAAATACCTGAGAAAGGTGTGTTCAGTCGTGCTCACATGGTGTGACTCAATGACGTGACTGCATTTTAATTTGCGTTGAACTCTCCTGTTTATTTTAAAATGGCCTGAAATCTTTGGTCAATGGCACTTTGCATGTCGAAATGCGAAACACACAGGCTGTTTTGTGCATCGCTGCTTGGTTGATCTTCCAAGCCAGACTGCTGAATTTATCCTGACTAACCAAATAACACATGTCCGGACTGGCTGTTGGATCACTGACACTTTACTGAGGTATATTGGCTCGGCATTAGAGGGTGCTCTGCTTTGTGCTCAGATGTACCATTGTACAGTCAGCAGTGATGACCTCTAGTAAAGTGAATTTTCTGGCAGTCCTATTGGTGCAACACTTGAAGTGTTTATCCTAATCTGAAATACCCCAGGAGTATTAAGTGATTCTGTGTGCACATACAGTAAGTACTGAGGTCATACTTTACCGGCTTGTTGCATTTTGAGCCCCTCCTTTTGCAAGTGTAAGGAGTCCCAGAATCAAAGAAATCAGAAGAAAAGTGAATGTATCAGTATTTGTTTTGTGTATTTCAAATGCTAAAGCAAAAGATGATTTTAACTGATGAAAAATGAATCCATATTGAATTGAGGACTCCCAGATGGGTAAGAACATGAGCCGGGTCAAATTCCACTCCATTATTACTTGATTTTCAGGTGTAACTGCCAGGTCTGTGGCCGCCCCATCTGTGCCAGGCTCAGATGAATGTCACAGTCTGAGTGAAAACAAGACGGCGAGCTGTCCTTTATCTTAGCACGTTTGCTACAGGAGCAGGCTTATCACTGTTATCGAGCAGCAGGTAGTTTAACCTTCCATGGTTATGTAGAGAGTGTTTTGGACCTGGTACTGGCTTTTGGAGTCCCATCATGACACAACACACAGGCCACCAGCTGGACTGCAGCAGAGTAGCACTGTCTGGTCTCTGGCTCTTGAAATACGCTTTTAGCTTTGTTGTGTTTTTGTTGTAATTTAAAGATTTGTACTTGATGTTGTTCTTACTTGAATTCCAGCTTGTATCTTCTAAAGATGATCTAAATAAGATCAAATCAATCAATCAATTAATCAACCGAGAGCTGGGGCTGCTGCCTCCCTATAAAAGCTGATATGCTAGAAGGATTTATGCTAAATTATTTCCTAATTGACTTGTAATAACTTGTAGAACAGTTTTGTGAACAGAACGTTCAAATAGGCATCTTTCAAACATGAATGGAAGCTATAACCCTGTATGAGTGCCTATATAAACAGTGGGGGAATTGAGCACATCAGCTGTTCCGTTATTGAAATGTCTGTCTGTGTCCTTAGGTTATGCTGTCCAAAAGCTTCCCGCTGAGTCTGAGTGAGAAAGAAAAAGGCTAAAGACCTATACCCAGAATCCACTGCACCTACTTTAAACACAGCCTCACAGGCCAGCCAAGCCATGAACGAGTCGCAGGTTTCCAAGGAGATCACCAGCACCTTGGCCTCCGTCATCCGCAATGTGAGTATCCCCTCATCCTATAGCCTGTTACTTTTTCAAACTGCATCAGCAACAAGACCACTGTTATGAGGTCCAGCATAGCCCAACAAAACTTTAAAGCATACTGGCTGATCTTGTACAGTAATAGAGTTATGTGCTCCTGTCCATCTTCTCAGTGTATGCATGTTCTCTGCATTGTTAGTTCTCTATGCATCTATAGTGCTAATGATGTAATTCACATACTGTACGGTTTCCTGTAAGATTACTGCTCCATTTGAGCAAGCTTGTCACCATCTACACCTGAACACTATCATAGTTTTGAATACACTCACTCATACCATATCGAAGTCATCAGAAGAGATCTAAAAATGTTTTGTTATAAAGTTTTCTGCAGTGAAGGGCATAGAAAATTTATATCTTAGTAAATTTAGCATAACTATTCAGTATACATGTCCAATACATTTTGCTGTGTGTGGATTTACAGTAAAATATACTTTTTACCTGTTGCTTTTCAGTAACTTTTTAGTTGACTTTATCAAGGCACCTCCGTTCAAAAGTTTGTCATCCTCTGTAAAACAAACATCTGGCCCATACGTTTTTTGCCAAGTGTTTTTTTTTTTTTTTTATTTCCCCAATCCATATCCTTTCTTTGCTGCTTTTCCTGGAAGGAACAGCTTTTCATGCCAGCATTGTTGACATTTTGACTACATCTGAGGGGTGAATTAAGCTGAATTTGGCTTAATGCAACCTCCAGTGCTTTAGCTGGCCTGCTGGTCTCACCTATGTTGCCTCCTCTGTGCTTAAGTTCCATTGCATTGGTTTGTTAAACAAGGTAAAGGACATAATGGACATTCACTTTATGGAAATCTGCCAGATGTTGCCCCACCCGCGACTTCTACACACAGGGGAGGGCAGCGTAGCAGCCGGGACACTCCACCTCAACATGGAGCTGTTCTCTGCACAGCAGGAAGGGGAGATTTAGTCTGTGAAACTATACTCCATGGGCTGGCTGGTTTTATTTCTTATCGCACTGTAATATTCCAACATTCAAAACTTGGACATGCCGGTCATATTCGCTGGCGAAATGCACCGAGGATGTCCCGTTTCAAACGGCTCCACATATCCCCTCTCACTGACTCTACTTACTTGGAAACAATTTTTACAACTTGTATAATGTCAAAGGTAGGTCACACCAGAATTTCCTTCCGAGAGGAGGGTCTAAGGAAGTGTGCGACCCTGAATAAAATGGAATGGAGCAATGTTTTTTAGATGCTTTTACAAAGCTGTAGTATGGCCAGAAGTGAAAGGTACGAGCCCTACAGAAAAGGAGAGCGGAGAACTGCGACCTGATCATGTGATTAGCAGCAGAAGTTGTATTAGCCTCACTTTAGTTTCTATAAGTTGTTCACTGAAATTGTGTCATTGTGGCCACTTTTTAAAAAGTTCCCATAGGGCTCGCTCTGTACTCAGAAGACTTTTTCAATCTGACAAATTCGTACAGACCCCCTCTTGCCCAAGCATCTATCATGTCCATTTGTTAGCGCTGTGCATGAGGTGCACTGCAGTGTATTTCTGTTGAGTATTCAATGTGTGCACATGATTCTTAGTGTTACTCATCCATTGATGCTGTTTGGTTGAGCAATGAGAAATACAGTGCTGGAACTTGCAGATGGAGCTTTCATAAAGACGTAATATAAAGTGATATATAACATAACCATCAAAATAAAAATCAAACGCTGCCAGGGGGCCTCTGTGGTGGAGGAAGGCCTCATTTGGCTTCGTGCCACACAGAGGAAGATGATGTGCCTGCAGTTTGATTTATCCAGGGTGGTGAAGATATTGGGCACCAGACTGGTAGTCGTAGACGTATTTCATTGACTTGCATTCTGTCCCAGAGTGCTTTACATACAGGGTTGTTTAAATGATGACACCACTGAATGGTCTCTGATCATTCCAATTGCATCATTGTTTGGTAGGAGGAAAGTCAAAGGTTGGTTTGTTTTTAAATCCCCCCTCCCCACCCTGAACTTGAACTGTTAAGTCCCTCACAGTGACCTACCCCCGTTGATTTAGGTGTCCACACTGCAAATGATTCAACTCTGCTTCACGAGTGATTGTCGTCACTGTGTGAGCCACCTGGGGTGTATTCAAGTTCATGGTTTAGTGACTAATCCGGATAAGTTAAGTCAGAGTAAACGGTAAACCTCCTGAAAGAGCAGCCCTATGGCTTCATTCTCCCAGCAAAACAAAGCCATAGGGCTCTTCTTTTAGGAGGTTTACCTCTTTCTCTGACTTAACGCATCCAACATAATAAATAAATAAAATAATAAATACAATTTTGGAGTAGAAGCTGGAAGTGAAAGTGAGCTCAAATAACTCTGGGTCTTTGTTCCCCTCTGCTGCTTCCTGCACACAGAGCAATGCCCGCTACATAATATACACGTGTGCGCACACACACCCGAACACCTGCATACACACACGCTCACACCTGCACATGTACACTTTCACCCACTATAAACCTATACTCTGATCTGCTTCCTGTGTTATTTGCTCAGGATTTCCCTTAACCCTGAAATTTTCAGCAACTCATCAGCAGATCCTCAGCTTTCTGTTTGTCTCCGGTACAGTAACCCAGCCCGCTGTTTCTCGGTGCAGTAACCCAGCCCGCTGTTTCTCGGTGCAGTAACCCAGCCCGCTGTTTCTCGGTGCCGTAACCCAGCCCGCTATTTCTCGGTGCAGAGACCCAGCCCGCTGTTTCTCGGTGCAGAAACCCAGCCCGCTGTTTCTCGGTGCAGAAACCCAGCCCGCTGTTTCTCGGTGCAGTAACCCAGCCCGCTGTTTCTCGGTGCAGTAACCCAGCCCGCTGTTTCTCGGTACAGGGGAATTATTTGGACCTGGACATCCTGAGGGTCAGTTTTGTTAGTTGGGTACTCTGTACCTTTATAAATGACAGTGACTATTTTTCATGAAACTATGCCTATGGACAAGATTGACTGGTTTCTCATTGGGTGAGAGAGATACAGGTGTTAATATGTCAAAGTCTCTCTCATCTATTCCTGTTCCAAGCCATGTAGAGCAGAGGAGGATCACTTGGGTTATGCAATGAAAGGTCCGACAGAGGTCCAGCAAGGGGCTATGACGCATAGGGCATGTTCACTTCCTGTTGCGCAGTGCAAACACCGGTTTCAAAATGTGTCACTCCTACAGGGTGCCGGGTCACTATTGTTTTATGGGATTGCCATATTTAGGGTGGGGAAGTGACTTATTCATAGGAAAAAATCGAAGTATGAAGTATTGCGCTCCAGCCCAGAGTATTTTAGGTTCAGTTGTTTTAATAAATCAGCAGAATTTATAAATAAATTCTAAATAAAATTATAAAATTTATAAGGCAATTCTGTTGTGTTGTCTGTTGGGTGTGCCAGAGGAGATGTCTACACAGTGGATTCAGTAATTTTCCTGTTACATCAATGCCTTTTTGAGGGATGATGGGTGGTTACGTGTTTTGTTTTACTGGTCATTTTTGTCTGATGGCAGCTATTGTGGAATATGAAGAAGCTCAACATCAGTTTAACCTTGACGGTCCTTTTTATTTCTCAAAGTCTATACCGTACTTAAACACAGCATTCCACCCATCAATAGCCCATATGAACTTGTTGAGCTATGCCCGTATTACACAATCACCTTTACTCAAAGTGTTTTTTACAATCCTTTATCAATTTGTCAGGATTAAACACTTTTGAAATATTATGATTTCATAATAAATCTGCCTATACACTGTTGTCTGTGTATTGTCAATGTGTGTGCATTGGCGTAACAAGTTCATGACGGGCCTGGATGCAAGATTCGTTATTGGCTCAACCAGGGGCCCCTTCTCTCTGGGCATGGGTCCAAACTTCAACCAGATCCTGGGGAGCACTGCCCCCCCACCCCTTGGCCCCACAGGAGATGTGTGTGTGTGTGTGTGTGTGTGTGTGTGGTTTTTCTTTTTTGTGTGAGCATGCAGGTGTTTCTGTACTTTGGTCATCCTAGTGATCTGTCAACAGAGAGATCAGGAAGAGACAGACCGGGTCAAACAGGGTCCCTGGCTATTTACAGCGTAAGGGGAACCCAGCCCATGGGGGATCTCACTTCACCTCAGAGCCAGCGAAAACCTCTGACCTTTTCTTCTCCAGTCACCAGTAGTACTCAGGCGATGTTAATGCGAATATCTTCTGCTAGGAATCAGTGCAGATGAATACAGGGCATCACAGTCACTAAATCACTACAGTACAAATGTTGGTAAAAGTCCCACCCTCTGCATGTTGCCAGCTCTGTAACTGAGGTTTGTGAGTTTTCCGTTCTGCATAGCGGATCCATCCAACTGTTTGCCTCCGTCTGCCTCAGATGGCAGCCTCAAGCTTGGCCCGCTGGCCTTAATCCATGCCCTGAAAGGCTAGCTCAGGGTGGGGGGGAATCTAAGACTGTGAGTCATCACGATGGTGTTTAAGCATACATCCTCTTACAGGACACACACACCCACACACGCATACAAGCATGGGGCAGCCTGTCACTCTCCCACGCACCGTGGCTTGCAGAGGTGTGATTAGCCGTCCTGGGATGAGGAAGATTTTTCTGCGTGAACGCTAGAGAGAGGCACACGGTGATAACAGCCGCTGATTGGCTGAGAAGGGCTCTGCGATTCAGCTGTTGCTGTCTGTCCTGCAGCTGGCAAAAAATAGTAATACTGTACATGCATGCATTCCTCTCTGGATCAGTGGATGGTGGTCACTGTGCTGCTTATGTGGCTTAGAGAAAGAGAGAGAGCGAGAGAGACCCGTATCAGACGTATCGCTGGTCTGTGGAACAGTTGCTACCGAGCCGCTGTCAGGCAGGCCTCTGTACAGCATGCCGCAGTGCTGAATATCTGGGAGGCTTGGAGTTATGACTGGCAGGCACTGGCAGAGAGAGGAGAGACACCTGCTAGTGTGCAGGGAGTTGGTAGAGTACTGCCAGGCACCTGGGCAGGATATGATAGAGGGATATCATTACATACACCTACATTTCAGGCGTCTTTGCTCCAGAACTACGCAAAGCAGGGTGCTGTTTGTACCAATTCATTTTCCTCTGAGCTGCATGGGGAAGATGTCTTGCACCAGCCAGGATTAGAACTTGGTTTCAGTGTCGCTCTCTCTCACTTTTTCTACCCCGCAAACCCGATGGATGTACACGCTGTAGTATTTCTGTATAATAATGGATCCATTCGTTTCCCCACACTGCTCTTTTGAAAGCCTTTTGACTTTCCTATTTACTTCCCTTTCTCTTCCTTTTTAGTTGTTAAAAAATGCAGGGCAGGAAGCGGAGGGCAGGAAAGGATTGACGGTAAATTAACAAACAGGCTGAATGCATGAACCCTCAATGTCAAAGACCGAGGAGATGAACATAAACAACAAAGCTGGTGAAAAGGGTCTGTTCCAAAGCCACACTCCTCCATTGCGTTCCCTAAAGACATAATTTGATTTCCTGTCACATGGTCTCAGAGTTCGGAGAACTATGATTTTATTATTTCATTTGGGAAATGGCACTTAACGAATGAGGCATCCGTATACACTCACCTGTGCTTCTCAACAAAAGCACTCCATCAAGCCATTTCCATGCCATTTTAACGGCTGGGAAAACATATGGCGTGGTGATAAAAGAGTAGTTTTACAGCACCGTGTCTGCAGCCTGACACTGTGGGCACTGTGGCTCAGTGCTTATTGCAGAAACCCATCAAAGATAAGTGTGTTTGCTCAGCAGCCGTGCTGGAGCGGCTGTCAGTGTGTTTCTCCAGAGTGAATGTTCCTCCCCGGAGTTAATCATTATCCCTGTAAACATACGTGTGTGAGGGAGAACTCCACCATTGTCTGTGAGGGCACACGCGGGAGTCCACACAGCCCTGCCAACTGCTAATTAGATCTGAAGAGGGGAGAAACGTAACGCTATCCAACATCCTCTTCCTGTTGCACGGAACCGCTCAGGTCATGTGATGAAAGCAGAAAAGGGATAGGAGGCTGAGTCTGAAATATCTGGTCGGGCTGTGGAATAAAAGGTGTGTTCAGGGGTTTTTTTTTTTTTTTTTTCGTGTCCAACAAACGGTTAAGGTAGGTCTTGACTGACCTCTCTATCTGAACGGAACTGGGAGGCTGGCCCGGGCAGAATGGACTTCCTGTACAAAACAGAGGTGAGCAGTGCACCAAGACATTAAAATACGGGGAGGAGAAGCTGAGGACTGATGGAGATATTTCCAGAGTTCAGGGTCACAAGCGGAAGCCAGATTCCCCAGAAATCTATCTTGTTTCACCTCATGGCTGAACTTGCCCCTTGTGCAATATATACAGTTTACTTGGAGAAAAGCCCAGTGTCTCTGACAGGGAGATAAATTATTTCTGTTAATGTTGGTGTAAATGGTCTAGAATTTGAGCACGTGTTTTTTTTTTTTTTTTTTTTTGGCTTGGGAATATTTTTATTTGTTGTGCCATTTTGATGAGCTGGAGCATGGCCCATGGACTGTGGAACTGTTAAACCCTTTCCACTGTCCATGCACTGCTCTGTGTGTGTACACAACAGGTCTTCTAAAGTGTGTCATTTTTACGTTGGGTCCGGAGGGTGTTTTATATGTGAGGTCGGACGTGTGGAGGGTGTGTTTTTAAAACTAAGGGGAAGGATACTTCTGCATCACCCCCCTTACAAAATTTGGCTTTCATACTCCTACAGTAGAGATGCACCTGTCTGATGCGTCTTGCAAATATTATTGTATGCATCTTGCAAACAATAAGAAACTTAAAATTAGACTCCCTCCTTTTTAATTTTTTTTAAAACACTTTTTTCCACTGAAGGAACAAAGGCATCAATAGCATTCTCAGCATTTCCTTGGTTAAATTGGTGCTACATGTTGATATTTGGGGTGAGGCGGCTCCCTCACTGTCCATGATGGCAAACTGTTGTGTAATTGAATACCATTATATTTTGCTGTTTCATGTGGATAAACACTGAAACTGTTGGTGGAGTCTTGGGTTGCACCATTGCCAACCATAACTTGTGGCTCATGTGAGCGAGGCACAATTGAACTAGCCTCACTGGGGAATGGTAGGGGCTAAGCCAGCTAAATCTGTTGATCTCGGCGCTCTCTAGCGGCCATGCCTGGTCAGGCCAGGCATCTGCAGAAGCACAAACAGAATATGCTGACCTTGTAATCCTCTGAGGATGTGGGGAGTGTAATGGGTGTCTGCAGTGCACTGCAAGAAACCAGGTCCTGTCACATGATCAGAGGAGTCACATGCTCATTGCTTCCTCCTGAAGCTGCGGGAGATCGACTAGTATGGTTGACTTTTAGGTTTGGGGTAGGAAAAAGAAGGGAATGGAGAGGGGTGGATGAAACTGATTGGTAAGGCAACACAATTTTTGGACATATTGGGACAGAATGACATGCATGTCATATTAAAATATGTCATGTAATCTTTATTAAATATGCGAATAAACGGACACACCCCCTGCATGTTTATATCGCAGGTTAAGGTGATCCTCCCACACTGAAATGTCAGGCCATGCACCCGGATGCCTCTGTGTTCCTGCACATCCTAAACTTCTCTACACATCTGAACTTCTCTTTTTAGGTCTGGGTTGTTTGCACCATGTGATATGACACTTCATCAGCAGTTTTTATTTTCTCACTTCTGCATGCTGGGTTTGTTTTTCAGGGCTTTGCTTAGGCAGCTGTGGTGGGTCATGGATTTGGGAAATCTGAGGAGGTGAACAAACTGCTAAATCAGCTTGCTGACATTACTGAGATGGCCACAGACACTGGACATGTTAATGAACATATATCTATGACCAGCCAGATGGAGAATGTATTAATCTGAGACGCACTGAATGTAATGCATTCATTCATAGGTCCCTTATACAAAACCAAGATTGATAATCTCCATGGTCATTGCATTTGACTCTGAATTGTACGAGCACACAGCTGTATGTTACAGTGTGAAGGGGCTGCCAACAGAGGCCTATAGTGGTCAGGACAAGGTTTTAAGTGTGGGAAATGTGTCAGTCTCCTAGTATTATCGATCCGATTGTTTTTTTCCAAGATTAATGTAAATATCAAAATATTGTTTATGCTGCTTTTTCAGGTGACTTGAGGACTGACTGGAAAGTATAGTTCGATAAAGAGGAATCTTAATGATATGCATGTACCTGGAATATTCAAAGTGCTTAAAATTGCCAAAAGCCATCAAAGCAGGATCATTGCCCCAGTGACAGCTAGTGGCTGACCCAAGCTGACACATGGTCAGATACTGGAGAGATCCAATATATAAGAATAGAAACTTGATTTGTAATTGATTTTACATCAATGATTTTATATCTGAAAGTCAAATACATGTCTAATCCTGTCTCCAAACAATCTTTATGTGCTTAAGTGATTTTCACACGGCACCACCCTGGCATTTACTAGGTTATTGGGTTATTGTGGTTCTGATGATTTGTCTCCCAGTATTAATTACCAGCCCCAATGTGAATCCTAAAATAAACCCTACCTGCTGTCTGTTATTGATTGGGTTTTTTGCCACGGGTCACCGCTGTGCCATTGACTTAGGCTGGGATCCAGAGGTGCTTTCAGTGAGCAGAGGGGCAACAGTTGTTCCTGTTGATAATGTCAAAGGCATGGATCTTGACACATTGGCTGGCAACTAAATACCAGAGGGCCAGCTTCATAAAAAATTGCTTGATATAAGTAGCAAAGTGAAAATGATCTTTTTTTGCATTACCATACTGATTTGACTGATATGGCCTGTGCCTGTCTTCCACAAAAAAAGAACTTACGTGGCGAAAGCTTCATTGGTAAAGTTGGTACAGATCAGACCCTTTGTCAGAAAAACTGGAATTAATTTCACTCAGTGTGGTTCCTTCAAGGGGCCCTGTGAGCTAAATATATACCAACAGACAACTAGGCATAGCATATCAGGCTAAATGTACAGCTTGTGCTGAAGTAGAAGTGTATTATTTCTTGAGAGACGTGCTTTAAAGTGGCAATAACCTTGACGAGAAATACGCAAGAATCTCTTCAATATCCTCTTTAAACCACGCACAATTTCTCCACCAAATGTATGTGTAAAAATTCTTTTTGATGTGTGTGAAGTGTGAACAGTGATGAGCTGTTCTATTTTTACTCGCACAATTACACTTCGTCAACATTGGTTCACCTCAGAGTGAAAAGAAAGGTCCTTCTGCAAAGGTTACACTCGTCTGTTCTCTCCACCGTGTTTGATGTAATCGCCAGAGTGCTCCCTCTGTGTCCCAGCTAGCGTGCCAGCAATAGGGCCGACAGGAGGGGAATGAAAGGCACCTCGGCTAATATTTAAATGGGGGGTGGGGGGGGTGTGTTTTAAAGCGCTTTGATGAATGAGATCTATTGTTAAAGACAATCCAAATACCATGTGCCCTTACATGCCCATTTGTCCTCAACGCAGGAATATGAATTTGGAGTCCTGTTTATTTTACAGAGCAGTAATCAGTGGTTGATATAGGTGCCAGGCTAGGAGATACGGCACTGATTATGGCATCACGAGACCAGGCCCTCAGGGGCGAAAGGAGACGGGATTTTAAAGTGGTGTTGAGCAGTGCATTAGTGCAGAGCCAGCGAGGGTACAGACATCAGCGCTGAGCATCAGAACCCAGCCCTGGCCATCTCGTCTCCGTCAACACACCCCACAGTGTCATGAGCTTGGTGAGTCCCACACCTGCCACTGGCGGGGCAGGAGGGGTGGAAGGGGGGATGGGGGATTTGGGGTAAGACGGGAATAGTGCAGCATGTGTCGTCTCAAGGGAACTGAGATTAGCGGGATGAGGTAAAGGCGTCTTGTGACGGCACCATCATCGATCTCTGCGCTGTCATTCTCAAGTCAAGCGTTGACAATGTGTCTTCATATTAAAGCAATTGCATTGGGGGACTCCTATCTAGCAAGAACTGGTCACGGAATTTGTGCGCAAAAGTGTTTTTGTTAAGCTGTACAGCAAATCAATTTATTTCTAGTTGCTCCGTTACTACTCTGTTATCCACTTTTTCTCCTATATGCAAAAGTCTTGGATCCACATTGTAGGTATCATTCCTTATTTTAGTGTGTATATTCATTCATGATTTCCCCACTTGGATCCCTCAAGTTTGACGGAGCCATGCAAAGTCTTGAGCAAACGCTAGAATTATGTGTGGCCACTGTGGTTTATAGTTGATCTTGCTATTTGGGGCTTGTCACTGGACACTTGTTTTGCGTAGCGAGTTTTGTCACCTCTTTGCCACTGCTTCACATATCCCCACCAGCTCTGGTAGTTTACTGTGAGGAGCTGTGAGGCACTGGGTCAAAAATAAACCATTTTAATGTTAAGGTTTAAGGACTGTCTGATTTGTTTGGAGAAAGACGAGGAAATGCTGTGAATTCCCTGCCGGCTGTGAATTTAGATCTATTCATCATCTCTCCCTCAATGTCAACAATAAGACCAGGCCTGTATGGTTTACCTGACTATCTTGTTGTCCACTTAAGAAGGTGTACACTTCTCTGGCATTAGTGAAGCAGGACTGGTCAGGCTAACTGGCCATTTGCTGCTAGGATCTGTGTTGTTTTTGATCAAGAACCTAGTTATGTTATGACAAATATTTTTAAAATACTTTCTGCATGAAGGAGAGTACTAAAATTGGAAACATTTTTGGTTTGTTGTTAATACCTTCAAGAACAAATTCTAGCCTCTAACCGCTGAAAGGCTATGTTGTTGCTTGTAGTTTTTGTTCTGGAGTCTTTTCCACATCTTGTAACACTCCTTGGGAAGTGTTCATGGGCGTGTCATTTTTTTGGTGACATTGGCTTCGCTAGGTTGGTGGGTTAACATGTTGCAGTGAGATTAGGTATATAATTGGTTTCGGTTTCAAGGTCAAGTTTGACACTGAATGCAGTCACCATTTTAGCCACCATATTAGCAACAATCTAAAACCAGATGTTCAATTCAGAACCATTTCCATTCAAAATGTTTTGCCATGTTATGTTTGATCACACTCAAACTATCATTACTCAACATCTCCTCCTCAGGAGAGTTAGATCCAGCATACAAAGCTAAGACATGTTGATTAAGTTGTGTTAGGGTTTCAGACTGGGTATGAGTATTTATCATGTATGACCTGGCCTTCTCTCATGCTGCAGGTCTGTGGAACTCTTTCAGCGCACCTCTTTATTTGCACTTATATGTGGTATGTGCCCATGGAGAGGTCACTGACGGTATCATACGAAGTTCATACTTAACTATAATAATCACAATGGACTGGTTGTGAGCCAAGTAACCTACCGTTGGTGTATTTAAAGAATTTTCATATTTTTTCCTATTTCAATCCCAATCACACCCATCCAGCTGTAAAACTATGTTGTTGTTGACTTGGTGCCCCTTGACTCTCAGTGCTAGAGGTTGTTGCTCTTGGTAGCCCATCACAAGAGGATTGGTGTTCACTTCTTGATCAGTGGAATATCGCATGTAAGTAGATTTGACAGTCTCAGTGGTTACCATTGCAGTGACCTGTTTTCATTAATGATTGGAAAATTTGATTATTTGGGTACAGTTATGATTTGCTACATAATGAAGGCTACTGCTGCAAACCCAACCGATGAATGAATGGTAGCAAGTGGTAATCCTACCCATATTTCATGTATGTGCTGATTGCGTTTGCATTTGTTTGTATGTTACTTTAAAACAGATTGGTAACATAACACACTGTCTAAGCCAGTTTTTTTCCCCAGCAAGCTGTTTCCATCAGGTATGAATTTGATAGACCTGATGGCTTTATTAGACATCTCCACAATTTAATTTGCTATAAAACATTCTTTGTGTAAAACACATTCTGTGCTAAGTGTTCAGTTTTCATTTTTGTTCATTTTACTTCAAATATGCTCTACCTATAATGATTTCCCAGGTCAATACTGCAAAAGAGAATTGAATTCTTAGTTAACCTAGCATGGTTAAATAAATAAATTGGTAACCTAATTATGATTATTTAGTAGTCTGATTACTTATTTGTGCTCCTGTAAAGCAGATTAATCAAATTGAGTAGCTGCCTGTATTATCTTATGTACATAAATAACAACAACTGTAAATACTTGGTCATTGACTTTTCAGTTATGACAGAGGGCAACCGATTGATTTGGTCTTTGAAAACTGAGCAGATTTTTTCTGTATAGCAACCCAATCTATACGGGAAGGAGATTGAACCTCCCCTCACTCAGGCATGTTTAGCGTGCTGTTGCTGGGTTGCTGTTGTCAGGCTGGCCACGACTTAGTGTACTTATCTACAGTGACAATTTTTCACTCCCGCACTCTGGTAATAAACTGAGCATTGACTTCATGCCTCATTGGTACCATAGATGTTGGTAGAGTAATTCTGCCTAATGTACATATGACCAATGAATATGTCCCCACCCAGTGTTTTGGTTGGGTAATGCACAGCTTTACATTGGTAATGGTTTTAATGGCTTTTTCGAATGCTAAGCCTGTTAAATGGCTTGAGATATAAGTTCATACATTAGCTCTGAGAATTTTAAGGGGTGGCAGTCCCTATTTCTCTGATCCCTATGCTTTGGAGCAATTGAGTTATTATTTACTTGTGGGGAAAAACCGAATGAGTAGGATGAGAGAGAGTAAGTGATACATTATCAGTAGCATGATAACCAACATCTTTAGTAAAGCAAAGATTGTGTTGAAAGCCAAGATCATTACCTGGTTTCACATATAGTCGTCATTTCTCAATTCAGCAGTCTGTCTTGGGATTTTAAAAACATCAAGACAAAAACACAGAGTCCATGACCCAAGTGACCCCACCAGTAGTTATGATACACCCTCAGTGTAGCATCACTCATCATGTCCTTGTGTTTGTCCTAAGGCCAACACAGAGTGAGTGAAGCCCGTTCTCCTGTTTTTCCTCTCTGAAATTTATGACCCGTTTGACGCCTCCTCTGTTCCCCCTTAGCCAGAGCCATCGACACCGCCCCCCCACAGTGCGCGGCCAGAGGACGAGGATGAAGGGGACCTGAACAAAGCCCTGGGGGTGGAGAGCTTTCAGCAGATCCTGCACCCCGCACCCCGGGTCCCAGACGAGCAGTATCGCACCTATAACGAGGAGGACTTCAAAGGTGAGCACGTGACTCCACTGGTCTACAAGAAAAGGTTCCTTTAAAGGTTCTGGTCTGGCTGCTGGGGAAAGATTCTGATTCTCTAAAGATTCTGGTCTGGCCCAAAGCATTATATGTGACAGCAGACAGTTCATTTGGGGCCATGAAATTGCTTTCAGGAGTGCAAAAGACCACAAATGTCTAATTGGCACAGATTTTTCTCAGATTTTATTAGTTAACAAACTGATGTTTCACTGATACCCGAGTTGGTCCTTTAAAGCACACTTTATAAACTCAACGGTCCTATCCTTTCTTAAATGGGTCTGTCATTTCCCCAGACCACCGTCACTCTTCACACCACATTCACCAACCCTTGTCCAAACTCCCATCTGACGGGCGCAAGAAGAAGAGCGGCAAGAAGAAGAAGAGTGGGAGCCGAAAGAGCAGCGGAGGAACCTGCGGGGCCCCGACCATCGAGGAGGGAGAGGAGGAAGAGGAAGATGAAGAAGAAGAGACCTGCAGCCCCCCAGAGTCGGAGGGCCTCACAGCCCCCACCGAGACGGACACCAGTGCCCAGGCTGGGCAGGTGCAGGTAATGTGAGACTCCATTCAGAATCACTGGGGCCCTCTGACAAAGTTCATCTGCAGGGCATAGTGCATGGCAGGGTTAACCCATTTTACGCAGCCTGGTCATACATACGCATTCATTGAGCCAAAGGATACTGTGGCACTCTTAGTGGAATATCTGCACAAAATGAGCTCAATGGACCATTTAAACTGTCTGTAAACAACCAGAGCTTCAGCAGGGCTTTACAGCTACTCCAGACTTCCTTTGCATTCCAGACATGTGCAAACACACTTACACAGGCTCCCTATAAGTCAAACATCTCTTAAAGGAACTATACATATGGATCGTTAAATAGTCATTCAACAGCTGATCAAGTACATGCTTGATGGTCACCTTGTATGTACTTGAGGTCTTGTGTTTGAGGGCAACCACAATCCAGATAAGATTTATATTTGTATTTGTATATACACATATTCAGTACATACAAATAAGTATTTTTAATTTTTCCTTTGCTCTGTTATCTTTAGCTTAAAATTTCAAAATGGTGCAAAACAAAGTGCTCAGACCTTATGAATAACACTCAACCACAAAGTGGAACCAAATGTAATGTTGACTGTATGCATATTTAATTGAGGGTATCATTTATTAAATGAGTTTCATATTACAATAATGAAAGTGATATATATTGCCTCCACCCACCATGGACCCTCCCTTCCATTGTCCAGTAGCATTTTTCCATTTGCCTTTACTGGCAGCACAGGCATTGTATACCTGACAATAACTACATTACAGTGTTCAAGCACAATGTTACGCCATGTATTCATTGTTATGGCTATGGAAGCTCAAATTCCACAAGTTGAAGGGTTCTAATAAATAATGACAGCCTGACTTTCAGCAGCAGTTTCAAGGGTCGTCATTACCCATCCGAATAATTGTATATGCTTATTTTGAACATGCACTGGATCTAACAATGCTGGAAAAAATTTTTAGTCAAACAGTGTGTTTGACATCATTAAATTTTTAGGTTGCTTAAGAGCAGTGTCTTCTGCATGGATCTCAATGCCTAGCGAAGTGAAAGTGGAGCCCTCGTTTCATTCTCTTGACATAATTCAATTAATGAGCCATTTTTCTCCCAGTTCTTTGTGTCAGAAGGTGACCCTCCGATCACCGTGTCCAGCAGCCTCTCGCCCAGCTGTGATGTCGACAGCACGGCTGAGTCAGCCCTGTACACAGTCTCTGTTCCCCCAGAGGATGCCACGCCCACGGAGTGAGTACACCACACCCCCACTGGCTGCGGCAGACATGTAACATATGACCCTCGCAACAAAGTTCTAGTAGAACGTTTTGTAGAAATATGTGCATGAGGTGTGAATTTTATCACAGCCTTGTGGAATATTTTGACCCCTCATGGCCAGTCTTCTAGGAAAAAATTGTCTATTGCTATATGACTGGCGACAAAAAATTGTAAAGAGCTTTTCACTGTCTGCATTCATCCACCAACGATCCCCAAAATGCTTCAGGGTCTTGAAAGCGCTCCAGCGCGACCAGTATTTTCATCCTTGAGTCGTTCTGGTATCATCATGTGCGGATTGGCCTGAATATATTCCAAGACTCTTTGATGAAAAGTTTAAATAGAAGAGCAATTCTTTTATATTCCTACTGGCAAAAGAAGCTCCATTTCATACAACTCTCTGAGTCATGCTACAGACTTTTGTGACATTATGAAGACCATATTAACCCTTATATATCTGAGAACATTTTATAAACCAACATTAGTACAACAGAAAGGAAAATTGGCATCCTCAATTTGTCAGTTCCATTGAGTTATAGTCCAGAACACTATAAACTAATTTTTAAGTTTCTACAGACATAGACACACCCACTGGAGCAATGGTTGTTTTTTTCAGGGCATGGTATTTGAGTCTTTGTAGTTGTTCCAGTAGACTGAGCATGAGATGGTGACATATAGTGTTTATGGTGAAGTCAGCAGAATTTGTCTGGAGACTAAGGCAGTGGAGTGTTGGCTGGAACTTGCTGAGTTCAGATCTGAGCTGCAGTACAGTCCCTTGTGACCGACCTTCACAGGCCCAGAGATGCAGCAGATGAAAAGTTGGATAGACTGTGCTTGAGTGACTGCTGCTGTGGCCATGGTTCCCCCTCTCACATGATGGTTTGGCTGTAGTGTTTGCGCATACAGTGTACAGAGCACTGCACTCACAGTGTATAGAGAGGTTTTTCTGTTTGCTGGACGACAGCCCTGGGGTCCAGAGAGAGAGACACGCCCTATGATGCATCTACAGTGTTCTCAGTCACATTGTGTCTGAATGTCTGCACTGGTCCTCCCTGCACAGTGAGCAGGTCTCGACGTCAGCTGCACTGAAGGACGGGAGTCCCACCCCAGCACCCCCTGGCACCCCCCTCTCCCCGGGCCGCGTCTCCTCCGCCAGCCGGAGCTATGACCTGCAGGAGCGGCGGCGGACGGGCAACATGACGGGCGCCAGAGCAGGCAAAGTTTGAGAGGGTCGCCACGGACGAGAGCGAGGCCCAGACACTGGCCACTGTGGACCTGGACGGCATCAAGAGTGAGTCCTTTGAGGGGGAATGGTCTCTACACAGGGGGGCGGGTTGTGGAATGGTGAATGTGGATTGGAGGAGGGACGGGGCATGACTACGAAGGGCTCGCTCTGATCCAAACGCGCCGGTCCGTGTGCTGACCAACAGGTACCCCGACAAACAGGGAGTCTCTGCAGTGGCAAAGAATTTTGTGTAAAAAGGTCAGCCTTCCAATCAAAAGTGGCTGCTTGGTGTTTGGTGCAGCAGACATGCAGGTATGTTTAGATATTCATTACAATAAGAGGTATATACATATTTGATGTGAAAGAACATAAGTATATCTACATGTATTTATTTTTCATATTCTCATGAATATACAGAACAATCTCCAGTGAAGTAAATTGAAAATTAGTGAGCTATGCACTTCAAACACAGCCTTCAAGGGGAAATGATTAAAAGAATAACAGAAAAGAATCTGCCTGTCTCAAAGTGAATCAGCTAACGCATAACCTTATTACAGACAACCAGCCTTTTAAATATGAAAAGAACAATTTATATCTGTAGCATTTACAAGAATGTTCACGATGTTCCTCTGGACACCAGGGGCTATTTCTACAAGAAAGCATGTATAAGCCATCATAAGCAATTTTATTGTCTGGAATGTTTAACCAAAGCAAGTGGCCAGCTTCCCAGAAAGTGACCACCGTGTGTTGCCAAGACCCCCTCTGACACATAACTTAGAAACTACATACCTCTATTGGGTCCTCAGACATTCACCCACCCCAAACGCCAGCCCTTGGTTAAAAATGCAGCGCATTATTTTCATAATGCTAGCTGTAGAATGGGCAGAGTGAATCGTAAGTCTGAGCTTCTTGGAAAGCCTCCACAGGTTTGCAGCAGTCGTCATGGTTTAGATGCGTCTCCTTTGTTGCAGCTGAGGTTTTGCAGGCCGAATAAGCCTGGGAGAATCGCTTTGGGACTGGACCCCTGTCCCCCCCTCTGCTCATCCTGCAGATGGTAACACCTCCAGCCCCTAATGAAGCTGGATGGTTTGGGGCCAGTAAGGCTGTGCTGAGGTCAGAAACCATGGGGCTGCATGCTGAGCACAGTTTTGGCAACCAGGATTAAAAGAGCAGAGGTCCAGAGTTTTGCTTTATGTGTTCAGACCAATGTATCTCAAAGGAAATGTAGTTTTTTATGAATTTTATGTTCTGGCACCTTGGAGACGAGGCTGAATTTTTCCATCCCTTCCCAATACTGCTTTGTTCAGTTCAGCCTTTTGACAGGAAGAGGTAGTGTTTATCTAAAGTGGGGAAAGCATACTGTAGAGGTGATCACTGATATTTTGGATGGTAGTTGCAGTGTTTTAGTTTCACCTACTCTGAACATGACAGGAGGCTTAAATACAATTGCACACTGAATGTTGTGCCCATTCTGGAGAGAATCCATCACTTCAGCAGGCATTGGCTTCATTTAACTTTTTTTCTGACTCTTGCATTTATAATTAATAGGTGCCTTGGTTTGCTGTGTACCTTATGTATACAGTACAGTGACAACAGCCAGATTGGGTTATAAGTATATCATCATCATTGTCAAAAGTGGCCCTGAGGATGGTTCCTGAGGGACAGCGTGTAACCGAACTGTGAGGCCAGAGCTGGACTGGGCCCAGGCCGGCCCCTTGCAGCTGTCATAGGCCCCGTTTGTAAATCCAGCCTGTCTGCCACCACCCCGTCCCCCAGGACTGGGCTCACACACTATCCCGTTTGTTGTTCCCCGAGCACGGCTCCAAACTTCTGATGATGATACCTGCACTCATACACACGCAGTTGTATCCCCTTGTCCCAAAAAGCCATTCTAGCATCCCCAGCATTTGGCCAGCCCTGAAATGTGGTTTTCCTCTGAGAGAGGATAGGAACAAAGACAAGGAGCCCTCTCCCCTGACTGAAGGGGCTGAGATTTCATCCGCTGGAGGAGGCCGTGCCAGAGGCAGGGATGGGTTTTGGGTACACATCTTCCCAGTGCAGTCTGGAGGGCTCAGAACGGCGCTGAGCACTGAGGGAGCTGCACTGGGCGTGAGGTCCGCCGTGGTTCATCCTGTACCTGAGAGCAAGGACCCTGTGATATCCAAGAGTCCGAGATATGCTTGGGAAACGCAGTGGCAATTCATCCATGTCTGCCTTTTCTTTATGCATAATTAATAGCCTCTAAAAAGGCTGCGTCTTTTTGAACCTTTCTGTTATCGCCACATGACTCAAAATGCATTGGAGTGTATTCCAAGGTTAACCTAAAATCTGAACTTTGTCTACTTTAGCTTTGTACTATATGACAAATGACAGAAACCTTAAAGTGTCATATTTAGACATTTCTCCTGATTGTTTTGTCTTTAGTAAATTTGTTTTGTCTCACCAGTGAGATGGAGATTTTTCGTTTGATGTGCCTGTAACTCGTGCTCCTACCCTCTCGCAGGTCACCGCTTTGAGGATGTCCCCGGAGTGCGTCGTCACCTGGTCAGGAAAAGCAACAAGGGGCAGGTGGTTCACATCTCCAAAGACCACAAAGAGCCCAGCGCTCGCATCCGCAAACTGGATCGCACCCCTCATGAGGTGAGAGCATGTGAGGGAATTCTGTAGTACAGGGGGTCTGCTGGTTTTCCTTATTACTCAGCGCTTGATCAATGAAAGCAGTTCATTATATTCACCCAGTCCCTTTGGTCTGAAGTAGTTGCATTTTATGTCTAATTTTACATTTGTTTCATCTGTAACTGAGTTCGTAAAGTTTTATTTATCTGATTTGGTCTCTTAGGCTTACTATTGTGTGATGTGATACCTCTTAAATCAAGTTTGCGTATACAACCTGAAAGATAAACATGCAAATGGAATCAACTGTCATCATTAGTTTCCCCTTTCAAAACTGAAGCATAAATGGAACAGAGTTTGTATAATTCCCGAATAAACCAAGTTGCCACTGAAAATAATTTAATTTGGCACGTCTTGGTCCGACCTCCCTTCCTGAAGTACAGAAACAATGCCACAGCTCTTCCTGTTTAAACAATTTAGCAACAAGTCCCAGGAAGTAATGACAACATCGACAAATCTCACAAAGTGTGTTGGCCAAATACCCAACTGAGCAGTCAAATTACTATCTATTATGCATAAGATTTCTATTGTGGTTTTTAAGGTGATTTGTTCCATTACACCATTTCTTTGTAGTTCTTTGTTGTTCTCTGGAGGTCATTAAGAGGATGAAAGGCACAGTATACATGATGTACTTGCTGAAAAAGAGAATTCTCAAAAGTGGGGTACAACTTTGGTTTAGTGTATGACTCTTGACAGATTCACTGGGTGGTGATGTTTGGTTTTTAATTGACATGAAGCAGCAGAGTTTCTGATGGCATTTCAGTGGGCAGTAAGTCACCATTTCTGAGATAACATTGTTATAATTATTTTTTCTGCCATATTACTGTTGAACTTTGCGCTCTTTTTTTTATGAAAGCAAAATGAAAACAAACCTTTGTTGCTCCCTCAATCTTGCATTTTGACGTCATTGCTCTCTCTCTCTAGTTTAGGAGGGACAGGGAATGCAATTAAATATGAATGAGACTTCTTTTCTTTCGCACAATGAAAAGGGGAACAAAAACAGCCCAGGTAATCAGACACCTTGGAGCTGTAGCAGGTCTCAATCAGGGAGCCATGTTTTATTAACGTGCTTGGATCCCCAGCAGTTAGGTAAACACCCAGTGTGAGTGTGTATGTGTGTGTGCCCGTGTGTGTGTGTGTGTGTGTGTGTGTGTGTATGGAGGAGCTAGCACCTCCGGGAGACTCCATCAGTCCTCACTCCTCGACTTGTCGCTCCTGCAGTCAGTGGTTCTGTATCGCTCCTCCTCCCGGCCGGGCGGTATGGTCCTGCTGGACTTCACTGGCCATGTGGCCTGCCACCAGAAGGTGAGGCAGTGCCTGGTTAGGGGCATGGGGGCATGCATTTGGGATCGCAGAGGGTTCCTGCTAACCCGGACAGTTTTATTTTAAACATTCCAAAATGTGTGTGCTCCTAACACACTAAGGCATGGAGTGTGATGGTGCAGACAGACGGCTGACTGGTTAGAGGTGCCGTAGCTTAATACGGGGGCTCCTGGGCGACAGCGCAGCCCTTTCAGGAAAGCGTATGTAACTGCTGACATGCACCTGTAGGAGTGTCTGTGATGCTGCTCTGATGCTGATGGGAAAACCTGCTGGGATCTCTCAGGGGACAAACATTAATAGTGCATCATGGAAATGCTGTTGCTACCACTTTGTGTAAATTACTGTCTGGTAATGACTTTTTAAAACGAAAATGGTTTCTGGAACATGTTATATCTTGGTTGTGTGAATCCATATTGTGCAAGTGCTCAGTTTTAACACTTTTTTCAAAGGGTGATTAACAGGTAGCAGAATACTTGCAGCAAAATAGAAACATAAACTTTACTAAGTTACAAGTGGCACAGGCCTCTATACTCAGGATGTCAAAGCAGTGTTTTAAAGAACATGAGGAAGATGGTGCTGGTGCACTTGTAATTGTGATCTGTTATGAGATGTTAGTGCTGTTGTGTGCTGATGCATTTTTGCTCAGTGGCAGAGCCCAGCTCCTGCAGATTTTGCTTGTTTGAGAACTGATCGAGAGTATTTCTGAGAGTAAACTATGTCCTTTGTAAATAAAATACCATGTGAACATCAGACTTGTGTTAATTTCAGTATCCCTCCCACTGAATTGTGTGTAATGTCCATATTATGGCTGCTGCTTTAAATTTCATTAAAACAGTAAAATGTAGGCTGTATTTTTCTCTGGTAGGTATACAATGAGAATGAGATGCAGCTCACAGAGAATTACCAAGTGTAGTTGACACTCGCCTCTGTGGCGTAACTGGCGTTTGCCTAACTGGATTTTTGGTGTGTGTGTGTGTGTGTGTGTGTGTGTGCGCGCGCGTCAGGTGTTTGTGGAGCTGAACGAGCTGATCATGGATAAGAACCAGGAGATGCAATGGCGAGAAACTGCTCGCTGGATCAAGTTTGAGGAGGATGTAGACGAGGAGACGGACCGCTGGGGCAAGCCTCACATAGCCTCCCTCAGCTTCCGCAGCCTGTTGGAGCTCCGCAAGACAATTTCTCACGGTGAGAGAGACCTGCAGAGGGGGAGGGAACCACAAACACAGAGGGGGAACAGAAAGGCACATGCATGAAGTGGAGAGGGGAGAGGGATCAGTCCAAATGAGAAGGGCTAAAACCAGGGGAGGCTCATATGTATAAGGAGGTCAGTATATTAATCACATATTACTGCACAGCATCATTCATCATGAGTGATGGGATTGTGTGCATTTGAGGAACTGACCAGTTGCTGGATGACATAGACTAACCTGTGAGGTAACAGACTAAGAGACTGACATGGTTGTCTGGTCAGATGACAGTCCCCTGACCCACATCACGGAGTGTTCAGGAATGCTCCGTCACTCCCAAATTCACCACTGTCCACACTGTGTCATTTTCAGTAATATTCAACACTGAATCTTGTCAATACATCCCAATGCTTTAATAGTCAGTACATAGTGATTGCTGCTGCTCTACTCAAATTTAAATCAAATTAGATGGCAGCCAGGTTGTCCAAATATAAATCTGCCTCAGTGTCTTCAGAGTCTCCATGCTGACTGCCTGCCCCCCATTCATGCCCAGGCGCCGTGCTCCTGGATCTGGACCAGAAGACCCTGCCTGGCATTGCCCACCAGGTGGTGGAGCAGATGATCATCTCAGACCAGATCAAGGCTGAGGACCGAGCCAATGTACTGAGGGCGCTGCTACTGAAACACAGGTAGAAAACGCACTGCTCTATTGGAAAGGGCTGTCAAGAAATTTGACAATCCCTTCTTGAATGAACCTGTCCACTGTATTTCAAGTTTTATATATTAAGTGATGCCAGTGATGTACCATAAGAGTAACTCTGTGTAGTCCAATGAAGATTACAATCAATACTGACTGCAATAAATTGTCATATCAGTAGCTAGCCATCTCTCCAGCTAATATCTACCCCTCATCCCATTTCCGTTATCTAGTCATCCAAGTGATGAGAAGGAGCACAGCGCCTTTCCCAGGAACATCTCTGCTGCCAGCCTGGGCTCCCTGATTCACCACCACCATCACCACCAGAGCGCCAACCACGCCACCCAGCCCGAGCCCTCCGTAACCGACCCGCTCATGGGCAGCGGCAGCGCTGCTACAGACACCGAGACCCGGATCGACATCGACAAGAAAGAGGTACCACACAGGAAGGAGCAGGACGGAGATTACAAAAGCGATCTTGATGTATATGCACATACATGGAGAGTAAACCAGCTACTTTATCACTATGAAAAATAGATACAAAAACAAGAAGAGCCAAAATAACAATTTGATTGTATAAAACTTGTGCTTGAGTTTTGATTTTATCTTTAGAAGGGGTTAACTATAAGAGGGCATCTGTTCTCCTCCGGGGTTTTTTTTTTTTTTTTTTTTTTGGTTTATTTGGTGGCAAATGCAGCCTTGTGCTCCCATTGCTGCAGAATTTTGGCATGTGAATGGAGATATTTGTTTAAAAGCACACATCTTTGGATTTGCATTTCCATAGAAAGAGGCTCCCTCAACGGTAGGAATACACAAGTCGAAGTCCAAGCATGAGCTGAAGCTGCTGGAGAAGATCCCTGAAAATGCAGAAGCCACGGTTGTGCTTGTGGGTGAGTTGACCTGCGCAGAAATGATCGACATGCTGTGGTCGTTTGTAACTTGGACACGGTTTGCTAATATGCGGTCACCACTCCAGCAGACAGCACAATTTAAAATTTGACATGAGGGGACTCCGGGTGGCTCATTTGGGAAGTACACATGAGCCCTGTGACTGAGTGTTTGAGTCTCCGGGCTATGGGCCAAGGTTTGCATTGCTGAGGTAAAGAAAGGCTGGGCATTAAATCAGTGAAGGTCATTACAATCTTCACTCTCTAGCAGCTGCTCATGGACGAATGTGGAGTAAAGGATGACTTTGTCATCCTCTGTGTGTAATTTGTGGTGTGTCTGCCATGAAGAGAGAAATGAGGGCAGATTTACATGTTCACAGGTGCATCCTCCTGAGTCCTTAGGAAAGGGTTGCTGAGTGAGGGTTGCTCTGCTATTGGATGCCTTGTGGCCACTCCTAGTTGTGTTTAGGAGGACCTGGAGGACCTGTATTTAATGTGTGGTGTCACCTAAACAGGAAGCGTGGACTTCTTGGACCAGCCCACCATGGCCTTTGTGCGGCTCCAAGAGGCAGTGGAGTTGGACTCGGTGCTGGAGGTTCCCATACCTGTCCGGTTCCTCTTCATTCTGCTGGGCCCCTCCACCACCAATATGGACTACCATGAAATTGGCCGCTCGATTTCCACTCTCATGTCTGACAAGGTGAGCGGGGATGCAGGATCACATATGGAATATATGGTTAGAGAGAGCGGCATCAGGACATTTGACCAATATTAAGATCAGAACGTTTTATGTTTTGATTAGTAGCATGTCTTAAGAGATATAGAAATGAAAGGGGTTGTGTGAGGAGAACATGTCTGTTGACCCTCTTCTTTCCTACCATCCCCTTCCATCTACAGCACTTCCATGAAGCAGCATATCTGGCAGACGACCGCCAGGACCTGCTGAACGCCATCAACGGCTTCCTGGACTGCAGCATCGTGCTGCCGCCGTCTGAGGTGGGCGGGGACGAGCTGCTGCGATCCGTGGCTCGCTTCCAGAGGGAGATGCTGCGGAAGAGGGAGGAACAGGAGGAGAAGCTGCTCGCCAAGGAGCCCAAAAGCCCAGAGGAAAAAGGTACGTGGGAATTCCATCAAAATAATGCATTCATTCAACTAAGAGTCAGATCTAATTTGATTAAGTATGTAAATCAAATGCAACAGAGTCATCAGTGCTGCATAAGCGTTTCCTTCTTGACTGTGCATTTCCATGATGGATATTTTTTAAAATTGGTAATGACAGTGTTTCACTTTATTGAAAATTCTTGTCATGGATATGCCACGTGAAATACACCATTTTCACAGAGCGGAATTACATGTCCTCTCTCTAACCTTTCCTGGATTTTTTTTTGTAAAACAAGAGGTAGACAAGAATACTTAAAAAAAAAAAACCTGTAGCATCACATTTGAGACATTAAAGACTTAATGTGCAGACAGAGCAGTGCCAACAGTGCAAGTACTTGCTTGCTCATATTTCCGCCCTTCCTTCACAGAAGCCCTCCTTACCCCACTTAAGCCAGGGGACGACCCCCTGCGGCGGACAGGACGACTCTTCGGTGGGCTGATTCGCGATGCCCGGCGACGATATCCCAAGTACGTCAGTGACTTTACAGATGCCCTCAACGCCCAGTGCATGGCTGCCGTCATCTTCATCTACTTTGCTGCCCTCTCCCCCGCCATCACTTTTGGGGGGCTACTGGGTGAGTCAGGACAGGGAGTGGTTACCACTGGGACGGAAGCCCAGAAAAGCAACCTAAATATGTGTGCGTGTATGTGTGTGTGTAGTCTTCCAGTTTAAGGGTAGAGAACAGCATGCCCCTTAAATCAAAGCAAGACTATTGAACTGTTGCAACTTGGGCCTTTGAAACTTTGTCCTTCAGCATGAAAAGGCTGGCCTCCATATTTAAACTCTTCTGCACACACTTTCCCCCTCTCAGGTGAGAAGACAGAGGGTCTGATCGGCGTTTCAGAGCTGATCATTGCCACAGCGGTACAGGGGGTGCTCTTCTGTCTGCTCGGAGCCCAGCCCCTCCTGGTGGTGGGTTTCTCTGGTCCCCTACTGGTGTTTGAGGAGGCTTTCTTCTCGGTGAGTATGACTTTTGACAAACTCTTACTTGAGAGAGACATTCTGATGACAAACATTTAAAAAGTTGTGAATCCAGCCTTTTTGTGTGAAATACCCTGAGAATGGAAGACTGCTGACCGAAATCATAATAATCAATTTTAATTATCCCGGGGTAAACCAGATGGAGACAAGTAATACCTTCCATTTCTCTAATCTCACCACAAAACTGACAATGTGCATGGACTTTATTACTTGTAAGCATATTATTTACATGAATTTCTTTACCCAAGAAAAGAAATTGATATAAACTATAAATTCCTTTGATCTGATCCCTCAGTTTGGTGTTTTAACTTGGTCTAAACATTTTTATATGATATGAATCTGTTTTACTCAAGTCTAAGGTATGTAATGTTATTTTAGGACTCTTGGAAAACCCATGTTTTAGCTAAAGGAGAACCAAAACTCGACAGCTGAAGTAAACTAAAATAAAACTGTTTCCAAATGAAATATTTCTAGTTACATTTTCTCAATTGATGATATTCATAAATTGCACATTTTTGCACATGGTAATGTATGTTAAAATGTTAATATCAAGTGTAATTGAACATGTTGGTTGTAAGTAAAAGAGAGCGAGACGACCGTTCCTGGATATTTCTGTATGTGCCCACAATTTCCACCCCTCCAGTTCTGTAAGGGGAACGAGATGGAGTACCTAACGGGCCGGGTCTGGATCGGGTTTTGGCTCATAATCATCGTGGTTCTGATGGTGGCCTTTGAGGGGAGCTTCCTTGTGAGCTTCGTCTCGCGCTTCACGCAAGAAATCTTCTCCTTCCTCATCTCCCTCATCTTCATCTATGAGACCTTCTCCAAACTGGGCAAGGTGGGCGGTGGCGTGGCTGGCTGTAGCTATAAATAACTGAGTGTATAATGTGATTTAGGGGGTAAAAAGATCATAGCACTGATAAGGAGGCAGCTGTGACATGGGCAAGCAGCCAGAACAGAAAAGGGCAGGGTGTTTCAAGGTAGGCTTTTTATCAGAAGGTTAAATAAATCTGTTACTTGCCAAAACCTCCTATGCCCAAGAGGACAAATCTTTGTTGAACATATAAAGCAGTGGGTTATCCATGTTGGAGGGAGAAACCATTTTGCTGTGCTGACCAAATTTTTACTGTATTTTCAATGCACTTATTCATGAAAATCTGCTTGCTAGCCAAAACCGTATTAAGTATGCAATGTAGTCAACATAAGTATACTGTGTCTGGTTGAGATGTAGGGTCGTGCAGCTGTCTGAAAAGTTTTGTGGATTTGCTGACACAGGGTGGAGTGCAGATTAACATAACTCAGATGTAGTGACAGTGTCTGTCTACTCCATTTTAATTGTTCAAAATATGCAACTGTGTTTGAAAAAATAAATATCCTTAACTGATTTGACTCACCAGAGATGTTGATAGGGAGAGAAAGGCAGCGAAAGGGAACAGCAAGGGTGGCAGAGAAGAGGAGGTGCGCTTTATTAGTTTGAATATCAGGTGAGACAGACTTTCAGTTTTCAGCTTGGTGGAACAACCCAAAAAATACTCAAATATAGCAATGGCTGAAGTTCATTGGTAGCAGCTGTTCATTTTACCATGTCTATTAACATGGTTCTTATCATTGGTTATGCAATAATATGACTGATGGAAACCGTCTTGTGCAGTGCAACCTTTAGCTATGTGAATCACCTTCAAGTTACAAACATGCACGGTTGGCTTTGCATCGAATCACCTATTTTAATGTCCCAGCATATTGTACTGTGTATTCAGTCTAGCTCAGTGTACAATCAGCAAACATGATCCAAGATTTTATTAAAATGTCAGCATGTTTAAGTTCCAAGACACACTAGGAAAAAACATTGGAGGGGAAAATGGTTTTTTGGAGGGGAGCAGATTTTTTTGATCTGTAAATAAAAACCAGATACATTGCCACATGTCTTCTGTGTAATGATTTGAAATTTGGAATGTTTAATATTAATCCCATAATCCATATGAGGGCCTATGGCATCCATATGAACTGAAGGTCTGTAGGGCTATGGCAGTGGTTTGATTGAACACTTTTGTGATTGGTCAGATCTTCCTGGAGCATCCCCTTAGGAGGTGTGCCCTGAACAGCAGCACAGAAGTGAACAGCACAGGAGGGACAGTAACAGTCCTGTTGCCAGGTAACAGAACAGACACTGGACCCAAGACGAACGAACCAAACACCGCCCTTCTCTCCCTGGTCCTCATGTCCGGCACTTTCTTCATCGCTTTCTACCTGCGCAAATTCAAGAACAGTGCCTTCTTCCCTGGCAGGGTGAGTCAGGACAACCCTCTCACTGCGATACTGTGTGTTGAGTGCAGATTTATTAATGCAAATTGACTGATTAGAGTTTTCTCTGATTAGAAACATTTTGGTGATTGGCAATGCCATTGCCAGACCATAGGGAGTTAACGTTATGATTTTATTATCTTTATTCCTCTCAGCTCCGAAGGGTGATTGGTGATTTTGGGGTCCCCATTGCCATCTTAATCATGGTGTTGGTAGACTATGGAATTCAAGACACTTTCACACAGGTGAGACCCCATTTCTTTTACATACTTATAGCTCAATTCCACTGGAGTATTTCTAAACTGGTCTCACAAATATCAAAGTATGTATAAAACAGGCACTGTAATTTTAATTGTTAAATGCATTTAATTAAATTAATACATTGCAACTTAATTACATGTTGTTGCCCACACTTCCATGCAGACATCTGTCACTAATGCATGGATATCCATGCCGTGTTGAACACTGAACCGTTTTCCCCAGTAGTTCACACTAAACTGTTAAACTAAACTGTCCTTGTTATTGATGCAGAAACTGAGCGTGCCCAGTGGGCTCTCGGTGACCAGCCCAGAGAAGCGTGGTTGGGTGATCAGCCCTCTGGGGTCAGACGGACAGTTCCCCATCTGGATGATGGCCGCCAGCATCCTTCCTGCTCTGCTGGTCTTCATTCTCATTTTTATGGAGACACAGATTACCACGTGAGTGACCACAACCACCAGTCAGACAGCAGAGGGACTGTCTGTCTCTGTAAAAAGAGATGAAAGCCTGTGATAGTGCTTTCGAATTGCAGTTAAAAGTTAGACTCTTTACATAGTTAAACAATAGAAAGTGATGCATACGTGTGTCGTCAAACAAGAAAACAAGTCCTGAGATTGACCTGTGTTTTGGGCTTTTCATGCTGATGTCATACTCAAGTTCTCTCTTAAATATGACCTTTATAAGTCTGTCAGTGTATGACTTGTATTCAGTGTTATACCTATACCATGAACTGGACTTAAGAGATTACCACACAGATTCTGTAGGTGGAGAATAGTAAGGGATACCATCTTCTTTCCTCCCTCAGTCTGATTGTTAGCAAGAAAGAGAGGATGCTGGTGAAGGGCTCTGGGTTCCACCTGGACCTGCTGGTCATCGTGGTGTTGGGCGGGACCTCCGCACTGTTCGGCCTGCCCTGGATGGCCGCTGCCACCGTGCGCTCAGTCACCCATGCCAACGCCCTCACCGTCATGAGCAAGGCTGTCGCCCCCGGAGACAAGCCACGCATACAAGAGGTCAAGGAACAGAGGGTGACTGGACTGCTGGTGGCGATTCTTGTGGGTAGGTCCTTCTCTCGGCTTAATCTAGCCACATTACTAGGCCTGTCCTCTGATCCAATCAGAGCATTCTTTAAAGTGCCAGCTTGTGAGCGACACAAGGGTTTCAATTTTATTGAACATTTTCAGACAAATATCATTGAGAGTTTAGGTTAAGCATCAAGCAAGTCTGAAGAAAAGAGATTAGTGTGACTAAGCTGACATTCAGTTTATTCTGAGTCATGAGACTGAATGACCGAAATGGAAGTGAAAGAATATTGGCTTTATGCTTAGTCGATTTCATCTCCAGGCCTGTCCATTGTCATTGGAGACCTCTTGCGCCAGATCCCCATGCGGTTCTGTTCGGAATCTTCCTGTACATGGGAGTGATGTCACTGAATGGCATCCAGCTGACGGAGCGCATGCTACTGCTGCTTATGCCACCCAAATACCACCCGGACCAAATCTATGTGCGCAAGGTCAGAGGTCAACCGTCATGTGGTGAAAGGAATGCAGGGGGTGGAGCTAAGGGTTGGGGCAGGATATTAAAGGATTTAATAATGAAACAACATGCTCTGAGTATGGCAGCCAGTTGCTGAGCTTTGCTACTGAGATACCTGCATCCAGTATAAAATGTGCATGGCTTTCTGTGGTACTTATGTCAAGCGCTTGGCATTCATCAGTGTCCTTGTGCAGGTGCGTACATGGCGGATGCACCTGTTCACAGGTATTCAAATGGTGTGTCTGGCTCTGCTTTGGGCGGTCATGTCTACTGTGGCCTCACTGGCTTTCCCCTTCGTCCTCATCCTCACTGTTCCGGTGAAAATGTTCCTCCTACCCCGAATCTTCAGCAACCGTGAGATGCAGTGCGTAAGTAACCCTGTACACCACGGCTTCTGCAGGAGCTTCCTGTGTGCTGCCTCAGACACACTATATGACATCATAGGAACAGAGGATATAAGTGGTGCTTACATGAAGGTCTTATCAAAAGAACTCACTGAGAATCAATTATAAATTGTTAGTATAGTGAGGCACGGTTAAAAGGTCTTATGTTTAAGCAGTTTAGAGATTTTTATTTATATTTTTTTCATTTTCCAAATAATCATTGAAATTATAAAAATGAGAACTTAAAAGTACTACTACTCCAATCTTAGAAACTGAGCCCTCATTGATCAGAGATTGTTCTAGAGTCATTAAACCACTGCTAGCTGATCATCTTCCCATGCGCTTTATTTTTTACCACAGCTGGACGCAGACGACGCAGAGCCCACCTTTGATGAGAAGGAGGGCCAGGATGAGTATACAGAGATGCACATGCCAGTGTGAGCCGTGCCCACACATCATCCCTTTTCAGTGGCCATGCCAGTCCGCCAATCACTCAACCAAGCCAATCAGAAGAAAGTACCAGGGATCCATCCTCCAGAAGTGCATGCTTCATTCTCTTTCATTGTTCTTAGGATTATGGTTTTATTTTCATTATCATTTTAATATTTTAATTTATTGTAGTAAAATATCTTTCATGACCTTGAGATTATCCATCAGATGCATGAGTTTCTCATGTTTGTTTGACGTTGATCATTACTCCTCTTCAACATTAGCAGAATGGTATTTCATGTCAGTTGGGTGGTAGCTTTCATCATGGAAAGAGAAACCAAAAGTTTCCCAATGCACAGCGGTCCAACTGAAGAGGAGTGCACTTCAAGCCTCCCTAGCACTTACTGTTGGATGTGGGAAACTAAGTACTCTTAATGCAGAAACAACTAGACAACCATGGGATTGCAAACTAATAGGATAGCTACCCAAAAATGATCTGTGCTGAAATCTGCTGCACAATGTGTATCTGACGTCTGGCACTGAGGTCATGATCTATCAGCACTTTATAGCAATGGGTGCAGGGCACATGCATCTGCTTTTTGTGTTTTTCCTTTTAAAATCTAGTATAAATTAAAACATTCTAATCGAGTTCTAAGTGTTAAAATTCTGATCAATCACTCCAACTAGAGATCATATAGTCCTGCAAAGGTTACTCTAAATGATAAGAAGTTTAAGTGTTCTGGGACATGTCGGAGTTCAAACCGGACTTTGCCTGTCCTCAATCTGCTGGTTAGTGGGAAACTTTAGCTGCTGTGAACCATGGGAAGTATTGCTTTGACCGTTTGAGAGTTTTAAAAAATGATCAGTGTGTCATACATATGTCCAGTCTGCCTATTCACAAACCTGTTCAGCAACTCCTGTGCAACATATTCAAAATAACCTTGTGATTGTGGTAAACTTTGTAGTGCATAGTTTGTAGAAAAAGCTTGTTAGACCTTCTGTATTTCTCCAATCAAATCGAATGTACAAAAGACTTCAGTATTCTTTCAGTAGACACAGCAACAGCCTTAAGCACCAAAGAAGCAACAGTCTGTCTGAGTGTGAGGGGTTCCAAAGGAATGTAGCGGGGAGAGGGATGGCTGTTTTCAAAAGTATGTACGAAAGTTTTCAAAAGTGAGAGCCAGTTGCACAGGACACATGATTACTCTACTATGCAGTTAGGGGACAGAGTAGAGCAGGCCTTTGTACTAACCACAGTGTACTTGGGTCTGCTCTGCATTCTTGTGTTGAACTGCATCCAAACATCCAGCCCTGCTGCAGTGCAGTGTTTGTATGTCCATTGCTGTTACTAGGCCTTCCTAATGAACAAAGGTCTAGTTACAGTAATATGTGGCCCAAGCAAAACGGGAATATTTTTAAAAAGCTTATTGATGATAAAGGCTGAGGTGATGCTGTTATATTTGCTGGATTATGGACAGCTCTTTAACCCTCTCCGTAAGACACTTTTTTTTCAATCAAGTGTGTTAGACTGTGATTCTGCACCTCTCGGTCTGTGTTTTTCAAGCGTGGGCACACTAGCATCAAATCACTTGAATGTATTCACTGTGCTGTAACCAAACAACATTGTTCAAAGTCATGGTTTTCATCTCTGTGGCTAAGAGGTTTAAAATTGAGTTCCCTGTCCCTTCAGAGCAATAAGAATGTACTTCTTTAATTTCATTCATTGAACTCCAGCAAAGTTTCCTCTTTAAATATCTGAACTCACATTTTCATTATTGTCCAACTGTGTTTTTTTTTTCCCTTCCAGAATTACCATGTGACTAGTAATAAGTGGCATATATCTTGTGTATTAAGTCTTGTAAGTCAGTTAGAGATGTCTACTCACAATAACCCTTGTGCTTTTGACTATTTAACATTCAACACTATCCCTGCCTTGTCACATATTGCACTAGCTGAAGCTTTATGTAAATGTATACATTTCAGTAGCGATTATAATCACAGGCAAATTTGCACATTTTTCCACCATAGGTAAGAGGTGTGACTGCCAGGTTGCATTCACGCTGTGCTAGAGGATTCATGACCCTAAATACAAAACTAACTTGGACCTTTTAGCTTTGGGTCACAGTTTTGAACATTCCTGGGCCACAGATAATACAAAGACAAAAGGGAATATCCTCACAAAATGTGAGGAACACACCAGGGACCAGCTTTAATGTTCCATTTGGCTGTAGCAAACACTGAATGGACTTAGTACTATGGAAATACTTTAACTGGGTAGAGGATTCACTGACAGGCATTTCAGTCCAATACTGGAGAAACACTTTGCCAAATTTGACTTGCTTTCAGTGGTTTAAATGTGTCAGGATATGAGTGACTGTGGATTTTAGGACTGGCTGATGTAGGATTACTCCAAGATTCTAGGGTTTGATTGAATTGAAGAGTTTGGCTTACTTGAGGTATACATTTCAGTCTGTGCATTAATCATATTGAACTAAATACAGTACAAGCACTTCATAGTTCTTCCTTACCTGTTCTTTACAGCAATAGAGTCAGTGGTTCAGAAAGTGTGAAAAGCATTCCTCACTTGACCACAACCTTTGTTTTTATTGTCTCGAAGGAACTGGAGGCTGACTACATAGGTTTGTGTGTGTGTGTGTGTGTGTGTGTGTGTGAGAGAGAGAGAGAGAGAAGGAGAGAGAGTATATTTTAGAAACCAAGTCTGATCAAATTAACACACCCATCCTTGTTTTCATAGATGATCTCATTTCAACCCTGGTTTTCAGGTGGTGGGCTTTAGTGTTATATTTTAGGTATTTTATAAAATCATTGAAATTAACTTTTACAAATCATCCAAGACAGTGTCTTAATGTACAGGACTGGACTGTGTGAAGGCTAGGTCTTATGTGTGTTTGTTCACTGAGACCAGACCCCTCATTCATTTTTTCAACCCATCTTTATGCACAATTCTCAAAATGTTCACTTATTTTAAAATGGTCTAAAACTATACAGCCGATCATGTTCAGTGAACACAGAAAAATGCATTTAAGTAGTGTTGCTAGGCTAAGATCTCTGTTGTCGTCAGAGAGGTAGTTCCTCTTCATTGGAGCTAAGAGCAGAAGATGACCAGGGCACCATGGTTCAGTCCTGGCTTTGTGCCTGTCTGTTACAGTAAATGTTACTTAGAGCACTAGAGCATGATAAAGATCTATTGGTGATGCCCAATTCTGGCTCTAATGATGTCACCAGACATTTCACTGTGTTACTGATTGCCTTGTATGTGCTATGAACAAACTTAGATCATGCTCTGCAGACCGATATGGACGTTCCAGAGCTCAACACATAAACACCATATAGGAACATACTGTGGCTTACTCCCCAGTGACTACACTGTCCCTGTCTTTCTGGGTGTTTAACTCCAGACATGGATCCAGACACATTATGCAAAGCATATAGGAGTTTTTTCCATTACATCTAGGATAGTGGCCTTCATAACAGCCTTCCTTTGATCCAAGGGGCTTGTTGGATTTGTTTGTGGGTGATCACTGGTCTGATTCTCAGCCTTCTGTAAAGCATCACTGCACTTTTCATGTGACACATGATGTGTTTCACAACTTTTTGTTTCACATTGGGAAATTGATTGAAGTTTAGTATGTTTGATGTTCAAAGTAGTAATTTAGGACATTTAAAAACAAGGTGGAGGATTTTATTTCACAAGTGTGAGCTAAGCTTAGTTATGTTAAAGAAATGTACACAATATAGACCTTTTACAGAGGATAGTATTTCTGAGGGTGGGCTGTGGGAGAAGCTTGAATCACGTCTCTGGGGGGAGATGTAAGGGAATGTGAACTCTGAGGGAAATGTATCACACATCACTGTGGAAAGGACAATCACATATCTGACTTAATCAACTCCAGCATAGCAGTTAATATAGTCTGCATTAGATTTCTGGTTTTTAGATTTTTGTAATGCTCATTGCTAAATGGATTTCTGTACATATATCAATGACAAATAAAATTAAATTTTTATATACAACATGCACATGGCTTTTTTTCCTGATCTTAATTTGTACCAGACATGTCAAGTTAGAATCTTGCTGTTGATTTTTTGTTTTCAAAATATTCAAGAGGAACATTTTCAATTGTATGCTGTTGTCAGAACTGGTAAGTTTAAGGAGCTCACATAATGCCATTTCTCTCATTAAGCACATAATTTTTTTCCAAGTTCAGTGACCCTCCCAACAATCTCTGAGCCGACTATGAATAGTGTCATAAATATGAGCTCTGAATAAGCGGAAACATGTCTACATAAACACTGAACTGCAAGCGGGCAATACCACTGTCTGTAGAGACTAAGTTACAGCTGTTTGACAGTTGATGTGTATCTAAACTGCCAAAACCATGACAAAACATTCAGACCAAAGAAATAAAGACTAATTAAAATCTAAAACCCTTCCAGCAGATTTGATGAGAAAATTCACAAATTTGGAAAACGAAAATGTGTGTATATGATAATCTTCACCAGATGTCAGGCTTTTCTACAATTTCTGTGTAGCAGTTCCTCCAAATTTTATAAGCAGGAATGAAACCATGACCATGTTGTTTTACAGGATATTCCTAAATGACAGTCAGGTCGGCATTTGGAGATTCAGAGAATGGAATGAAAATCTGATTGCAAGTTATGAAAAATAAACATGTTTCCACAGTAAAGGTTCAGTGAATAAAATCAGAAACACAGTGTGGTCATTTGTACATATTTAATCTTATCTGAGTAAGCTTTGTGATACAGCTGAATGCAGATATGCTTATATGGCAAACAAAATGCAGGTCAAACTAGAAGTAATGGTAATGGATACAGATTAATACATTTCACACTCAAATCTGTTCGCAAAATCTCTTGAAATTCACATTAAAACCATTTAAATCCCATGACTCACATAAATGAAATTCCAAACAAGAACTAATGGTGCTGCACTTTTCCACAGTTTAAATGCATTTAAAATGACATGTAAGCTTTAAACTGTTAAGTGGGATACTTATTTTTTCATTAGGGAACATAATTCTGATGTGATGCTGTTTTCCATCAGAGCAGTACTTTCCCTGGTTTCTTATGACTGAACTGGCTGCTGAATTTATGGTCGGCTGCAGCATTACTGTACCAGATTTACCAGAACAGGCTACCCCTGTAGTAAGTGGTGTGGCCAACTCTCAGACAAGAATTTGGAATTGTGTTCCCTTTCTCTGCCACAGTTTGGAAGGTCAATGCACTTTCAGTGGACTTAACCTACCTAGCTCCACATACCAATCAGAAAAGGCACATCAGCGTTTGGAACACTTTTCTTTACAACGATTACATGTTAAAGAAATCTGTCTGTTCTGGCAATTGCCAATGAGCTGTCATATATGGTAGATATAACTCCATACAGTTACAACAACCATAATGACAGCTACTGATGCCTGTCAAAAACAACTCGACAACACAAAGTAAACCGCAGTGTAGAGATTGTGTCCTCCTAATAACACTCCGTACTTCATTCAGCACTAGGTAATTCTATTTAGAGGTTACATACTTAGCAATTGTATTCAGCTACTTATGTATCTAGTTGGCTCATTGCTAGGCTACTCATCTAAATATGTAACTTTAGCTACTCCACCAGACCAGTGTCCTGTTCCTCGCCTTACGAATAAGCAACAGTTAGCCAGCTAGTAGCAGGCTAGCAATGAATCCGTTGGGAATATGTTAGCTATGCTACATAGCGTTAGTAACAATCGGTGAAAAATAAAATTAATGTTAGTTAAATAAAATGTACCTTTGTTAGAATGAATGCACTGATCACCACGGCCAAGCTGGTTTCAGCCTCCGCCTTTGTCTCCTTTTTTCTCGCATGCTTTCCTTCGGAGTTCCTCCCCCTGCGGCGCTGGGCGGAGTTTCATACCGAATCAGACGCTTCTTTTGTCGGATCCGTTTCGACCTGACTCCCCGGGGTTTATGGCTAAAATATAAGACGATAAAAAAGGTCCCTGCACACAAGTGCGACATTTTTTCTTCGTTGTAACCTGGCTATATTGTTAGTGAAAACAAAGGTGAGTGATTAATTATTATCCTTCAGGTCTGTAACGATTTTAATAGTTTCTCCCCGAGCCATTGTAACATTCATGGCGGCTCTGCAGTGTGAGGTTTTGGGCGAAAGCAGGAATAGCCGTCCCGCTCTCGTCTGTTTTCACCAAGACGTAGCTGGTTAATTTCACTCATATTGTGTAAAATAACTGTCGAGTCTATATAAAATTCCTATTGTACACGCTTTTGCACCACTTCCCATATTTAGCTGTATATTTTTGGAGAAATACCGAGTAAAGTTGGCTAGTTAACTTGCTAACTGTAGCCAGCTACCTTGTTGTTAGTTAGCTAGGATAGCTAACTAACAGTAGCTGTAAGTCTTACTAAAATGCACCCAGTAACCCTGATAACGGCCGACCTAAACATGATTAAATGGATATAAAAACTGCATACAGTTTTGTATATTTCTAATAATGGAAGTGAGTTAAGTGTATCGTCTAACCAGAGTTTAATTTCTAACCGAGGCTGTGTGCTGACTGTTGCCGGAATTACGGGGGCCTCAGTTGAATCCTGGGCCGGTTTCTGTAGCTAGCAAGCCTACTTTGCGCGGAAAGTAAAACATGACGTTCGATAAACATTTCCAGCATTGAGCTATATCTGTATTTACTTTTGCGGTTACATTTACGGATGTAATATGTTCAGCACGTAAATGTTAATACAATTTCGCATTTTTTTTTAACAATTAACATTTTAACATTCTTGTGAAATAATACCATCAACCTAGTGTCTCTGTTTTAGTGTTCCACTGGAAAGAAAGGGGGAGGGTAGTTAAGCAACTGTTTTGCTCAAGTTGACCTTGCGAGCGTGCAGGCGTGACAATATAAACTGCAAAGTAGAGACTGGCTAAGTGCCAATAGCTAACTGCGTCTAGAGACAAGCCGGGTGGACCAAGTTCGCGTAGTAGACAATTTGATAGTTTGTGCTCGATTTCATGCATGAAGTCTATGGTCAACATTTGATATAATTGATATTTTTGGCTAACGTTATTGTATGGAAGGCCTACTATGTTGTTGCGTTATTAAGAGACCTGCCACAAAGAAGGGAGAACATTGTTTGTGTGCATCTTACCATTGTTTAATTGTCATTATATGTCTGATGTTGCATGTGTGGATTCATTTTAGTAGCATAAATCTGCGTTTTCACATGTGTAATTATGAATTAACTAATGTATCTATATATGTAGTGGTAAGTTAATATGACCCATTTAGTAATGTTTAAGACAACTTTATCCAACTTGGTCCTAGTAGGTTGTCACAGGTCATGGTCCTGAAGTGTGGCCCAGTGTCCTTAAACAAGAATCAGCGTGGATAATTTTTAATTAGTTGCTCTGAGCTAATCTCTTTCAGATAACTTATTTAGACCCAGGTTCATGAGCTCTGTCCTCCTGAAGGTATAGTTTTTCTTTTCCAACTGACAAAGATGGTCCACACATTTTTACTTGTGGGAATTATGCTGCCAAATAAATTTGTATGCATTAAAGTAAGTCTTAACCCATTTTTTCCAGGTCAAAAGGCAAAGCAAATCTTTATGGCAGGTCATGTTTGGCCCCTTGGCCACCAGTTTAAATGAAAGGATATGGTACTCCAGCAAGTAAGCCCTTTTATTTAGGCCTACCTCCCAGGAGTACAGAAACCTCATGATTTTAGTGTCTTGTTCATTTGGGAGAAATCCATTGTAAAATTCACCTGACTAAATGTAATGATTTTTGGATTGAGTGAAAATCTGTAAGGTCATCTGGGGACACAGTTTAGGTTTTATGAAAAGGCTTAATTGGCATAATGTTGGAATACCCTTTTAATAACCTTGCGGGTATTTCATGAAGCATGGTTTGGGAGTTTTCCAGATTTTGTTAAGAGTTTTTAGGTAATTGGGGCCCGTATCCAATCAGATGTGATAAAATTCAAAACTTTTCTAAAAGTGAGCTTGTGTCCTTCTTATTTTACCTTTGTGAAATGCCTCCTCCCCACCTTTGTTCGTGGCTTCCAAAAAGGAAGAATCCAAATAAACCTGTGCAACTATGGAAGGAGATGAAGTATTTGCCAATATACTCCAATAGTTTAGACTATCACATCTGCTATCTAAAATTTGGCTGTAAGATTGTCCTTGAGTGATTGTTAAAGTGATTCACATTGATTTTTTTATGTCATGTAAGGATTGGGCAAATTTTAGTTCATCTAAGACTTGATGAACCTCCAAAGTTTAGCAAACGTAAATATTGTTACTTTGGGCAGAGGTGTAGTACAGCAATATTGCTCTTCCTTTTTTCTGTTCCCCCTTCTTTGGGTTTAGCTAAAATCAAATAACGTTTGTGGACAGGTCTGTTTTGTTCCATTTTTGAAGTGGTGGTGACGGTAATAAATGATTTGTTCCTAGGTTTTCATTAACAGCAGACCCTCAGCGGCCTGGTGAGTCCTGAAAGAGCCACCTGCAGATCCATTATGAACGGAAACAGTAGCCAGACCACACGCATCAAGTCTTGCCAAGGTACGGCCTGTCAAACACATTGCTTTATAATGATGCTCAGCTCTGCTTGTAATGAAGAATAGGATTCTTCAATGAATATAATACATCGTCATAGTTTCATTGGCACTGAAAGACTAGAACATCTTGATACTCATAATACATTTTATCTCTAGTTAATTGTTTTGGAAGCCTCATTAATGAAGTGCAAGTTAATGGCTAACTTTACATCTTGCATGGATCATTCATAAAGCTTGGTTTGATTGTTTTATTTGGTTTCCAATATGTACTTCACATTTTGTTTCCACTTATATCAAATAAATAACATTGCTACTTTTAGATGGAAATGTATTAGTATTTGGAACATTATGCCCTGTTTTAATACATATTTAATGATGCAGATTGTATTTAGTGATAGTCCCAAGAATCTATTTATTGCTGGTCTTATACGTGTTATGCTTGGCACTGTTGAAGTTGGATAGAAGGAGCTCAAAATAAACCTTGTTCAACCATTGCAATTAAGAAATCAGGTGCATTCAAAATGCATTTGAAATGCATAACTGTAACCTACCTTCTATGATAACATAGCCATCTACTGAGCTAGGCAACCGGTTTGTAGTGTTCAAATAACTATTTCAAGTTTAATGTTCTTCTATCACATTGAGGGTTTTTATATTACTTAATATACTAGTGTGGGAAGACAAGGTGCTCCAAAATCATCTTTGGACCAAAAAAATATTGCATTGGTTGGGCTCTGCAGTTGAGCTGGAGGAGTTAGCATTTAGCTGAAATAAGAGTCATGTCCTTTTGAAATGATTGGTGGAGCTGCATAGGGTGCGTTTCATTTTTCCCAAATACAGGATTTCTAATCCTTTGGGTGTGGTAGAATTGGGCATCTTACTTCAGATTGAGCAGAATCTAACATCTTGCCAGCAGAGTCACTAAAGGAATTAAATCAGCCTTTTTTGAGTACAGACTTAGAGTGCAAGGCTAAAAAGTGCAGTTAATAGGGAGGAAGTAATGAGAGACTTTGTAACCCTGGAAATGCAGTGCAAAATAGAAAATCTGTCAATTTTTAAAGGGGGCAAAAACCAAGACATAAAATATTATCAGGTATGCAGTGGCATCTTTCTCACCCATGGTCCTCCGATTCATGTGACAACCAGACCTCACTTCCTTCCCATCTGCCTACGCACCACCAATCACATGCTGCCAAGTCATCAGAGGATGACAAAATCAGTATGCGTAAGAAGTGGCCACTGGAAAGCAGTGAGACAAACAAACTTAGCCAGCTTAGCCTCTGTGTTTCCCCAGCTTGGCTGCAAACAGTTGTTTCCTCGCCATGTGGACCCCCAGCGGTAGTCAGGAATGGTGTGTCTGGGATTCAGACACTAAGATGCAGGGCTTAATTTTGCTTCCCACACAAATGTTGTGTGTGAGCCACCTGGAGGCCTCCTTTTTCTTAAATCTCAAATGAAACAAATATATAAATGTCTTTCATTTCAATTACACGAAGTTGCACGTTTGGTTCAGTATTTGACACTTCATGTAGAATTTTTTTTTCTTGAGCTTCTGTAGCTTCAAAACACAATTTCCAGGTCCTAATCACTACTCTGCCAGCACCCAGTGCTCAGTTTTAGGCATGATAAGTAAGTACAATAATAGTCCTGGCGTAATGTTCTTAGCTCTTTCTGCTTAGCCGAGTTCCCCTTACACCCATGCTAGTGTTAAAATAGTCTTAAATATTTGTACAGAATAAACAGGTTAATTTTAGGATCCGGACTGAAGAGAGCCACACTACTGCTTCACCCTGGCTCAAGGAGCTCAGTCAGTAGTGTTACTCAACATACATGGTCCTGCTCTGCTTTTATAAATCGTCAGGTTCAATTTCATCCATGTATCTGACATGCTTAATTATCATGTCATATTAGTTCATTTCAAAACAGTGTTGGTAAATCAATGGTGGCATGCCCTGGAAAATGTCTTTGTCAGTGCTTGTACAAATACTCAGGGTTTGGGTATGCAGACACTCTCCAAATCAGAAAGTTTCTTTGATCTCTCTCCATTAGTCTGATTTTGTGTTGAGTGCGTAGTGTCTTGTTAATCGATCGTGTTGTGTTGCCATGAGGCAGTTGGGGATGAGTGGAAAAGGAGGACTGTCTGACGCTGCTGGAGAGGATCCGCAGCCTGCTGCCCGATGGAGATGCCATGAAGTACAAGACCACCGAGTCACACTTCGACTGGGAGAAAGTGTGCTTCGGCTCCTTCACTGGGGACATGTGCAAGCAGAAATGGCAGAAGGTCTCCAATGAGGTAGCTCATTCACTTGTGAAACAAAGCAATGTTCTGGAAGGCTTACTTTTGAGAGCATTGTCCAGCCTTGTCTGCTGGCTGTTTTGGAAGTGCTCCTTCCCACGCTTATCTGTCTTTCCGAATCAATCACCTCATATTAAGCTTCTATGTATACCTGGTTGTTTTTACATATATAAAAACACAAGTTACCCTCTGTGAGGTCAGTCATATGTCGCTTTAGGCCACAACACACTGCATTTAGAAACAAGAATTATGTTAACAGTGTGCCACACAAAAGGTTTTTTCATCCCTTCTTATTCTCAATCTGTCCTCAGGTGCGGAAGTATCGGACAATGACTGAGCTTATCATTGATGCCATTGAATATGTGAAGAATCCCTATAAAGGCAAAAAGCTGAAGGTAAGGAAAGATCCTGGGGGACCCTATGTTTATGAAAACGAGTGACAAAATGTCTTTTGACCCCAGATATAAAATGAAATAATACACTTTCCCCTTGAGATGTGTGCAAGTTCCTGAAGGAGCAGCATAATCAATCAAAAACTGTAGTACCTACTCAACTCCAAAATCGCACACATTTGAATGCTTTCCTGATACAGCTGTGCCTGCTTTTCTTCCTTAACCAGGCTTGAAGCAGTTTTAGTTTACCAAGCTACCTGTTTGTTGGTCACCACTGGTGTTACTTTAGTGACTGCACTGCATGCTATGACACAGCATGGTATTTATATCCACAGTGTGGCTCGTGTATCCATCTACACTAGCTCTGTTCTGGTCCATAGCTTTCAGTTTCTCTGAAATGGCGACATGTTATTTCATTGTTCTATTCCAGCTTCATTTGTAATGTGTTTTTTCTTAGATTAAGATTGATAAGGAAAACTGGATAAATTAATGAGAAAGTTTCCCACTGAACCTTGAACAGAATGCTCACATTTTATGAAAATTGTTTTGCCAGAAAACAGGCTGCATGAACTTTTCACCTCAAAAAGTGTTAGGTTAAAACCCGATATCTGATATTTGACTCTCCTGGCAGTTGACCCATACTTATGAGCGTTGTTGTGTCTTGTTTGTGTCACAGACCCACCCAGACTTCCCCAAAAAGCCTCTAACACCGTACTTCCGCTTCTTCATGGAAAAGAGAGCCAAATATGCTAAGATCCACCCAGAGATGAGCAACCTAGACCTCACCAAGATTCTCTCCAAGAAGTACAAGGAGCTCACAGAGAAGAAAAAGGTGAAATAAACTTGCAACCAAACTCTACCACTCCAGTCCTGCACCACATTCTTCTGCATTTTACCCCGGAGTATCTAACTTCTGTTTTCTTAAGACAACAAAGTCACAAACACTGTTCAATGCATACACCTCAAAGGTATTCAAAACAACAAGAATACGTTTAGATATTCCCGGCTGAATCACTGGCACTAATAGTCATTGTATAGACATATTTAAAATGATTAATAGAGGATACAGGTGAGTTTGTATTTGAAACTAATTTGAGTTCACACTGTATGCTTTCCAGGACAGCTCTGGTTAATGTCCTACATAGCTGGGGTAGTGGCTATGCTAACTCTGTCAAATAAGAGTTCGATGACTGTGTAATTTTCCCTCCCCTTATCTGTTCTCAGCTCAAGTACATCCAGGAGTTCCAGCGTGAGAAAGAGTCGTTTGAGAAAAATATGGCACGTTTCAAGTGAGCAACTTTCTTGACTTTCTTGACTTCAGTCAGTTCATCCTTCTTAAGACTGGGTTTGATGGGGGATAGATGGTTGGACACATTTTCTTAAAAACTGTTCTCAAAGCATTATGCTATAGGAAAAGTTATTTTGAATATTGAATGTTTTGTAGGTTCAGTAAAACTGTCTAAACAGGAGTGTCTTCTCTTTGTTTTGGGTTGCCAGCGACTAGCTGTTTATGGAACTCAAGCTAATTCCAGGCTAGATTTCATTATAAGATTTTTCTGCTCACACAGATGATCTTTCCGATTGTCCCATGAGCATGTTACTCTTCTTTGAGTTTGCTACCCAAACTGTTTTGTGTGGAGTCACAAGTACTTGGTCCATTCATATGAGAGCAGCATACAATGACAGGGGCATGGGTCTCAAACAGTACTTTTTGTTAGTTTACCTCAGCTTTAGAAGCTTTATTTTTTTGGTTGGAGTATTGTCTTATCTACTGTGTTGTAAAAAACAAAATGGTTGACACTGGTGAAGCCTGGTCACAGCTCTCTGTTGCCCATCAGGTCACCCTTAATGGAAGTGTTTTCTAATGCCTCTCTCCTCTGCACTTTACTCAGAGAGGAGCACCCGGAGCTGATTGAGGAAAGGAAGAAGTCTGACCTCCCAGAGAAACCCAAGACTCCCCAGCAGCTATGGTACAACCATGAGAAGAAGGCGTACATGAAGCTACACCCAGATGTGAGTGCCTGCATAGTGGAGTTGAAGTGTATGAGCACAGAGCAGCAGCCAAAGGAGGGGTGTAATGGATATATATATATAATTTAAGAATATTACCACCACAGATACACAAATGTATGGAGGATCCATCTGATTTCTGTTTGTGGAAGTAGTTAATAGGGAAGCTGAGTTTCAGAGATAGATTCAGAAAAGCCATTCTTGAGCAAAATTCTTGACGAACGGCCTGGTGCCTTGTATCCAAACCAATAACAATGGTGGAGATTTGTTGTGAATATTTTAATATTTTGTATAAATCTGCTCCATCCTGTTACTGCTTTTGGGTTGTGTTTTGATTTCTGCCTTCCACATTGTGAGGAGCATTTGTTTTGATTCTGCGGATGTTGTGTGGCCAGGTCGGGCAGAAGGAGCTTAAGGAGGCCCTGCGAAGGCAGTGGTCCCAGTTGTCTGACAAGAAACGGCTCAAATGGATCAGCAAGGCCCTGGAGCTGCAGAAGGACTATGAGGTGAGAGGTCAGGTGTCACCGCGTTTGGGTTGTATTGGACATAAGGGGAAGAGCCACAGGTGCAGTGCTGGTGTTGAGCTCTCAGGTCTTAATGGCATTCTGAACGCTCCTGTCTCAGGACAGCATGAGGGCGTACAACGAGGCCCACCCAGACTCCAACGCAGACGAACACGTGAAGTCCGTCCTCACCAAGGCTGAGCGGCAACTCAAAGACAAGTTTGACGGGCGGCCCACCAAGCCACCTCCGTGAGTACCCACAATGCAGTGCCTTAGAGCAGCGGTCATCAATTTCATGTGGTCTTCAGGCAAAGGTCGGGATAAGGATGACAAAAACATTTGTCATTGACTGGGATCGACTTATTTCAGCACTGCCACTAGTTATCACCACATGTTAAGATCACTCAACATAAAAAGCTGCGCTGTTCATAAATGGATGTTGAAATGAAGGTTCACTTTATGCATTATGACATTGGAATGGTACATTTTTACATTTCATTGACTTTTCACATGCAAATGGATTTTACATATATTTTATATGTTCACAGTTCATGTGTTTTCAATTATAATTTTATGAAATTTGTGAGGCTTGGGAGCGTAAAAACATTTTCTGATAGGCTGCATTTGTCCCTTGAGCCACCATTTGATGACCACTGCCTTACAGTACCAGCAGTCAGCAGTTAGATGGCATCAGCTGATCAACATGTGGTGGCTTAGATTCGTGGAGACTTACAGAAGGTTCCTCCTCTGTCCTCTTGTTCCCATGATGCCGCTCTCCTGTGCAGGAATGGGTACTCTCTGTACTGTGCAGAGCTGATGGTGAACATGAAGGACGTGCCCAGCACAGAGCGAATGGTGCTCTGCAGTAAGCAGTGGAAGATGATGACACAGAAGGAGAAGGACATGTTCCAGAAGCGCTGTGAGCAGGTCAGCCATGGGCTCAGCGACATCCTACCCATCCATACTGAAAGCTAGTGTATTAAAGCCCTACGCACCATTACTGTAAACTAGTACACCAAAGCCCTCCCATCCATACTGTTAACCAGTGCACTGAAGCCCTAAGCACCATAACTGTAAACTAGTGCACTGAAGCCCTACCCATTCTTATTGTTAACAAGTGAACAAAAGAAGTAGGTTATCCATTTGCTGTTGATATTTCCTTTAGAAGAACTGTTGCTTGTTGTTACAAGGAGCAAAAGATGACGCCTGAGTCCATTTTCAGATATGACTGACTTTTTTCTTTCAGAAAAAGAAGCAGTACGAGATGGACCTACAGAGGTTTCTGGAGGTAAATGCAGATATGTAACATAACAGCTGTATGTGTGCGTGAGTGTGTGAGCCTATGTAGGTACATGCATTGCCAGTTAGATACAGTGTGTATATAAATATTTCTGATGCGTTTGCTTGTTTGTGTGTATGTGAGAGAGAATGAACCTGTCTGTGGTTCAGTATGAGCGAGCGCTGCGTAGTTATGGCTTTATCACAGGCTTGGTGTACCTGAGCCCCAGTCCTCCAAAGCTCCCTGTTTTCCAGAGTCTGCCAGAAGAGGAGCGGGAAAGGGTGCTGACGGAGGAGAAGCTGGCGGGGACGAGGCTCGCCATGGGGACTGCAGGCAGCCCCCACAGGGCCAAATCACCTCTGAGCAAGGTATGAACTGGGCAGAGTTAGCATTTTTCAGTTGACAGTGTTGTATTTGGAAATTTGCAAGTTGATTTTGTCATCATCTTGAGGTGTGGTTTAGACAGAACAACCTTTTGACAGTATCACAGCAAACTACATTAATAGTTATTTGTTTGCCAGTCCAACTATTGTTGATGTGGAAAGTGCAGTACACCATGCAAACTGTATGTACATGTGCAGTTTAATTTCATCTACAGGTAACTTGAACAGGTATCATGAAGATTGAACTTTGTCATAAATGATTTTGTTTTATTACTGAAAATCAGAAGTGTAATTCAGTGTTTTTTAACAATAGAAATGTAGAAAAATCTGATCTGACGTGGGCATGAAAAGATACAGGATTGAAAAATTCAGTGGAAAGGAATTGCTTCGGGTTGTATGTTTACCTTTTGAATGAAGAAAATAAAACAAGATGACGTCACTTCCTGTGCCCGTTTAAGATGTCACTTAAATAACAATGCCTTGTTTTCTCAGGAGCGCACTCGTGACCCTGACCTGGACCAGTGGGTTCATGGCTTGGCCAAAAAGATGAGAGATGGTAGGAAGCGAAGTCGGCTACCCGAAACGCCTAAAACCGCAGAGGAGATGTGGCAGCAAAGCGTTATTGGAGACTACCTCGCCAAGTATAGGGTGAGAGGGCAGAGCGTGGTGTTAAAGGGAGGGGACCCTTCAACGGCCCAATGGTGCTCCATGTGGCCGCCACTTTTCCACCGTCAACAGCCTAGCGGTTATGGGAATGTGCAGCATCAGTAGAGTATAATTACCATTTTTTTTCTGTTTTTGCAATTGAATACAGTTTTTGTACGGTAATGGAATAGGCTAACCATGTTGAAACCGACCAAAATGTCCTTAGCCAAGTCTAAGTAAGCAAACATTTTGAATGTGCTTTACCTTGTCAGTTAAGCTGGTAAGGTCATACAGTGACACAACTGATAACCTCTTTGCTGAAGGAAAACATGGCTGACTCCATGGCCGAGTTGAACAAACCTGCAAAGTTTGTGACCTTGCATCACTAAAATGTGTTTGAATCGATTCCTTAAAGGTAGTGTCTGTGACGAGTGTAGACTGAGATTTAATCATTCTGACGATGCAAATTAAATAAAGTAATTATTTTGACAGAAGTACTTTACCAGGTTGTCAGATATTCTTGAACAATGCATACTATTTCAGTAAGCATTCGATAGTGAGTCGAGTTTTACTCAATGTGAAACAGTTATCAGTAGTACAATGTCAATAAGACTTGCAGTGACTATTTTCAAAAGTTATTGATAAATGTCCATATTCAAAAAGACACAACAAAACCAAAGTGGTTGATCTGCTGCTTCCTGGAATAATGGTTTTATTATGATTGTATATTTTCTGCTGATATCAAAGCGTGAAGTGAAGAGATGTCACAGGATTGTCACTGACCATGCTCACCTCTCTAATCACAGAATGATCGTAAGAAAGCACAGAATGCCATGGAGTCTGCATGGAGAACCATGGAGAAGAAGGAGAAAATCCCTTGGATCAAGAAAGCGGCGGAGGACCAGAAGAGATACGAGGTTCAGTACAGCACAGTGGTCAGTGGCTAAATGCTTTGACCCCCGTGTCCTCCAGTGTCTGGGAGTGAGGAGATATCAGAGTGGGATATCACTCTGCTTGGTCCTCTGCACAGAGGAGATATCAGAGTGGGATATCACTCTGCTTGGCCCTCTGCACAGAGGAGATATCAGAGTGGGATATCACTCTGCTTGGCCCTCTGCACAGAGGATATATCAGAGTGGGATATCACTCTGCTTGGCCCTCTGCACAGAGGAGATATCAGAGTCAAATGTTACTCTGCTTGGTCCTCTGCACAGAGGAGATATCAGAGTCAAATGTCACTCTGCTTGGTCCTCTGCCCAGAGGAGATATCAGAGTCAAATGTTACTCTGCTTGGTCCTCTGCACACAGGAAATGGAGTCAGATGTCACTCTGTTTCTACTTCTGTGCAGTGAACGTCTCTCTCAGGTTATAATGGGTTGATGGTTTTAACTTTTTATTGTCCAAGGGAAAGTCATTGTGCAGCCTAGATTTTGATCTCAAAATAAAACAATAAAAAGATAAACATAATCTGACACATTCGTAAGGGTAATTGAGGATTCAAATGACTGTTTTAATAGGATTTATGATTAAATTATGAATATGTTAGTGTACTTAATTATTATTCTGCTCATGTGTTGTCAAGGTCAAGAAATGCAACTGTTCAACTATTTGGTTCACTCTTTAAAATAATCATTTTGATCTTGACATTGAATATTGACGTTAAATATTTCATCCTCTGGACCGAAATTTGAGTGTATGTATGTGTTATGACTTTTGATAAATTAGTTGTACAACTGTCTTTTATGCATTTATATTATTGTCAAGGATTCAAAGTTACTGAGAATTTTGTCAATTCAGAAAAAAATCACAGAAAACAGTAAAAAGTTGAGGAGATCACTGATTATCGCACTGGTCAAGTATTCAGTTTGTGAACTAGTTTTGTTTGTGCTTGTGCATATATGTAATGGAGGTGGCCCAGAATTCATAAAACATACAGTGTGGATGTTTCTGGCTTCATCTTTGTTTGGCAATATGCATGCTTTCTGGAATTTGTGTGCATCTCCTAACACTGTGCTTGTCTGCCTGCAGAGGGAGCTACTGGACACACGGACATCCATTCGGGGCAGAGTAAAGGAAAGGCCAGATTTGATGGGGAACCTAAGAAGCCTCCGGTGTGAGTCACCACAGCCCAAGCAAAAGTCCTCATGTACACTTCGCCTCTAAGTATGTCATAACTAACGAGGAAATACTTATCTGCCCCTTAGGAGCGGGTACCAGATGTTCTCCCAGGAGCTACTGACAAATGGAGAGCTGAACCACTTCAGCCTGAAGGAGCGAATGGTGGAGATCGGCAAACGCTGGCACAAGCTGAGCCAGAACCAGAAGGACAAGTACAAGAAAATTGTGGAGGAGCAGCAGATTGAGTACAAAGCCGAGCTGGAGGCCTGGGTCAAGGTAGGTGGCATCCAGTCACCATCAGTGAGGAAGCAGAGATACGTTTATGCTTAATGAGGTAAATATGCAATAACATAGCTATGGCTGAGTCATGTGATCTAAGGGTACAGTGAGTCTGTGTCGTCCTTTTGACTTTGTGTGTTTCTCCCTCTGTCTCGCTTGCAGTCCCTTTCTCCTCAGGAACGGGCAGTTTACAAAGAGGTCTCCAGCACGGTGAGTTGAGGTCAGGCCCTGGGCAGGCCGGCGTTGCATCTGTCACCATCCATTACAGCTTATATCGGCAGCATCGCCAAGTCTGGAACAGACCCACTGCCGTTGTGAAATGCTGTTTCTTTACTGATGTCCTTGGGAGTGTTAAGTGTATTTATACAGAACTGTCGTCCTCCACCTTGTCCCACCCTCCTCTCCATAGAAACGACGCAGCACAACAAAGGCACGAGGCCCCAGGGCGAAGGTTCAAATTACGAAGGGGAAGGCGGTAGGTGCCACGGCTGCAGGACTGGGGTCCGGGGGGGGCAGGCGTTCGATGGCGTACCGGGCCAAGGTAACGTCCACTCACACCGAGATGCTTCACTCAGTCGGGCGAGAGGAGAGCAGGGTGCATGGAGTGGAGGTTTGGGGGTGGGGCCTCTGGCGGGGCATGGAGCAGGGTACAGGAAATCAAGTGAAATCATATGAGTGGTGGCCAGGCTTCTTAGTCTAACACACACTTTTGGTTTCTTCTGACATTGAGTGTGTGAGGCAAGTGTGAAGCTCTTCATGAAGTTTAGTGTGGGTTAGGCATCACATTAATCACACACAGGAAGAGCGTAAAATGTTTGTGCTGTTGGTGGTGGCTGAGAGTTGGTGATGAGATTTCATGGACCCTGTTAGGGTGGAGCTACGCACAACTGTCAATCTTCTGCTTGTTTGAAACAATCAGAAATTATTTTCCTCTGCTAAGCCCATATGGTCATTGGTCCAGATCATGTCACTGATACTATATTAGCTCCTCCCATTTTTGGTTGATTGACACCTCGTTCCCCTATCAATACCTGCTGTGTGAGTGCTTGAGTGCATGCCTACCAGATAGGGAAGAGGGCTGACACCATCATTTCCAGCAGGACACGTCAGATTCCGATGACGATGAAGAAAAGACGGATTCTTCTGACTCAGAGGAAGAGGAGGAGGAAGAATCATCCGGTAGCTCAGACAGTGACGATGACGATGAAGTGAGTATCCTTCATAAAGGTGGACAAATAGTAATGCGATGGAGGTGTAGTTGAAAATAGATCCTACAAATGAAACTTTTAATGTTTATTCTTTATATTGAATTTTCAACAAAGAACAAAAGTATGGAATGTCGAACTTTGAGACCAAACAGGCCCTGTACAACAGCCAGACTCTTCCGTTTACAGGATGACGATGAGGACAATGAAGATGAGGACGATGATGACGACGACGATGAGGACGAAGATCAGTCAGACGGCACGAGTAGCTCCACAGATGACAGCAGTGAAACGGACTCAGATTAGCCTGTTACCACGGCAACGAGGGCTGTGCAGGACACACCCCTTAATCTCCCACAGAGACCCCTCCAGGACGAAAGGGTGGGCCTTGCTGAGATCACCTCACGTCGCCAGTCTCACGACTCGTTCCTAGTCAGGGAGAGACCGCGACGATCAGAGTCGAGACTTGTAAAGACTTTTGTGCAACTGGACAACTTTTTAAATGGAGCTATGTTACTTGTGTGTTATTTTTATTGCCTTTCTATAGGTGTAAAACCATGTGGCCCTTTGTTTTTTTTTAACATGACATAGTTGCAGCTTTGGAGTTTTTTTTTTTTTTGTGGCACACCTTTTGGTTTGTGCCAGGGTGTTCACAGGGAAAGGGTGCAGTTACTAATCATCATTTGGTCAGTCAGTCTGCCCCTAGCAGCCATGCATGGGGGGGAAATGACCCCTCACTGTGCCCTTGCTGGTACACTTGGACACATTTCAGGTTAAATTCCAAATAAATGCACTTTTTTTTCCTCTTGTAATAACCGCCATGTGATTGTATTTATTTTTTAACTTTTATTTATTTTTACTATTCTCCCAGTTTGGAATCCCGGATCATTTGTGTAACATGCCCCCGGTGCTGCACTGATATTACAACATAGCTTGGTTCTGATAAAATTCCTATGGCTTATCATAATTCAGATACGCTTTTTGGAGCATTTTCAGTTTCGTGGCTTTTTTTTTTTTTTTTTGCGCATGCGTTACTGTGGGCCCTCCTGAAAGTGGTCTCTCTTCAGCATCTGGGAATCTTAAATCCACATTCAAACTGCTACATTTTAAAACATTTTTATGAACTTTTTTTAAACAGATAAACTTATTGGAATTAGCCACACTACCGCGCATGCAATACTATCATCCAGGCTGCAGTCATACCCACCCAATAGTGAAAGGAATTTTTCATGCTGTCATACAGGATTCACATAGCCCCCTACACTCCTTCATGCAGTTTGATGGGTTTTACTTTGTGTTGCCTTTCCCAAAGTTTACCACAAGGTGGCGGCAAAACTTTAAATGACCGCAACCAAACCTCCAGAAGTTATTCATTACGTAAGTCTTCTTTTTTTGGATCATATAAGTTGCATTTATTGGACACACGGAATCACAGAGCCCATTGTCTAATTGTTTCCATGTGTTTTGGTAACATTGAACATTGTTTAATGCACCAATATTGCAAACACATTAATTTCTAGTTTATAATAATTTGTAATCAGTTTATTAATCATTATATATGATCTGCTCATGTGTTTGTAAACATTAGTGAATGACACCGTCAGTGATCAATTGTGGTTACAAAGTAAAACTTACCTTGTAATTTCCTAATGTTCACTAACACACCAGAAAATCATATATAGTGATTAATAAACAGCTTACTAATCCTTATAAACTACTTACTGTTGTGTTTATAAATGGGTTTTTGAATTACCAAGCTTAAAAATCTTCAAGTAAATGATCTGTCATGTGCAGTGTTTTACTTATTTATTTTTGGATTTATGCAGGAAACATTATCCCTCTCTGTTCATTTCCAAAACTATACTTGATTAAACAATATATAATTCATTATTGATGATAAACACTGGCCGTTGAAACAGTCTCAGCATACTCTACTGAAACCCTGACAGATATCCATAAAACTTCTTCATTACCACTTATAATTGTGTTTTCAAGCAGAAGGACAGCTTCTTGTCAGAGCTGTCAACTTGAACTGAAGGCAATTTACTGTTTGTGAAATGTTGACATAGTTCATTGATTTGTGTGTTGCAAGCACTGGAGAAGGGCTTTGAAACAGATGTTTATTGCTGAACACACTGATTTAATTAGCTTAAAGTTAATGTTAATACAGAGTTGGAAGAGATTGCCAAAAAGGCTACCCCTGTAATGGCCGATTGGGGAGACAAAAAAAACTTACTAATGTGAATTCCAGTCCTGCAAACAGTTCACCCTTTACAAGCAAGCCCATTGGGCAGCTGTTACAGTAATGCCCACGCATCAGCTTAAGCTCCGCCCCTAACATGTAACTGGAATGTGAACATGATGTCCTGGCATCGGGTATAACTAATTTCAGCATGATGGAAGTGGTAACACAATTAAAACTGAGCACAGCCCCTATATTTTCCCACACCTTCCTGCTTCCTCTTGGATTTCCTTCCCCTTTACCACCACACTGACGCCTTCCATCTGTTTTTGTCCCACAAATCTGTCATCCAAATCTCATCCGCCGCTCCTCTTTCTCCTCTTCTCTGACCTGCTGTCCTTCATTTCCTTGCTCTTTAATGTCTTTGTCTTCCGGCTATTTTGTTGCATCACACACATTCCTTTATTGTTCTCTTGAATGCAGCCGCTGTCTGTATTCTCTCCTCCCATTCCTCTCCAATTAACTGTCTATACGTCTTTCTCACAGACCAACCACTGGACCCTAGCCAGTCTGGATTCTATGCGATGCACTCTACTGAAACTCAATGAAATTGTCCATCCCCTTTGCTAGAGCTGGCTCCGCTCAGTTTTAACTTTTCTGGGTGATTTTTCTGAATGCCCTGCATCCAGCACGGTTGACATCCAATCAACAAAACCTTGGAATCTCAGATAACACGCTAAATTTCACACACTCCCCTCCTCCTCTCCAAAACCAGTTCCATCAGGTCACCTGCACAGGCTTGCTCCCTGGCCAAGAAGCAAAAAGGATGAAGCCTGTCTAGATGACCAGATTAGACTAGCTGTGAGAACATGCAGTCAGAACTTGCTGAGTACCTAGAGTAGATTATAATAATAATTATCATAATTATAGTTTCCATTATAGCATGTGACACATTTACAGCCATGTGCTGTCTGAGTATAAAAATTCAAAACACCATTCACATTTCAAGAATGGAATGTAAAGAACGCACATTCGCATGCCAGGAATCGGCACCAACATTACTTTTTTCTGTATTTGCAAAAAACTTCAGATGTGTCACTGGTGGGAGTTGCCTTTCTGTGCGACTGTTACATCATTGAAACATTTGTGAGGCTCTATTCACATAATATATCTGATTCCAATCTGGAATGTTCGTGAAATCCAGATGGCAAGGGAATGCCAGTGCTCTTTATGTAGCTTCCAACACCCATGTGACCAGCACTGTGTGAACCAGTAGCTTTAGTAGTTTTGCCAGGAGTCATATCGTCCTGTATATGTTGAATATATCCTGATTATTATTATAATACTTTCTTTGACCAAATCAGCATCTGATCTGTAAAAATTCACAAAATATGACGAGACTTCATGTCGAAACCTCTGCCAAACAGTGATCTGGGAAATATCAGGCCAAAATATGTTATTGTAGCAGCCATTCAAAATTCAAAATTTCAAAAGCAAAAGATACAAGAAGACCCAAATCTCTCAGATATTCAGATGTTCTCTGCTGTAGCATAAAGAATGTTGCCTACATCTTGTCAGCTCTTTTAGGACCGAGACCTAAACGACAACAATATACAAACATCCTCACAGCCTCACATTTACAGGACAATAATGGTTCTGATGTCTCAAGAATTCATCTGTTTCTTCAAGCACCTACAGTCTGAATGTATGCATGTGTCAGTCTGAGGAGGGCTAGTTGAAATGGTATTGTTTGTTGATATCATGTTTCAATTTTCAATCTGTTTCCATTTTCAGGGCTTTAAGGTGCAACACTAAAATGTGCCTCTACTGTTTAAGCTACCTGGAGGCCTATTCTTTACACAATTTGCTCTTTCCATTCTTTTAAAATCAGTCAGACTCTAATAATTATCATAGAAATGAAATTGCCTGAACAGATTTATTATAGATTGTTACGTGTATGTGGATTCCAGTTTAGTACAGTACCTTAATCTTTTTAATTCAGGCCTGCCAGCATAAAGACAAGTGTTGCATTTTACTGTCGATATATCCACTGCATTGTGCACATCCTGTCATTGCGTGTATCATTTCAGCTTGTCTCTGCTGCAGGTCAGAGTTCATCTGGAGGATGACAAAGGGTCTCACAGAAGGCTTATTCCACAGTAAGTAGGCAGTGTGTTCCTGCTCTCCAGCCATGCCCTCTCCATATTTATAGCTTCTCTGTAATGGTGCCCTTGTTACTCATCTGAGGACTTTGTTTAATTTAACGTATTGGGCCCTATTTTGAAAGCCATACGTCATAAGTCGTAAATTAGTCATTGCCAGATTCTCGCAACATTCGATGGGAGGGGCAAAAGTGCAAAGCTATTTTCGTGGACACAAGTTCAATGTGACTTTTTTGACTAATTAGCTGTACTATCCATAGGTGTAAAAAAAAAAAGTTGCCAGGAATTACGTGTTTTTACGGAAGTAAATGGGATATATGTGTCATACTAAAAATCAAGAAAAGACATGACTCTTGTCATCTTTCGTTTCCTGCTCTTAAATACCGGCCTCATAGATGATGATGAGGATGAGGAAGGATTGGGCAATCTTTCTGACCTGACTTTGAACTGCTGCTGCACCCAAAATTAGTCCGCCGTCAAAATATGCCAGGCATAATTGTTATGGGTTAGGGGGCTAACACCCAGTGCACACACATGCATGTGCACACATTTGCTTTATTTTGGGTCATGCACACTTCTGTCATAGAGGTGAAAAGGTGTGACCTAGCCTGCAGGAGGAAGACGAGTTGTGGAGAGTGGGAGTTTGAGGGAAGCAGGGTGTTAGTGGTGAAGAAAACTCACCATCTCTCTCTTTTGTTTTAAAAAGCCTGTTCAGCCTTGTTGCCTTTTGTTTTATATTCTTTGACTTCACAAAGTTAACAAACTGCTCTGTCGAGGGAAATTATAGGAAATGCATCAGACAGCTGGAAGAGGCCTTTGGACTGGGGTGCCGTGGAGTGAACATGGTTTTTCTACAGCTGAGGTAAATCCACCTTACTCCCTGCTTGGATTTTGGAATTCTGGCTGTGTTTTAGGTTTTTTGTCCACAAAAAATACTCACTCATACACACATCATTGTTAGACCTAGTCCTTTTAGGAGATGTATATACATTTCCAAGCCCTTTGGCAGTTTGCCAAGGTAACTGCATGACATCACTGGAGAGGCAATTAACATTTCTCTTCTCTCTCTCTCTCTCTCTCTCTCTCATTCACTCACTCACTCATAAGATCAGATGCTTTCAATCAACAGTCAGCGTATATAAGCCAAATATTTAAGGTGTGTATCGATGGAACAACAATATAAAGAAGATAATCCAGAAAAAAATTCTAAACAATCATGGAACATACCCATTTAAATTACTTTAATGCTTCCCTTGTAGATTATGTAAGTTCATATGTTGTTCATTTAATTTTCTTAAAGGTTTCATTATTATAATATTGATTGGTTTTTTTAGACTGAAAGATCTACAGATTTCATTATACTCATTAAAATATACATTTCAGAATTAGCCCTTTTTGAACTCACTTCAAATATCTTTGACGTAATATCTGTATTGCCATTAAGTAAGTATTAGTCTTCCAGACAGCTGTATTTAGAACTGGCATTTTTTTTTATAACCATTACGTTTTTATCCTGAGTTTTGAGTAATTACATATTGAGAGAACATGAGGTAAATATACCCAAATAAAGTCAATAATTTGCACATGTACTCTATTTTACTTTCCCAGTCGATATACTCTCTATTTCTTTACTTTCTCAAACTTTATAAGGAAGTGGTTCAATCCCCAAAGCCCACAAAGTAAAATTTATGGCTGGTGCTCCATAAAGTTGGATTATACTATATTTGTTCGTCTGCACAGCTTGTTTTCTAATTACTCCAGTCACTCCACAGTCATCGCTCCAAGTCATCCAACATTACACTAGCCAATCATGTATAGAGGCCTGCAATCTAGGCCACCTTTTTTTCAAAAACATGGTAAAGTTTCAGACTTCTGAACAGGTGCAAAAAGACTGGGTGAGTTTATACAGCAACGCGCCTAAATGTGAGACAGATAGCACCTAACCAGAGACAATCTACAGTAGAAATCCCACTTCCCCCCATTGCGTGCGCTCAGTCAGATATTCGTGATGAGGTCATCCGTCACATTGTGCAAATCACTGTGTATCCCTGCACTGGCCTCCTGACATCTGCCGCTCTTGAGTTACCGCTGAACAGAGGAGAGGCTTTCTCTGCCTGTGTGCATAATCTCTCCCCATGCATTCCAAGGGCCGTTACGAATGTGCTCAGATTTCTGTGTCGTTCTGTGGGCTTTTTTTTTTTTTTTTTTTTTTTTTTTTTTAACCAAACGTTTAAACTGAAAACAATGTGCATTGCACTGGATAGCCATTTGTGACTACAAAATTTTTCAAAATTGCTGCCAAGTTCTGAGCATATACCCATGATGGAAATACAATGGAAAAACCACCTGTTCTCTTTACCCAAAATTCATCTGAACTGACTTGCTCAGGCCAAGCCCAAACCTTACCAAGTTTGAACATGAAAGCTGGCAAAAACCCGTAAGGTACAGAATGCCATCTTTTAAGCTCACTTTCAGGTCTTATTAAACCAGTCATCACACGCTAGTTTGATAAGACTATGTTACTGCAAGTTTGGTAATTGTGTTGCTCATTCACATTTCTTGTTGCAGAAATGTGAATGAGCAATACAATTACCCTTACAAAAAGACCAAAGGTTGAGCTTCAAGTTATCCTATGTATACAGGTTCGAACCAAACTTGCAGTAACAATGTCTTATCAAACTAGCGTGTGATGACTGGTTTGATAAGACCTGAAAGTGAGCTGAAAAGATGGCATGTGTCTGTAGAAACATGCCTTTTTCTGCAGAAATGTTTCTGTATGAATGGCTTGATGAAATTTATATTTCTATATAATGTCAATGTCTTTCCTCTCAGTTTTAGTTTGGTCAACTAAAGCAACAACGGCAGCACACAATAACTGTTTATCAATTATAAGCAATTAAAAATTCAAAAACTCCAACTGAAAATGAATGAAGCCAGTTGGGATAATTTAATACAGGTACATGGTGTTTTAGCCAATGGAATATGTAGAAGAAAACCGCTATGATGCTGTGTTAATGGCAGATGCAAAGTGAGCTGAAAAGCAATGTGACATTAGCTTCATAACTTGTCCAGTAACCTAGAGTAATGCAAAACAGAGCTAACCAGTCTGATAATACGGTAGAATACATTATGCAGATCCATGTATAAAAAGTGTTTTGTTAACCCAGTTATGTTTTACCTGAGTTATCCTACTTGCCCATGATACAGCTTTGCCAACTATATTAACCCATGTTTACACCTAGGTCACTTCTACCATGTAATGCATATTAATCACAGACTACTTGTCTCTATGTGAGGAAAATCTGATTTCCACACAATTATACAGTATTACAAATGGCAATGCAGACAGACATGTCACATCATACAGCGAAAAGTCCTATTCACATGAAAAATGTAGCTAAGACTGTATTTACACATCCATGAAAATGTGTGTGTATGAAGTTCATGTATTGCTGTAAGCCATATTCAGAAAATAGGGTAAAATGCAACATTTCCTAAAAGGATAAGTGCAGGGTTAACTTGTGTCATGCAGTTTATTACATTTTTGGTCCTCACATCATATGACATTATTGAAGGAAAGAAAGAGGAATTATTGAAAGGGCAGGACAACTGGAGAACATCAGTAAACTTCTACATATTTACATATGAAAAGGCTGAAATCTACAGCAAAACCTGACAGGAATTTCAATCAGCTTAAAGGCGGGTTGATATCGGAAGAATGAAGCAAAAGGCATGGTCTAGACACTTTCAGGCTTGTTGTGGGTTGCAGGAGAGTATGTATCAGGATATGCTTGCTGTACTATCCGAGTCACAGTGGTTGGTATATGTACAAAACACATGTGGGTTTTGTGAATTGTGAACGGTCATATATGGACCATTTCCGCTGCGATCCTTGGGTAAAGTTAACCCCCTCCCACATCCTAACCCCAACCCAAGCTCATGCGACATGACCTTCAAGGCTGTGAAATCCAAAACAGATGTGCTGTAAAAGAGCAAGACAGGAGGCAGGAAAAGGAGCGTCCCTTCCCCCTCCCCACCCTAAGGACTAACGGCCTCATCGAATTAATCCCTCACAACGAAAGTGAACATTTTAATAACCAGTCATGATTACGCTTATCTCCAGACATTTACAGCCACAATTCATATTGAGCACTTAAACGTTTATAAGACAACGGTTATGATTTTCAATCTGGAATGCCCCTCTTTTATGTTCATCAGGGACAATTAACGCCCTCTCCAGTCCACCGCCCTCAACAGTCCACCGCCCTCAAATGTGTTTCTTAAACTATGGGTCTGGTTCCGTTTGCGTGAGTTTCTGCTAGCTCCGAGCGTTTTATGAATGCGCTTGCAAACCAGCACATTTAACAAATGAAGTTATTAAGAAATGTATCACATTTTGAGATCAATGCTTTGCAAGCTAACTAGCACAATTTTGCTCTTTCTAACTCATGGCATTCATGGCACTCGGTTTTTGGAGAATGGTCCCCATCATTGCTTCCAACCTAAACTGGTCCATCAGAGTCTGGTTATCAAGACTGGTCTTCAATCAGAGATATGTTGTGGACAACTGTTTTGGCTAGTCAAAATGAAATTAGATAATATTAGTCTCCAGTTATCATTCAGTGTGTGTGAAGAGCTGAATAAGAATATCTGTAATACCATTGTATATCAAACGGTATTGTGACTAGTCAAAATTTATTTGCAGGTATTTTGAATTATCATGCTTGGTTGTCAGGTTGTAAATTTATTATCATTCTGACTGGTCACATTTTCATTATGGCTCATTAAAATGCATTTAACGAGTCAAGCAAACCGTTTTGTTAAAACAGCATGCAGTATGCCATATGTGAGATTAATAATTAAACCATATGAAGTTCCACATTCACACTTCAAAAGTGGAGTTTCAGACACAAACATACAACTATAATATTCAACTATAAAGTAACCTTCTATCTGTTTTTGAATGGAAAAACCAATGAAATTTAAAAATAAACAAGTACATTTTATATACAGTATAAATTGTATAAGTGTAAAATGAAATTATTTTGTGCTAAACTATGATTTATTAATGTAATCAATGCAATCATTTTAGATACTTTAGGATGTCAACTGGTGTCTGGATTGCATGTGTTTCCATTATTTTGGCTACCCTTTGAAATAGGAACTCTTGCTTTGGTTGTTTTTTTTTTTTTTTTTTTTTTTTTGGGGCCATGTCTGCTCACAATCGAGTTGTATAGATTCACCATTTTCCAGAATCTCCACCTACTCTCTGTGCCTATAAAATGGGCTGTGCCTTTTCTGTTTGCACTTCAGAGTCGCAGCTCCTTCTGTCTGACCACCTTCAGCATCCACTGCATGTGAGTACCGCGCAGCCTCAGCCCCGCCTCTTTCTGTTGTCTCTGCATTTCTCTCTGCAAACCCAAAGCACTTTTGACAAGAATTCTCAATCTTAACTTCACATAATATATTTTTCACTGTTTGTAATTGGACACAGAAGCCATACTGTACTCCACCTATCCATTTAGTTGCAATCTTTCAAAGCAATATGAAAACCTTAGACTTTCTGCTTTCTTTTTTATCCTCCTTTTTATCTTTATTTTTTTATATTTCTCTCTTTCCAGAAACATGAGCAGGAACTATCTGTCCAAGAACGACGAACTCCGCAAGGGAGACTTTCTCCTGTCCAACAATAGAGACTTCAAAGCCATTTTCCAGGTGGGTCAGTGCTAAAGTTTAGGAAGGCGTGGGCGTGTGTAGGCTCTTTACTGTGTAGTTACTGTAAGTCCTGAATGTTTAGTGATTAATGTAAATGCTTTTATCTCCAACAAACTTAAAACTTCCAAAATGTTTTGCAATGAATACTTTTAATGGAACTTTTTTTCCCCACAATTAATTGAGCTTGCATGTTTTGGGTTTTATAATTGGTTTTTACCGTTTGCTTGCATAATTACATTTTAATGTGTAATTATGAAAATTGAAAATCTGTAAATAATCCTCTGAGCTCACTTCCTTTTAACTCTGCATTACCCTAAATTTATATAGGAATATTGAGATCTGCACTCATAATTCTAAGAAATGTGTGTTTATCATTTTAGTTCAATTCTAATAAATGCAAAGTTATCTGAGGCTCTTGGCTTCAGTAAATGTTAACAGCATAAGAACAGCTGTTGCAAAATTATAATTAACAGCTATGGCTTTGATTTTGAAACATTGAATGATTTAAAAAAAAAAAAAAGTGATACTGTTACAGGGTGGCACATTTCAACCAGAGAACTGCATGCTTCACACTCAATAAGTGATGCATAAACAATGCATAATGGAGTAAGACACTTTCACACTAAGAACTGAAGGGCTGTAATCATGTAAGCGTGTTCTGCATGGGGCTCAGAGTTTGATCCTCCCTCTGCAGGATGATGGAAACTTTGTCATCTACGGCTGGAAGCCCATTTGGTCTGCTGACACCAATTCCGGCGACGCCCACCGTCTGTGCATGCAGGAAGACTGCAACTTCGTCATGTACAAGAGGGATGACCAACCCATGTGGCACACCAACACCAGCAAATCCAGCTGCATCATGGTGCGTCTGTGCCTGAGCGACGAAGGGCACCTCGTGCTGCAGAAAGACGGTGAGGACATCTGGACCTCCGCTAAATCCAAAGGCATGAAATGAAGTGGGCAGGGGAAAAAAAAGTTCACCTCTGTCTGAGCATGTGCACCACAGGCTATGGTGCTGCGCCTGTAACACTTTGCCACACGTTTTTACTTGTAGTCATTCCAAACTTTCATTAAAAGATAAAAGACATGTAAAAAGCTATGTGTTTTTTTTATTCAAAGGTGGAGGGTGGGGGCGGGGAGGTGGAAAAACAGAAATAGAAATCCATGAAGTGATGGAGTAAGAGCTTAATGGTATGGTCCATGCATGTACATGCCCTGCAGATGCATAACGGGATTAATGTGTCAACACTTCGGAAAGGCTATCACAAAGCAGTAGGCTGGCAACAGTAAAAGAATTTTTAATAAAGGGGGGAAAAGACTTTGCTGGCTTGAATCCAGCTCAGTGGGGTAAGTGATGCCAAGAAAAAGAACCACAATGAAAAGGGCACATGAAAACTACTTGCAGGGTGAATAGGGAAGGAGTGAAAGAGCCCGCACGCATGCTAAGGCACAGCACCCCTCCCACAGCAATGTGAATGAACACTTTTTAATTATAAGCGATTGTGGAGCACAGATGAGCCCAAGTCCTCCATAGTTACAACACCTGGTGAGCAGCTAGCATGTTTGTGCAGGGCGCTCTCAGGGGCTTCATCACGGTAAAATGCTTAACGGTAATGCCGCATTAGTTTCCATCATATGCGCAGCCCTTATGAGTGTAAACATGAGAATACAAACTGAAGGAACTTCCAGAAGGCAACAGTCCATTCTTTATGATTCAAGACCAAATATCAAATCAACCCAGGGATTATGCACCAGTTAAAAGGGTTCACAAAAAAAGGTAGTGACAGCCTCTATAAGTCACTGGGGTACACCACACTCTCACTTCTTTCTTCATTCAGTCCCACAGAAGGGGACAAAGAGGAAATGGGTCATTCAGAAAGATAAAATAACTATGGACAATCAATCATTTTATGACAATTAATCAGACCAGTTATAGAAAAGACTGAGATGTTAAATGGATGCATCACTTTGTCAAAAGACAAGAGAACACTGGGTGGCTGCTGAAAATAGTATTGTTAAACCTTTTAACGTTTTTAGCCTTGCAGCTTGCAGCATATAGTTGTTAGGATGCATCATTTCTTGCACTATCGATACCTATCTGGAGTGCAGTTAGCAATGATACTGTGCACAAAATTGCACATTGATGTAACATCATTTCAGATAATTGTTCAGTATTGCAGATATTATATAATTTTTCAGTTTTCACAGAATAAACTGCTTTACATTAATTTTTCCCCTTTCGAGTTGAGTGCTTGTCTAACCCTTATGATGTTTGTGTACTATGAAACAAGAATGGATGTTGAACCATGAGTTTCTTTCCAGGTTTGCTCTGTAATTCTAAACTCCAGTTCTACAATTTAAGCATTGATGACCCATTTCTCCTCAACTAATGTATTTCCGGGCTCCCCTGGTGAAACAAGATGTGGTTGTTTCACCATAAACCTTTGAAACTCTGAAAACTAATGAAATGTCTTATTGTGCCCAAACTTTCTCCTAGATTTTTTGGCACTACCTCAAGTGTGTTAAAACTTACGTAACCACAGTTTGATTCTCTGCATTTTGCTTTGTGTGCCTTACTGTTATCCAATGAGAATACGAGGGTGGGGCACCTCTCCTCCAATTGGGTAACAGTAAGGCACACAAAGCAAAATGCAGAGAATCAAACGGGTTATGTAAGTTTTAACTCACTTGAGGTTCCCCACCCTCGTATTCCTGTTGGATATGAGACATTATGTAATTTTTTGTAATGTTAGATTAAATGCGCCATATCCCCATTCCCTCAAGGGATTCTTTGATGAATTCTTCAAAATGCTGCAGCCTTTTATTTCAGTGATGGCAATGACAAACACAGGTACATCTAGAGGTTCTTCCCTTCTCTCCTTCAGTTTAATTGATTTTTTTGCATTTATTTTTCCTTTCTCTGGGAAATGTCAGGGTTGCTGACATTTAACATATTTGAAAATCTATTTTGAAATCATCAGAAATACTCTCAGTAGTAAATATGATCTCTTATTCATTGGTTAGCTGATGTATTAAGCTAAACATGCATTCACTTTACCTCAAGTTTCATTTTTTAAATTAAATATACAGCCAGAACCAAGATACAAAGCAAACTATGACTTAAAAACCAAAAACCATACCTGACGCCCCGATGTGGTGATCACGAGTAGTGCAACCTTATTCTTATCAGTGTGTCTTGTCTGTCACTCATTTTATTTTGTACTTGTCTGGGCTTTTCACTGTGAGTTTGATGGTATAGTTGGTGAACCTGCGCTGTATTTTTGTACAAAGTCTTAGGACAACAGAAAACATTCAGATCTTGTTCGTATAGCTAGCTTAGAAGAAGCCTTACACTCACATTATAACGCAGCCTCCCGAATCCGTCTGTTCGACCTGCCACTTTAGTGTAGTATTCAGTTATCGTCCAATTTTTTCTTACTTTATCGTCTTATTAGTATGATCATAGTAAGACAACCGTCATAGGCTTCAGCATACAAAAAAATGTATGTAAGCTGATCTACGGATTGGTCTGACATTGACATCCAGTCTCACGGTTTCCATGGAAACAAGCCAAACGTAAACACAGTATCTACACCTGAGGAATAGATTTGGGTGCAAAAGTATCCAAAGGCCTTGCTACTGTGTTCATGAAGCTTACTGCGTGCGCTTGATCGTTATCATGTCTCACAGGTTTGGAGCAAGATTACTTTATTGCAGTAATTTGTTTGTCTTACTAGCTTGCTTTAGTTGTGCAGTTGGTTGTGTGTTTTAGTCTGTCGCTGACAATGGTTTTCTTGCCAGTGCCACACTACTATACCGATAAATAAAACAGGGTTAGTACCATTGTATAAGTCTGTCTTTCATGGCACTGAGCTTGTTATTATTACAGGCAAAATCTGGCCTTTCTGTTTTTACCACCGTTTGCTGTACAGTACTGTTACAGCTATTATATTACTTTTGTGTGAAATTAGTTTCAGCTCAGAATATTGGAACTGAAACACAAAATGTTGTCTCCGATAAAGAAAAAACTATACTTGCAACAAAAGTATGAAAGTGCTGAGGGTAAAATAACCTAATAAATAACTTAACAATTTAACCTTTATTAAGTAACTGAATTGAAATATCGCAGAAACTTTTACTCTACACTTAATCGGGGTTCGTCGGAGTTGCGGAAGGTTTGATCGGTGTGGTGTGCTAGCGATGTCTAACATATGGGAGAACGGGGTAAATCGTGTCAGTGGGTTAACTGAGCCACCTACTGTATCTAGACACCACAAAATTTACCGTGTCATCACAGATTAAGGAAGAGCATTTCATTCCACCCAGGCTGTGATGGAGAAGAGCATGCTGAAAGGATGTTAAACAAACATGCCAACAAGATTTTTGTCATGCAGAGTAAAGTGAATTCATCATGTAAATAAATAAGCTTGGGACATCATTGCATATTATTTCATTATTTCGCTAGCTACAAATTTATATCATAAACCTAGCACAAAAGTGAGTTAGCATAAGTGTGTCGTACAGTTTTGTCAAAATGGAGGTCGTGGGGTAAAATGTGCCACCAAACTTGGGGCAAATTGAGCCAATGGCTAACGCCACATTCCGCTTTTCAAGACTGCATGGGAAGACAAACTGATTTTCTCCTCTTGCCATTCCACCCCACCTGAGGGGATTTGGAAGTTTTTTTCACAACATCTTGTGCCAGTGTAATGGGGGCATCAGTTTAAGTTAGGCTTGGTTATGGTAGAAATCGGTCAGCACTTGCATTGTATTTAAAGATATAGTGCTGTCCGATTTCTTCTCATTGTTTCATCACCTTAAAGCTTTTTGTAGGAAGAGGACAGCCTGTTTATCTCTTTGCTGGCCATTTCAACAAAAAATTCAACTGCCATTCTTCAGTTTTGCGTGCCTAGGATGCTGCCTTCAGACTACACCATAATAAAGAGGGACCTGTTTTGGATTTCTTCTGTTTTGGGGATGTACGTAGTGTGCAAGTTTTTAATAGCGAATGTGCTCCTAAGTAATTTAATTCTTCTTTTCTAGCACTTACAACATGATCTGGGCACAAGCCCAAGGGCAGCTGAGTGATCTCCTGACCCAGGAGCTCCCTGCCGAGTCGGCCTCCCCAGAGAGAGACAGAGTGGTGTTCTTCCAGCGCCTGGTCACCCTCTATGTGCGGTACGTGAGAACATTCCGGCAGCTGGAGGAGGCCTATGACCAGATAGTGCACCCGCAGAAAAGAAGGGTCATCCGGGACGTTCTGGACGGTGTGATGGGCCGTGTCCTGGAGCTTAAGAATGAGATGGTGGAGAAGGAGTTTTCAGAGTACCATTACATGGACGACGTCATCCAAGACTTGAAGCTGACGCCTGTGAGTCTGGATAAAGTTGCTCTTATGACCAAATAGATACAGTTGAAAAGGCTGAGGTTGCAAATGTAGGTCAGACACATTACCGCCATTTCCCCATTGTAAATATACACCGACACCAAATTGCAAAAGGCAAAGTTGCATCTATTTTAGATACTAATGAAATAAAATAGTTTTGTATTTACAGATATGCCTGTGGTCATTGAAGCTTTTCATTGTACTGAGTTGGGGCCTCACTATAGAACAGAATCCTAACTGTATATCTTGTATTAGAAGTTCTACAGGCAGGCCAGGGAAATCTATTGACAGGGCGAGGACCACACGCTTGTGTAGGTGTAGTGGAATTAGTGAACGCTTCACACAGTGCATCGCATACTCTGTTTAAGGCAGACACCGAGATCCCCATCCCGAGATATTTCCGCAGCGAGTGCAGCCAAGTGCTCCGAGAAAGAAGGGAGATGCTGTGTGATATCCTCAGAAGAATGGAGCAGGCGGAAAAGCCCAAGGTAAGCTGATTTAGGGCGTCCTGAGATCAGTAAGAGGCGAATGACTCTGGAGTATTTTAACTCCAGACCTTAACCCTCCTTTCTCAGTTTTTCTTGTCACTAATGGCCAAAATGTTATCCAATCAAATGTGGCAAACTGTATGATACAGATGAAACAATCTTCACAATCTTTTTGACCACAGAAAAGCATGCATTACTTACTCATTGTATGTATCTTATCCTGGTCCTCTGGTGCCCTTTTTCATTATTTGAGTTTCTCTTACTAGAATATTGATAAATTAACATGCTTCACTCATGTACCCAACTGGTTTAAAGACACAGCATCTGGCACTCTATCTTTTGCCTTTAAAATGGTAGACCTGAATTATTGAATAATTGTTGAAAAACTAACTTGAAGCAACAACAGTAATGATAATCTAGCCACATTCAACACAGATACAACAGAGTGCATTTACCGCCAGTGATGGAGCTACAGTGAAAGATGAGCACATGGTAAATGAATGGGGCTGTTACTCTCTCACTTTTAGGATTCAGGAGCACCTCCTCTCAGTTTTGAGGAGGCCATCAAGCTGATACAAGTGTCCGAGAGAGCACGGCAGGGAAGGCTACGGGCCAAGTTCATGAAGGCGATCAAGCAAGACGAAGAGAGGCTGAGGAGGACCAAGGACAGGGACCTGGAGTCAGCCATCATCAGCAATGCTGCAGTGCATATCCAAAGGGTAATACTGACCTGGGGTCAGCCATTATAACCATGCTGTAGGGCTTACCCAGAAGATAACTCAGACCTGGGGTCAGCCATCATGACCATGCTGTAGGGCTTAGCCAGAAGGTAATACAGACCTGGGGTCAGCCATTATAACCATGCTGTAGGGCTTACCCAGAAGGTAATACAGACCTTGGGTCAGCCATCATGACCATGACCACAGTGTATATACTGAATGGCTCCATACATATACATTGGTCACAGAACTGGGCCTCAAGGCTCTCCCTTGCTTTCCAGCATTCTTTGTTCCTACAAACTCAACTGAAATAATATTTCTATTACAATCTCAAAGTCACAAATGAGGGTACAGGGTACACACTTACAGTACATAGCATGTGAAATTAACAGAGCTTTCCTTTACTGACAGGTATGGAAAGGTTACCAACAGAGGAAGAAAACAAAGAGAGAGAGAGAAGAAGAAATGATTTTCCTGGGCATGGTGAGTTTAAAGAGGGTTTATGCTAATTTGGTAAATGTCATGTATCAATTAAATAAAATTATAAAGATTGTTTGTAGCTTTTAATTTGAACACTGAGAGAAGAAAGAGGAACTGAATGTAAACTGAACATATTGATATAACTTTCAAAACTAGTGAGGCGAGTGGTTTAAAAATTTTATGTGACAATTTACTGTGCGATTTTGAGATTGAATACTTTACCAACTGTCTATATGACTAGCGAGCTAAAATGGCTGAACGGTCTGTCATGACTTAGCTAGGAGCTCCTTCTCAAAAACTGCAAACACGATACTCAGTATTACCCTGGCTTATTTTATTAATTTTTGTTTGTAATGCCAACAACAGCCACCACCTTATTTTAGACAAATAGCACACCTAATTGGGCGTAATGGAATGTTCCTTATGATAGTGTTTGTCAATGATAATGTTTCCCACAAGGAATTTTTGTTCACAAAAATTGATTGTGTAGTACCAGATTACCATCATATCTGTGCTCTTATATGTTCCTCCCAGGCCCTGAGCTCTATCGTCTCCCAGCCGTCCTCTGCCGTGCTTGAAGCCCAATCGAATGAGGTCCGCAGACGGCAAAAGCAAAATAAGCATGAAGAGGACTTTCAGAAAGCTACTGTTGTTATAACTGATCAGCTTAGAGACGTGGAGGGGCCGGACATGAAAGAGACCATGAAAGACCATATTCGGCAGTGGTTCTTCGAATGCCAGTGAGACACCACAATTGGCTAGATAGTGGTGGGGGGCGGAGTTAAAGTGCTGCTGTAAGAGCATATGATGGGATGTAAAACAGACATGTTGATAGATAAAACAGATTATTTTATTCAAGTAATCCATCTACCATACGTCATAAAGTGTAATGGTTATATTAATGGCAATGTAAGTTTAACATAAATCATATCACAGTGTAGATTAATCACACATTAAGATATTTTTTGCAGGTTAACCTCATGTAAAAAAATAAATGAATCCAAAAGCTCAGATCTTAAGTTAGGAGCATCCATTATGCTTCATGTAGACTGGTTGGTAAAAAAAAAAAAAGATGTTCCTTTAACTTCAGACGAGCCTTAAATGTGTTTCTGTATGCAGTGATAAAACAGGAAGCTTCCCAGACTACCCTGATGAAGAGGACGGGGGCTCAGCGCTGATTTTTGCTGAAAAAACCCCCAGCAGGTACCGCTATGAGAAGCCAGGTCCCATCTGAAAGATTACAATGCCACAATGAGATTTTTACAATGGAAAGCTACCAGCAAGATTATCAAAATTCCAATTCAATAGTAAAATAAATATTATATTCTTTAAAAGAAGGGCACTTACACAACCAAAAAAAAAAATGTACTGCTATCGTCAAGTGAAATTGCAACAAAGTTTGTGGAACAATTGTTTCTGGTTCTTTTCATTGATAAAAGTGGCATATAAAATTTCATGAAACATGGTGAAATGGCTGTCTAAATGAATAACAGTGAAATTTAGTGCATTTATGTTCCCCCCTCTCTGGTTTTCTTTGTTCGTTTTATTTTTTTTTTATTTAAATATTTAAGAGTTGTTCACAAAACTTACAACCCATGGGAGAAATATTTACTCCAATGGCAATTTCACCCTTTTTAAGTTGATGGAAGAACTGGCAGCAAAGGAAGAAGAGGAGGACATTAAAAAGCAAAAAGGAAAGGATGACAAAAAGGACAAGGAGAAAAAAGATAAAGGAAAAGTTGAAGAGGTGAGCTGACATACTGTCAGGTTTTAACTGATGTGTATCGTTTTAATAATGTTCTTACCACCAGCTGGTATGAGAAGTAGTGTTTCTGTGATATCAGAAGTGAGTTTGTGTGTGTGTTCGTCTGTTGTGAGAGTTGTGATTACATTAGAAAGCTGTACAGAAGGAGCCTCAGCAAGTGTTTTAAGCTTAGACGTGCTTTTTCTTTTAATCGCAGCAAGAGGAGCCGGGTTTGAAAATGCTGCCATCAGCCTTCCTGGAAGACCTAGAGATCAGACAGAAAACCTTCACAAGTAAGGAAAACTATACAGAAAGCTGAGGGCCAAGCTCAGTACAACAGGTTCGAATTCAACTGTAATTCAGTATTATTTGAAAAGGATCTGTAGTTTAAGTATACCAGTCTGGTTTTGGGTTCAGCTCTCCTGCCTGTTCAGCTGTCCAGTTGGTTCATCCCAGATGTCAGACCTCAGAGCCATTCTGATCTGACACTTAGTACAGTCTGCTGTTATTGCCATCACCTGCAGAAGCACAAGGGATCCTCCTCTGAGCTGGGCCCTGCTCAAGTACGATAAGCTTATTGTTTCTGTGGATTTCAGTATTCATTTGTTGAAGGTGCAGGGCGTAACGAACACTGGCCTGTTTACTCCACAGCTGTGTGGCAGAACCGCAATGAGTCAAAGAACTTTAGTCAGAGGCATGAGGCTGAGCTGATCAAGGAGGAGAAGAGGACAGAGCTGGAGGCTGAAGTCAGAGTGCAGGTATTGTGTAAGTTCTCATCTATCTAACTGTCTGTCTGTCTATCTATCTATCCATCTGTGTTGGCTTATTTGTTTATTTGTTGATGGTGCAACTGCTAAGTAATATCAAAAACAGGCTTGTCTCGTGGCCTCTAGGTGGCTCGAGTAGCGAGACGTTTATTTATGAGGCAAGTTTGAGCCCCACAACTTGGTGATCGATTTCCAGTTGCGGCATTACTGACTGTGACCGCAGGTCAGAATTGGCAAGGCAATAACTGGCTTAGCCTCACAGGGGGCAGATAAGGGTTTGGATGGTTATGGTTGTTAGTCTCATTGCTCTCTAGTAGCCTCTCCTGGTTGGCAAGGTGCCTACTGATGCATGAATAGAGTGTAGGCTAACCTTGTCATCCTCCAACAACTTAGGCAGTATGTGGTGGTGTGTCTGCAATGTGAAAATAAGTGAGGGCTTGTTGTCATATTAATAAGAAGAATCACTAGTCACAGCTGCCTCCCTCTGAGTTAGCAGGACAGGGTTTTGTTGGAGGTTTTTTTAGCAATAAAAATACAAGCACTGTAGTGTGACTGGGTTAACTTATAGAATGAGTTGAAGGAGAGTGAAGGTGGGACCATGTTGAAGGTGAAGTGGACATTTTGACCATTGTGTAGGTGTAATTTCATGGAAGTGAGGCAATACAAGGTGTCTGAATAGCTGAACACAGTGTCCACAAAACCAGTTTTGAATGTGTTTATTTTACATGGGGGTGTTATCATCTTGGAACATTTGAAACATGAATACAAATGTTTACACTATTTGGTGCCAATAGGGCACACCTGGTTCTAGTGTGGGATAAATATCCTTTAAAGTGTTTATACAAATGAATTCCCAGGTACAGATAAAAGTTGTTTGATTTTTTCTGTGAAATACTTTTTTACTGAATTTATGCCAATTAACTTGCCTAAATAGTTTTGTTGCTTCCTGCCCTATTTCTTTATCTTTATCTAAGCAGTACGTATGTATGTTTTTGCCTCTTTTGCGTACTTAGGTGGATGAGCTTATGAGACAGGAGCTGGCTAACTGGAAGCTGGCCATTGAAAAAGACAAAGGAGGAAAAACCAAGAGCAATGCAAAGGTACAGACATCTTTACCGGCATCTTTTTAAATATGATCTTGGGAACAACAAACATATAGGGACAGAAATCTCTTCTTGAAAGCATACAACATATTATATCCTTGATATGGCCTTTGATTTATGGAGTGTGAATGTTTTGACCTGCTCCTTGCCATTGAAATAAATCAGCAGGGGACAAATTTGTGTGTTCATGTATTTCTTACATAGTACATTATAAATCACTAATGTCTGTAGCTTGATACAGGTAGTTGTTGGCGTACACCATTGCCTGTTCTCCCGATGCCTGATCACAAAAGCAAATAAAAATTAAAAACAGACTTTGCAGGCATTGTCTGACAAAGCCATATTGTCAATGCAGGTATGTGCTTTTACTGTGTTGCACTGTGGAGACAAAGCAGATGCAATCGTTTTTGTACAGCTGTACTCCCATGGCAGTGCGTTGGCTTTTGCTGCATTCATTCTCAACCATACAGCCAACCAGAGCAGGGAGAGCAGAGAGATGAAGTGATAGCCCAGGCTTATAAAAGGGTCTTCTGTCCCAACATCCTGGGATTTGGGGATTTCTGTCACTTTTGGAGGATGGGGAGGTCCTGGACTGCTTCCTCTCTGTGATGGGACATGTTGACATGTTGATCAATCAACTAAAGAGAAAAACATTGAGGACCTGCATGTGAATGGAGTTATCAAAACCTTTTTTCTTTCAGAAAAAGAAAGGATCAAAAAGTGGAAAAAAGAAAAAGAAAGACAAAGACCTTACAGCTGATAGGTGAGTCCATTCATATCTTTTAATTAAACAAATATATTAGCCTTACCAATCGCAAATAAAAACATGTAATGAATATGTATTGGAGTGTGTCCAAAGCCCACATCAGTTGTTTTTAGCTGATAAACAATGCCCTTGGGCTGGATGGATGGATTCTTGCTCTACAGTAATGATTTCAGTCAAAAATAGCATTTTTAATTAAATTTGGCTCCAAATTACATTTGTAGATGCACAGTGACAGCACAACCACCATTGAGTTGGGAGATATGACCTTTGGCTATGGATAGCTTTTGTCACCTAACTGTGTGTGTTCTTTACTATTTCTTTTCCAGAATGGGCACCAGATGTTTATTTTTAAATCACATTAGTGATGTAACAGCACATTTTCTCTGTCGTGTGTGTATGGTTTAATTATATAACATTTCCCACCATCTGTTTGACATGCACAGGAGTATCGAGTCCTTGTATCAAGAACTGGTGGAACAGGGCCTACTGAAACCAGGAAAAACTATAAACCTGGAGGACTACATAGGTCATTTTTATCACTTTGTATTTTGTATGCTGTTCCCAATGGTTACAATTATTGACTCATCTTATGGTGTTGTACATTTTTCATTTTCAAAGCCGCATTGGTGACAGTGAAAGTATTAGTGTAACAGGCAATTGTCCAATCCATTTTACACTCTCAGAAACAAAAACATTACACATTTAAAATGTTTCAGGACAGCTTTCACCAAACTAATGAAAAACAACTCTGCATTACGAAATGGCTAACATTCATATTTATAAACAGAAACACAGTAGTGTCTGCACAGGATAATTGGTGCCTGTACTATTTCTGTACTGTGCTTAACATCTTGTTTTTGTTATGTAACGCCCCAGTAAACTTAACAAAAGAACAGCTGAGAAAGGGCTTAATTGCAAAATTTCACATGCACCCTATTTGTAATTGTGTCTTAGGTGACTACAGCTATCTTGGGACAACCCTACGACAGACGGACATTGAGCCCATGCCGTCCCTGTCAGATGTGCGGCAGGTCATAGCTCTGTATGCTGTTTTACCATTAGGTATGCTGGGAAAAGCCACCTCCCATCACTGATGGAAAAGAGAACAGGCATGGTGTAACTGATAAGATGACAAAAAAAAACAGTCACTGTAATAGTACAAATACCAACGAATCAGCAGAGTAATAATTTAATCATAGATACCAAATGGCTAGCTAAATGGTGGGCTAATGTTCTCGTGATGTTGTTCTACCATGGCGGAATCCTCCACAGGTTCTCAGGCGGTGCATGAGAAAGCTCCACTTGTTAAGGCCATGCTCCTGGCTGGTCCCGCCGGGGTCGGCAAAAAGATGCTGGTCCACGCCATTTGTCAGGAGACGGGGGCCAACCTGTTTGACCTCTCCCCTCTGAACCTGGCAGGGAAGTACCCAGGCAAGGCGGGACTGCAGATGATGCTCCACATGGTGTTTAAGGTAATGTTTGAATTCAGTAAACCTGGTTTTCCCTTGAGGATGGCTCATTATGTGTTCAGTAACACATTTTGTGTTGATGAACCAGCAACAAACCATTGAACCAATGAACCACCAATTAACCTTTGAACTAATTCATCAACACTGAACCATTAAACCAACGAATCACTAACTTAAAATTATACTTGCTTTGCAAGACATACAATGATACCAACCGTAGTCCAAAGGCAACACTTCAGTTCAGCCTAGCACATTTTCAGAAATCGGACAGTAAACAGCATCAAGCCAGACAGCTGAAATGGCATCAGCACACTCAAGTGGTGGGTAGACAGAGTGCACGTCTCAGCTTGAGCACCATGAAGTCCTACGTATTGCTGCAGGCTGTTTCCTAAACCAGTAGCACCAATGAAGCTTTAAGTCTGTCTATGTCAATGCAGTTCCTTGTTTGCAGTTTGACTCTTAGTGTCTCTCACAGTGTACCTGTCCCTTCGTGTCTAGGTTGCCAGAATAATGCAGCCCTCTGTGGTTTGGATTGGAGATGCTGAGAAGGTGTTTTATAAGAAAGTACCAAAAGAGGAGAAAGAGGTACTATTCAAGATATAATGTATGAATTATATTAAAAGATATCTCCATTAGTGTCTCTACTAAAACAGTCTTGCAAAATGTATAAGCAATATAAACTGAAGGGCTGAACAATATAGACAAGAAGGCAGTATACACAGTAGGCTTAATTAAAGTCTGAGTACCCACAAGTTCCCAGTAATAAGAGCATCAGAACTGGCCACCCCATAATCAATACAAGACCAATACAGAAACTAACCACTGTAAAACTATAACTAAGCCCCTATGCATAGTAAAACATACAAGAGTTAATAATCTGACCCTCCAAAGGTAAACTGTACATGTTTGCTAAAATTACAATAAGTACAGTGACCTGGTGAGTGATTTCATGGAATGCTTGGTGGCTTGATTTCTCAAGTAAAGATGCTTTTTTTCTCTTTTCTCTGCTTAGTTAGATCCAAAACGTTTGAAGAAAGATTTGCCCAAGATTCTCAAATCTATAAAAAGTGAGGATCGTGTTCTTATCGTGGGCACAAGTCAAAATCCATTCAATGCAGACATCAAATCTTTGTGCAAGGTATACAGCAAAATCATCCTTATTCCAAGGCCAGACTATGCTTCAAGATTCAGTGAGTAACAGTTTTAATATGTCCCTCAGTTTTTACAAAAAAAAAATATGTGCTTTGGTTAGGAATATCATTTACTTTTAAAAAAGAAAATGGGTGAAAAGAGACCCAGAATTCAGATGTTGGATAAAATATATGATAATGTTTTAGGCTGCTTAATTTGAAATTTAAATTATGTTATCTATGATAGAGTAATCCCATGAACATTTATTGAAAATATCTTCGATTTCCAATTCAGCATTCTGTCATTTTTGCTGAAGAGGCCAGTCTGTGCTACTGTCATTCATGAGCTGCTGCTTGCTTTGCCCAGTCATGTGGAAGCACCTGATCATACAAAATGGAGGCGAGGTGACCGGTGCTTTGGACCTCAGCTCTCTGGCCAAGATCTCGGACGGCTACACCCAGGGTCACATGGTGCAGGTCATTCAGACGGTCCTGACGGAGCGCCGCTTACAGCAGCTGAACAAGAGGCCCCTCACTTCGTCCGAATTTGTCACTCCGCTGGCCAAGACAGACCCGGTGTTCCAGGATGAAGAGGAAGCCTTAAAAGTAAAATGTTCATAAAAATTGCTCCTAATCAGTTAATGGAAGTGTGGACACATTGTCCCTCCTTATGGTCCCATCACATACAAAGTAGCACCACCCAGCCGTAGGCAAGGTCACCAGCCATTTTGTGTTCCTGCTTCTATAAAAGGTGGTGCAACTGGCAGCTAGTGACAAGCACCTTCACATTTAACATTCTTAAAACCATCACTTGTCATCTACTGACTTGGCTTAGTAGTTTGGAGCAGACTTTTCATGCTTATAGATTGTGTAATTGTTTCTGTTTTTCCGCTCTGTACAGAATTGGTACGCTAAAACTCCCCAGGGAAAGAAACGAGCCAAAGCAGCCTCCGGCAAAGAGGGAGAAGAGGAGTCTCCACCGAAAGGAGCCAAAGCTGCCAATAAGAAAGGGAAAAAATGAGATATTTATAGAAATTATATTATAATATATGCATGTGTAATCTGAACATCAAAATGTTATGTAACAATATTCTTTAAAGGCTTTAAAAATAATTGAAAATGTGATACCAAACATGATACAAGTAAAAGTTTGACCACTCCAGGTGTTGTTCATTCTTGTCAAATGTCAGTTTCATGGCAGTTTGGCTTCAAACAGCAGACCATAACATTGGGGGCATCAGCTTAAAAAGAACTTAAACCATTGCCTGATGGGAATTATCCATTATAAATGTATATTCAGCATTTATTAACACTTTATTAGCATTGAGAAATCTATTGTTATTACTTGTTGAATGCTATTTAGTTATTTAGGTGCATGTACATTTGTAAATTTCTAACAACAAAGTAGCATAATTAGGTGCTAACTAGGTGTTTAGTAAGGAATAATCAACATTGTCCAAAACTGTGCTTATATTCACAAAATTATTCAGTTCAATTCAAATTTATTTGTGTAGCAGTTTTTACGATACAAATTGACTCAAAGCCGATTTACATGGAAAAAAAAAGACAAAACTACATAGAAGGTGGGGGGTATCACATTCAAACTGGTGATGAAAACTGCTGAAACTCCTGCAACGGACAAATGCTGAAATCATTCTAAAAGTCCAGTCTTTATTTATAGCAAGAATTACAGTTTATTCGGGGTTTCATATTCAGTGGAAATAGCAAGGCCTTCTCAGGATCCAATTCAAATACAGACATAAATTTCACACAGATTCGCCAAAACAATGTATTACTTTCTCTCCCAATTATACAATTGTAAAACCGTTTTTAGAGTTTAAGAACTATTGTTATATTAGTACATTGTATGCAGTTACAGGTATCAAAAACTGGGACAACAAATTACTTGCAGCAAACAAAGTGAACAGTATTTGTGAAGAAAGTGAGGTTTTGCGCTAAAAGTGATCGTGTTGCAGAGTATGGTTCAGATCCAGGGCTCCCAGCCCATCCAAACCCTTCCCAGCATGTTAGGGTCGGTAGCCTGGTCCAGCAGACACTCCACCTGGGTCTCCACGCTCAGCCCCGCTTCTCCATGCCGGGCCCGGACATTGTGCTCCTCCTGTCCTCGTGCCACTGCCAGCATGCCTCTGAAAGCAGGATTCTTTCGAACCCGAGCTTCAGCTCCTCACTTTAATACACACAGCAGAAAATTAATTCAGATAAGAAAGCTACACAAGCTACTCTAGCCTCCTTACACAATCTTATGTCTGTATAATATGCCATTTTACACAGATATATCAAAACTACTTTTATAGAAATAATAATTTGAAAAAGCTACATTTCTAAATGTAAAAACCATAAATGCAAATGCATATGTTGCCTAGTACAATGGATTTTCCTAAAATGTATTTAGTACTCTGAGTTAATACCTGGTTATGACAGATGGATTTGCTCCCTCAAGTTTTCTGCGGGCAAAGTTGACCTTCTGAATGGGGTACCAGTTGACTTCCTTGGTGTTCACATTCTGGATCCACGTCCCTCCTTTCTTCAGCTGCTTCAGCTCAAAGTTCTGAGGATTAAAACAAACAACAACTGGATCCTTAGCTCTGGGCTCAGAAGCTCAAATAACTTCATGAATGCTGAAGCCGTGACGCGCACCTTCCAGTCTAAAGAGGGCTCTTTGACGAAGATGTCCATGGTGTTGAGCAGCAGGTCGGGGTCGGCCCTGTAAGCTCTCAGGGAGTGCACCATGATGCTCTGGATCAGGCCAGCCTCCCGCATGGGCTGCATCAGGCTCAGAAACTGCCGGGTCAGGCGGAACGGCATGAGCTCAGGAACAGGGAGAAACTGAGGGGGGGAAACGATCCGTTAGGTTTGGGTAACAAAAAGCAGACCAAGGTAATGAATAACCTTTGATAAATTTGGTGGTCAATTTGAAAATCATTCACATGACTAAATACCTTATTTGGACATACATGTAAAACATTATATTTTGTTTTTGAACAATTTTATGAATGGTGGGATATTACTGACAGAAAGTGACAAATTTTACATTTATACCTATTATTCATATCTACCTATGATCTGAGCAGAGCCCAAATGTCTATAAGATTTCCTTTCAAATGAAATTAACTATGTTTGTGTACTTTAAATATTTGGTAGATAACATAGGACGGTCATTGCCTATCTAGTGGTTCCAAAGTCTCTACCTGTGTGGCGGAACCAAAGGCATGGCCAAAGTCGATGCCGACCATGCCTCCGGTCTCCAGGTTGATCATGAAGTTGGAGAGGTGGCGGTCCCCGATGCCCAGCACCCATTGGCTGACGCACATGAGCGCGTGCGAGCTGCTGAAGTGGGAGCGCAGGAACAGGAAGGCCTCGGGCGTGGTGCTCATTCTGAGGAAGGCTCTCCTACACAAAACCACAACAACATGACAGCTGGTCTGGCATACATTATAACTATACAAAGTTCTGGCAAGCAGGTTCCCTCTTGGTATTCTTAAACATATTTAATACAGACAGAATGACTTTGATAGATTTCCTCTGAGTTGATATCATACCAATAATTTTTCTGGCATATTTATGATTTAAGTTGGTAATGAATACCTACCTCAGAAGATCCTCTGGGACAAGCTGCTCGATTTTCCTAAAATTGGTGACTGTCTCATTGCGTGATACTTTCCTGGAACAGATAACTGTATCATACACAAATCACAACAAACAGCACGCTATCACATCAACCAGACACTCACATGCGCTCACTTACTTGTATGCTTCAGCATATTGAAGTATTCCATTATTCTTCCCTCCTACTTTGCTGAGCCAGCTTTCATAGGCTTCATTTGGTCTGCAGTACAGAAATATTCATGAACCAAAGTACACATATTATTTCTGAGTTATAGAGCATAGCAAAGATAAATTTTGGGAAATTTCCAAAAGATCAATCAGTTAGGAAACAGACTATACATTTTACATTGTGATATTGCTTTACTGAAATTTCTGTTCCATCTGTGAACTGTTGAAATTCTGTCATTTGGATCAAGTGATATTTTCCCATTTCAAATCACTGAACTTTTTCACATTACCAAATTTAAAATTATTATGGAAAAATTCATATTGTGCTGTGAGATCTATAGAGGCTAATGTTGGAACTGTCTGACTGTAAGAGGATGCTACCTTCTGATGTTCTGCTTCTCCTCTTCAGTCCTGCTGTTGTTCAGGAAGTCCTTCAGTGTGCAGGTGTTTCCTATCCATTCAATCAGGCCGATCCTGAGGAAAAACCATAATATAAATTATAAGATGCAATACAAAATGTTTTATGTTTTTTTTTTTGTAATGTGAGATTTCCATTAATATCATTGTATGTATTCACAGATCAGAGAGAGCTGGTTATTGATGAGCACCAGGGCACTTAGGTGGACTCATCCTACAGATGGGAATGGGAATTTGTGTTAATGGGTGACCCAGATATTAGAGGCATAGATAGCATAAAGTGTATAAGTGCAATAGGAGATTATACTGAAGTTATACTAGGCCTAATCTGATCACATGGGGACTACTGGCTCAAGCTTGTTTATCAGGCGTGTCTCAGAGCACTGTGAGAGTAATGTACTGGAGGTATTTACCTGGTCGTCATGGGGATGACCTGGTAGGTCTGAAGCACCATGTTCCTTTGGGAGCAGATAGCATCCTGGGAGAGGACCGTGTTCATGATGCTGAAGAGCTGCTCGATACGCTGATCCTGCCGGAGATCCTCTCCGCCCTTCACCAGAAACGGGTGCTCCCGCTCGTCGTCCCCCCGGATGATGAGTCTCTTGGGCTTCCGGATGGAGGTCATCACCTTCACCTGGGGCGGGGCATTTACAGATTCAGCATGTCATAATCACTCCCGTGTGTGACACATTCTCGTTGTGTAACATACAAGGTATACGTACCCTCTCGTCAAAACCAACAATCTTGGCATGATACTCAGGTAAAGGCTTGGATCTGCCGTCATACTGCCCTAAAGTAATAAAACATAAATAATGCAACTTAATTTCAATACAATCAGATCTGATTATGCAATATACAAATATTTTCAAAATGTCCTTTGTATTGCCATGTTTGGGTAAATCCAAAAACCTTTAAGCGGCAACAACTATCGGCTGACTAACTGGCAAGCTTTAGACATGCAAATGTGTTTTTATTCAGCAGTTCTAGCTGCTTAACTATTCAAACCTGTTATCATCCTTTTTATAGCATGCACTCCTATTCCAATATCATCTAACTAGCTAAACAGCAAGTTAATGCTACATAAACTTGCCGACACCAAGGATGCCTGGAGCAGTGTCAATGTGAAGAGACGCTCCAGGCTTGCTAGTCTGATATCTTGAGTCAGTGGTAACTTGATTGGTACTCTTTATTGGTACTAGTTCTTATGAATAAACAAATGCAAAGTTTCAACCACTGGTTTATTGCCAAGCTAATTTTTCAGTACAATTGAGCAAGTATGCAGTATTTTGGTACAGCAGAAAAATTCAACGGTAACCCATTTGTTTTAAATACAGGAAATATCAGCTGTCAAAACAAATCAAGGTACACAATAACATAAATGTTAGTAGATATGGCATTTAACAGCACCGTTTTGTTTTAGGTCATGAATATCTAACGCAGCAGGAAGTGTCACTGCTTCAGACGAATGAAAGGATGAAGACCTGGTTCAACTATTTGAAATTCAAATTTATATCACTGCTGACAGCCCCATTACATGCCATCTCTGCACCTTTTCTGAAAAGAGCTCTCATTTCCTGTCCAAATGGCTGTTTATATAATGCTGAGAGGATTGTTTTCCGGAGAGAGGTACCTGGGATCTCCAGCTGGGTCCTCAGCATGTCCGCCCTGAAGCTGCTCATCCAGGGGGAGTACTCTTTCAGGTTCCCCGGCTCCTTCTGGAACCCTCGCATGCTGCATTCTAGTTCGTCCACCGACCGCAGGTAGGTCTTATCCTTCCGCTTCTCAAACAGTTTTGAGCCCCCGGCTCCAAGCAATTTCTCTACATCTTTGGAAAATTTCTGTTTTTGATTAAAAAAAGACAACCAAAGGAGTTAAAGATTACGGTATTAAATCATTAACCATTTTTTACCATGAGGTTCTTCGCTTTCTCAAACACAATTAGCTGCATTCCAACTGGAAAAAAAAATGTTGGTGTTATTCTCAAATGAAAAAAATTGTATATAATATTTACAATATCATATAATAACGACAGCGTACTAGTAACATAAATTGTAAGTCATAACTAACTTATCAATATTTAACAAAATAATTTTTTCATAAATTCACTTTTAACACAAAAGAGATAAGCCTCTAAAGAAATAACGGCCCTTATCAAGTGCATTTTGCACATGAAAATAATTCTGAGTGTAATACTGAGGATAATCTGGGTCAGAATAGTTATAGGACCTAAACTAGTTTACACAATGGAGGAAATACATATTAAAGCAATTCATATTAAGTACCTTGCTAAAGGGTACAAAAGGAGCGTAATCTGAGAAATGAATTTATAACCTTTGCGTTACAAGATCAGCTCACTAACCACTAAACCATTACATTAGTCCATCTCAATGCACTTCAGTCACCTCATACATCTGACAACCTTTTCATTATGTGTTGCACACATCGTCTATTTTAAATTAAAAATACGAAACGTCATACCTGTATGAACTTCTTGCGGAAAGTTCCAAAGCCGTCCGCCCTCTGATCTCCCAGAATGGAGAACATGTCCTCATACATCGCCCTTATCGACTGCTTATCCATCTTTGGTTTATCCAACTCGTTCTTCACACTATCCCACCAATCCTGTGAGGCATTTCACACCGCACATTTATTCACAACTTGTGCTTTATTTAAAAAAGACAACAAACATCATTTCCAGCAATTTTTATGAAATATTTAATCCTGTAAGATGTCAGGCTTAAATAATTTATGTAAATATATCTGGTACCTTAAAAAGCATCTCAGGGTTTGTGAGTTGCTGCAAGGCATCTATGAAGTCTTTTACGCTCCCCTCTTTATCCAGTAGATCCTTCAGCCTGGAAAAGAAGGAAAAAACAATCCAACAACACCCAATCAATGTGATGGTGCAATCGTTTCTGCCGCTACAAAGAAGAAGTGACTTTGGAAAGGCCTGATTTGTGGCAACAAAAAGGAAATTAATTTAGCCAAAAAACTGGACAAAGGGAGAAGCGAAATTCAAGAAAAATAAAAAGCATGGTGGTAACTACACTGCCAATACAATCAACTAAACTGAAGTTCATCTTGTTTTGTTGATAATAAAACAAAGAGTGTGTCATCTTAATAACGATTAACAGACTAGGACTACCTGGTGACAAAATCCTTGTTTGCATGTCCCATGGCGGAGTCCTGGAACTCGTAACTCTCGCTGCTGATCATGTAGGGGTAGACGAGCGCCTGCGGGTAGAACTTGGCGATCTCCTGGATAATCTCCTGCACTGCTACCGCCTCCCTTTTGTCCAGGAGAGCCATCATCTGACTGATCCAGCCAATGAACTTCCAGCATGGCACTGACAAAACCTAAAACACACAGTAATACACTCTGGTTGCTGACTGGGTCACAGTCATTAATGATAATGCATGGTAGGGATAGATCATACTTCCCAAAGTACTAAAAATAGTGAACCGTGGTACTGTAATGTGACCGTTGCACATCAGAAGATCCCCATTATTCGGGGAGGTAAGTCACACAGACCTCTCTGGCCATGAGGTTGAGGGCATCCCCAGGATACAGCTCAATGATCTGCAAGAGTCGGGGGAATTTCAGCCGCGCCTGCTCAGAATTCAGCTTCAGGGCTTTCAAGAGCATATCCACCACAATGACGGGGAACGTGGTCAGCTCAGGGAAGTCCGACACTGAAAACAAGGACATCAGCCTCAGTCAGCGACATCGAGCACAAAATCTGCCAAAAACGGTACAATCAGATAACAACAATCACATAATATTGAGTTTTAGACAAAGTTTACACAAAAATTACATAGAACATGGTGCAAAATAATAACAGTGAGAATTCCAATGTTACAAAAGGAAATAAGCAGTCATGTAAGAATTCATAAAGGGTGGATGAATCAACTTAAAATGATGAATACTGCTTCACTGGCCAGGCTGTTAACCTGCTGTATAAGCAGCAGGTTAAAGAGAAAACAACACAAATCTGAAGGAGTCACTCGGGTCAGTCTTATTTTAATCCTGACAGGTTCTGCCTCCCTACTCACCATGACTGCTCTGCTCCTCGTCACGCAGCTTTTTGTCACAGAAGTTGGCAAGGGCCATGTAGGCCTGAACGGTGGCAGATACGTCAGACAGCTCCTCACTGCTGGGCTGCACCTCCCCCGCCCTCTGCACTGCCCCCTGCAGGAGCTCCAGAGCACGTAGCTGTAGCCCGTACACCACCTGAAGCCACACGGAGAGATAGTCAGCTGTGATCGAACACACAGTTACTAAAGAGAGAAGATCATTCACAAATATATTTTCATTTTTTCTTCATCACTGCACTTATTTTCCACTGCTTCCAGTCTGAATAAAATTATGGGATTATTTATATGGAGAAAATGCTTAGCTATGATTAAGTTTCTCATTGAAGACTAAATATGATGAAATGCACACCTCAAGCACAGACATAACTTGGAAGGCACAGCTGTGCCATTTCAAATTTGGGGGAGGCCTGTACCTGCTGAGGGTTGGATGGGGAGGCTGACCCAGAGAGCTCCAGCAGTCTGTTGGCCTTTTCACTTCCGATACTCTGCAGAAGATCCGAGTCCTTACTCAGGGCATTCGCCATGATGCAGTATGAGGTTCCTAGTAGGATGTGATGGTCCTGGAACACCTGAGCAGTTGCATTCCTATATTCTGTCTGGGTGTCATCTGCAGAATGAAAGATGGGTAAAAGTTAATAAAACATCTTTTTTTTTCATATCAGATGCACAAGTACCATGAGCCCTCCACTAAACCGTTAATTCTGAATTCAGGAACCCTTCTACCAACTAGGACACAGATACCAAAAGAAGAATTTAAAAAATAAGAAGAGAGGAGAGGCAGTGGTCAGCAAAAGAGGAGAGGTCTGCCAGGGTGAAGGCACAGAGTTGTATATCACAGGGATGTAATGAGCAAAGGGAGATAGCTTTATATCATAGGGATGTACCGAGGAGAGGGACAAAGCTGTATATCATAGGGATGTACTGTGCAGAGAGAGAGCTGTATATCATAGGGATGTACTGTGCAGAGAGAGAGCTGTATATCACAGGTATGTGAGTAGAGCCACAGAACTGTATATCACAGGGATGTAAGTAGAGCCAAAAACTAAATATCACAGAGATGTACCGAGCAGAGGGACGGTCTTAAGCACAGTCAGGATTTGCTCCACACCACCCTGGTTTTGGCTGCGTCTGTGACTGAAGCGGCTGAAGCTATGGACCCAACGCAACAGCCAGCCGCTCTGAGTCTTCGCCTCCCTGTGCAACTCCTTCAGAATTTTGGTCGCCACAGAGAAGTTATTCTGAAACGGCAACAAATCATAAATGAATATGAAAGCAAAGCACAGGAGGAAATGGCATGCAATTTACCCTGTGTCAATGAACTCTGCCACATTCATTCTCATTAAGAAAAGGCACTTAGGGGTATAGCATTCACCTGCATCCATGCACTGTCGCCCATCTTTAATTTCATACTGAACTTGCAGTCCTTTATCACTGTACTGAGATCCTCCTGTCCTGCTTTTGCTCCACCGGCTCCATCACCATCCACCTCCATGTTGTCATGAGCGATCGAGCCACTTAGCTTTTGAGCGATCCTGTCCAGGAAGAAACACCTGTCCAGGTAGAGGCCAAAGAGATGCACAGGTGTTAATGAAATCAAATGCATCTCAGCAAAGTAAAGAAATGTATTCTTTTTCATTTGTGTAACAGTGTGGTTTTAAACATGCATGATCTTTAATCAAATGAAGAACGTCAGAGAGAAAACAGGCCTCACCATAAATACAGTCCAACACTATACCTTCAAACACATTCCTGTATAGAACGCCCTGTCAAATTCGGCAGACTACATAGTTAAACTACAATTTCTGCAAAAGCATCCAATGCAAACTCATTACCGTGATGTTATAATATCATCCCACACGTTCATCGGGTCCATTTTAGCATCAGGATATCTGTCAGTCCAGATCCTTATTAGTCTCTTCAGAGAACTTAGAGAAGCTGGAATACAGGAACAAACACATTTGTTTCAGGAACACTAAATATCCATCTTCAGTAAATAAATATTTAAAAAATAAGCCAATTTTAAATTTTACCATCTCCCGTGATGAAACGCAGGAATTCTTGTATCTCTGTCAGAGCTTGGACTGACTGCAGTTTGGCCATACGACTTTCGTTCAGGAGAGTGTCGATGCTGGAGTAATTCTGAACAAACACACGAAAATGATTCATCATACAGGAAATTCAAAAACAGCCAGTAAACTGACACTTCTGAGTGCTTCTGGGGAGCCTGACCTGCATGAAGACCTGGATGCTGTTGTTGACGTAGTACTTGGCCCGGTCATAGTCCTCCTGCAGGATGTAGAGCAGGCTGAGCTCCTGGCTGTAATGGCTCTCCATGATGTTCTTCCTCTCCTCTACCTTCATTGCGTTGTCCACGAAGCTGAGCAGGGCCTGGTCCTGCTCGCCCAGCTGCAGCTGCTTCAGCATGCTGCGCATCAGATAGGGCAGGTACATCTCCTGAAACAGCACAGCATCAGCCATGTTAGCCACATTAGCCAGCCCTCCACCTGATCTCATTAGCAATGCTGCGATAGTGCTGTGAGGTATGCATGTTATTGTTTCACAGATGTGAGATAGCTATCCTGTTTGTAAAGTTAGACCAGAGAGTCAGACAGAAGCTTCTGGCTTAATTATGAACAGGTAGATACTGGAAGCTCAATCAGACTTTTCACAGAATCCACAATGGCCTCATGGGAACCTGACTGAGGGGAGAGTGAGCCGCTTGGTACCAAGAATTGTATTAACAACCAACTATAGCTATATATGAAATCTGAAACTCTGTACCATTGACTAAAACATTTTAATATCCAGGAAGTGATAATTCTGAACAGTAACTAGCTAAGGATGGTGGCTAAATAGCAAGCGCCAAAACTGGGAAATAAAATTGGGGACCTTAAGCACTAATTCAGAGCTACAGTCCAAAACATTGATACTGTGCATTCTTCCTGAAACACATGTGAGAAGTGAAGAGCAGTTATTCCTGTCTACAAGCAGATGTTGAGAATTATCTATGAGAATTATGATACCTGGTAGATGGGACTGGTCCATATCTTCTGCAGGTCGATGGGTGTGCTATCGTCAATGTTAACAGTGCTGCAGTACTGCAAGGCCTTCCACTCAGTCAGGTGACTGTAGGCCTCGAGGGCAGCCATCTCCCAGAAGTCTTTCTCTGTGTCTGTGGGCTCGCCGTCCATCCACTCCTCTGTGTTCAGGGCCTGGCAGACACATACACATTCTTTGACTGTTTCCATTAGACATAAGGCTGTGCTATGTAACACAGACCTGGACATGACACTGACACAGGAAACACTGGCCATAACTCACAGTACTTTACCTCATTGTACAGTTTGACTGCTTCAGCATAGTCACATTTGGCCTCAGCTTGCAGGGCTTGACTGGTGATGGGCTTGGTCTCAATCTTTCCACTGAAGATGCCTCTCACAACATCATAGTCTCCCAAAGACCTGTACAATCTATATGAACACCAAAGCATTTGGTAATATTTTACTTTGAGTGGTGCTTATAAGCACTTATAAACTTATTATATAAACATATTGGTGTGTTTATAAGCTGTTTATAGTCTGTTTGTGTGTGTGAGCTACCTTGGTAACCATGGATCACATGCTAACAGTGACCAGTTGTGGTCACGAAGACAAGCTTGCCAAGAGTTTTTATTTGTAATTTTGTTAAGACAAGCACATATTTTAAGTTGCAGGAATATTAAAAAGCCAAAACCAAAAGCCATCGGGGGAAGATGAATTAGGTGCAATGTAAAGTTTGCTAACAACTTAGATACAGTATATGAGTGTTAATTACATGTTTATTTAATATTCAATACACATATTTATCATGCATATGTCCTCCTCTTATCAGACTCAGGATTGTCCAGATGTGTCCACTACATAAAACACAACAACAGGACATTATATATATATTATATTCTATATTAAAAGTAATGAACATATAAATGAGTGAAAATAGGGGTAGGGTGCGTACTTTGCGAGGTGGATCCAGCGCTCGGTGTCGGGGGGTAAATTTCGCTGGGTGCGTGCGCGTTTGGCTGGGGGCTCCTCTGGGGTGCAGGCCTGCACCAGGCTCTCCTCCAGCAGCAGGATACCCATGGGCTGCTGCAGGCTGGAGATGCAGCTGGAGCTCACGGATCCGGGGTGCACCTTCAGCAGCTCCTTGTGCTGGTAACTGATCTCCTGCAGGCACAGCCGCAATATGGAGGAAATCACCAGTGTGAAGGTCTATGCTCATATCTGCAACTATCAGGCTACACTAGCTTCCCTGCTAAAATTACTTAAAAACTTTCACTACATTTCACTGCAACGTGCAAGAATGTTTTACGACCATCCTAGCCTGTATTTATTCATACATTTCTGTTTTGCGTCATAAACACCATTTTGCCAATTCAGTCTAGATCAAACTCAACCAACAACAAACCAAAGTTAAACCAACAATAATTGATTGAACAGGGAAATACATATTTACATTTAACTGTAGATCAAACAGAGAACATTGCTTGATTTCAGGACAATGTACAATGTTCTAATGTTTATATCTTTACCAATGATTAATGGATCAACAAACAACCACTGAACAGTCCACCGTGTACCTTGACCATCCCCCACCGTTCGTCACAGAGACTCACAAACCTGGATGCATGAGACAAATGGAGGGAAGTAGAGCAAGCTCTGGCTCAGAAAGTTGTTAATGTCTTCAAGCAGCTGATCAGTGATTCTTCTCCTCTCTCCTGCAGCACTGATTTCTGACAGGATCCCAGCAAACAGAGAGCTGAAGAGTTGCTTAGCAAGAGTGGGATCTCTCTACAAAAAGGGACACTTACAATCAATGTGGATCAATAACAGACGCCAATATACAGTAGAGAGCCTCTGAGATATGGAGCTCACAGTCATGCAATACTAGTTAGCTGGAATGGGTATATAAAACCACAGGAAGAATTCTAATAATGTATACCTTTTCAATTTCAACTTAAACCAAGGTGCAATGAGCAAAGGAATGCTAAATAATTAATGTCAGAGCTACTGGTAAATAATAGAATTCGGGCACTGGCTGGTGCTACTGGTGTAACTAGACAACATTAAGACCCAAACCTGTGGTTGTACTTATCTATAATAACAAATAAATTGTACTGCATCCTCCATAAAAAATGCAGCAGAAAAACATTGAAAAACATTGCAGGACCTGTAGGTCGTTGAGACTGTGGGTTACCCTGTGTAAGGGACTCTGGGCAGGTTGGGGTTGGGGGGGTGGAAGTTACCTGTGCCAGGGCCTGCAGTGGGGCGATTAATCCGCTGTGTTGGATCTGGATGTCTGGCAGGTCCCCCACCCTGTAGCTGCGGTACAGGGTCACCTGGGCGTCTCTCCGCGCTATCCGATCCACCATCTTACCCTATCGTCAAAAAACACGTATTCCTGTCGTTTCCACCCATGTTTATGTCACTTATAAAAATCCTAAGTTAATACAGTGATATTATTGGTTCAAGCCTTAATTAGCATAGCTCTGTCACTGGTTTTCTGCTGTCATATTGTGGGAGAGTGAAACAGCTTTTGAAATTCAGAACGTTGAGCACACTGCTTCACTGACTTACCTTTTCCTGCCTCTGATGGAAAATCTCCTTCTTTGCAAACTGCAAGCTGACTTTGTCGTGGTCCTTGAGGAATTTCCTTTTCAGCCTCAATATATTCAACCGCTGCTCTTTCACAGCTGTGAAAACAAACCTACATTATTAGATTTACTGGGGTACAACAAAGAAAATGTGCTGACTTTACTTTATAAAAAGGTGCACATAAATTACATTTACTTGATAAGGTCTTACTATTTTAAAACAGGGGTAACATTAACAAACTTGGTCTGGATATCATGTTACTACATAATGCAGCAATTAACATTTAGAGCTCATCCAGTCGAGATTCTGTAACATGCAAGTGATTGCGGCAGGCAAAATAGGACTAAAATGGTACACTTATTCCAAAAGATTCTGTGTTCATTAAACTACAACAGAAATCAGCATGCTCCTCCCCTAGACCCCGAAAAAGTAAGATAAACAAAAGCACCATTGTCCACGCTGTCCCCTTGGTCTGAATGGGTGCTGAGCTGCTTTGAGCCAAAATTAGGCCCAACAGGTTTCCTGGAGGTGTACTGGCGCTCTGTCCTCCTCTCTAAAACCATCAGCGAATCAGAGGAAGGCAGGGAGTAATCGCTCAGTGTTTCCACACTGCTGCCTGTCAGCCAGTCAAATGCTTTACGCCTGCCTGGTGAACAGAAGCAAAGCAACAACACATTTCAAAATCGGTCGGTGTGCGGGTTTTATAGTACCTGCGGTCTGTGTGTTGGTTTTACAGTACCTGCAGTCTGCGTTGGGGTTTTATCATACCTGCAGTCTGCGTGGGGGTGAACTGCAGGGATGCTTGTGTGGCCCGCAGTTGGCCTGGCATCATCCCGCTGGTAGATGCAGTGCTGCCCTGGGACTGAGAGCCACTTTGACTCGTCTGGGTCTCCACGAACATGGGCGTTAGAACAGTGCTTCGATGCCTCCAGCTGGAGTCTATCACATAATCCTGGTTCAAGAAAACCACAGAAAACATACATCACATCACCAAACATTCATGCCATGCTCCCTCACTGCACACAGATAATAGCTGATGACAGTCACATCCCATAAACACCCAGTATCCATGACAGATGCTCTTTTTGGTCAGAGTCCTCAGTGAAACTCTGGTAAATATTAAGGGGGGGAGGCATTCTTTCCGGAGACCAGTCCTTTGCTTGTGAGTTTTTGGTGAAACCCCTCCTATAACCCACATTGGGTTAATGATCATTTAAAGTGCAGCAGGGTGTGCCCGTGTTTACCGCACCTGGAAGGTGCACTCGGACAGCGGGTACTCGAACATGGCGCGGCTGTAGTCCGGGCTGCGGCTGGTGAGCTCCAGCAGCAGGTTGGTGGCCAGGCTGAGGAATCGAGCCTCGATCCTGCAGGAGTACAGAGAGTGCAGCACGGCCAGCATGCGCTCCAGCGTGGCCACAGGCAGCCCACTCTTATGGCTCCAGAAGTTATGCACATACAGCCTGCAGGGACAGGGAAAAGCTATTTAAACCAGGTACACCATTTACATATGATAATGTACTAAATACACCATCTCTAAACCAAATAACATAACCTTACAATCTACAAACTTAATATATTTATATTTATAAAACATTTTTGAAACAAAGGAAAAAGAGCCACTGATGTTACAATGTTTCTGAACTGCATAAAATTTGAATTGTTTTGGCAGAGCAAACAGTTATAGTAATCATACAGTAATTAAATATATACAGTAAATATATGTTATAGTAAATAAGAAGGTATAATGCCCAATAAGCTCTCAATAGGACACTTGTTCTGACTGGTCCAATGTAAAAAATCATAAATGATGAGGAGTATTAATGTACAACTTTAGTATTTCCACACTTATCTGGTGTAAATATATAACTAAAGAAAACAAAACAACAGTTAAAATACAGGAAATGTCATTTAGCTCTCGGGATGAAGCTGAGTAAATACAATGGACAAGACCAGACCTCCTACTCACAGGAGGATACATTTCAAATTAGCAAAAAAATGAACCAACAGATGTGTGCCGCACAATGGAAGAGAGACATTTAATTGACAAAATACAGAAAATGTAAGAAACTTACTGGAGGCCTTGGTTTTCATCCAGAAGTCCTTGTAGCAGAGTGTTCTTTGCTCGGTTGAAAGCTTCTACTGAGGTGCTGTCAGTCTGACTCTCCTTATCACTACAAGCATATCAGCATTTACAACAATACCAGGCTAACATTCAGTTGTCTGTGCTTTTTTATATTTAACTTCAGTTACAATACACACATGCACACAAACATGCAGGGGTGAGGGTGTAACAGTGCGTGTGTTCAGACTGTTTGATACTGGGAGCACAGTTTGGTGTGCTCTTGGAACTAAATTCACACTAGGCAGGGGCTGAGGACAGAGTAAACAGTGGTTTATTAAGTCCCTGTCCTCTCCCGTCTCAGAAACTCACCCGTAGTTGTCATGGATCCACATGAGAATGTCATACATCCTCTCCCTGCACACGGCGGAGGGGTGGCTGAGGAAGGAAGTAATAACACCCAGGATCTCCTGAACTTCCTCTGCCTTCAGCTTCGCCAGGACCTTTTGGGCGAGATCGAGGCAGACCATCTGTCTGGCCACATCCCTGGAGGGAAAGGGAAAGTAAGAATGCAAGAGTAAACCTGTGCCACACACAGTGCCAGCCCATCTGTTGGGTATACCTGTGCCCACTGTCTGTGAGAGACCAGTAATGACGGCATTACTCATTCACCCCAGATACCTGACCTCCCTGCCAGCCGTAATGACCAGACATTTAGCCACACATACACTCTGCTGTTATACTCATTAACTGCCCTGTACCAGAAGCAAATCTGCCTCTAAGCTGGGTTCCTTCCTTCCAGTGGCAAGGAAAAACATCCTTTGACTCAGGTAGTTTCTCCTTGCCACTGTCACCCAAGGCTTGCTGTGGGTTGGTCTCAGGCCGGGCTCTATGTAGCCTCACCTGTGGGCCATGACCTGGGTGAAGTCCTTGGTTTTCAGCTGCAGGTAGATATCTGGGATGGTGTCGGCTCGGCTGAGGACGCACTCCAGACAGTGAGTCTTTAGCATGCCGTGCAGCTTCGGCAGCAGGAAAAACACCTGGTTCAGAAACCTGCGATGAAAATATAATTAAACATTAAAAAACACCTACCAACAATAGTAAAAACTTAAACTATAAATACCTGGGCTAGAAACCATAAATGATAACAATAAAACCTCAAAACACCTGCATCAAAACAAACAAAACAACTTTTTAAGGAAAAGCTATCGTGATATTTCTGCTCAGACCTGACTATGCTCACAGGTGTCTAAATAAGATCTATATTCCATTTTCAATTTTTTAAGGAGAGATCATCCTTACCCATCAACGAATGGTGGATAGTTTTTGGACACTTTACTCAAGCAAACTATGAATTTATCATCCTTATTCATTTTTTTAAGATCCCTCAGCTTATTAGCAGTGAGTTCAAACAGGGGTCCACTGGATTGCTGAAAAATAAGGAAAAATGCGAAGATAAGATTACCAAGGACAATGACATCTACTAAAAATAGTAAAAATGTTGAATGAGTAACATCAAAGATATTAAACCGAATGTGACACAGAACAAACACACTTTGAGTCAATCCAGGATATTTGTATATTAAGATAAGATGAGCCTGTTCTTACTTTCTCCTTCTCAGCCATGTACTGCATGCAGAGCCCCATGATTTCTGAAGCTGCAGAGTAGATCTCCTTAAATCTTGTGAAGGTGAGATTGTTGGCCAAGGACTGAAAATACCTGTTGCACAAGCATTCCAAAGTCACCATGTTGGCTCCACATACATACAGATATTTACACAAAAAAAACTCAATCTAATGTTACCTGTCATGCTCAATGCCACATCTGGGGTCATACGGAGGGAGGTTATTGGCCAGTATGATCCCCAGCAGCTGAAGTCCCACTGAGTTGTCCTTACTGTTGGGGTCCGACCCAGAAAAATGCTGATATATCAGACTGGGGAAAAAAAGAACAAGGTTTAAGCTTTTAGACAGCAGTGATAGTTTCCAGAGAATCATCATCCATGGCAAATGGATATTGTCTCTTGGAGTCATTAAACACCTCTGTAGTCTTTGTAGTAATGTGATGCATGCTCACCAGAATAAGACCAAAAGTTATGTGTTAGCAGGCAAAAAGAGTTATATCTTTACCAGTACACTACAGAAAATGTCTCACAGTCATTAACACAACTACACAATCAAAGTGGTCCAAAGATGGGACCCTGTGGTACTATTCTTCCCATTCTCAGGTGCCAACATGTGTTCTAAGAATAAATGAATAAGTAACTCCTATTTGTTAACTAGTTTTTAAAATACTTTTGCAATTACTGAGGGGACAGAGAACAGTCAAGCGGTTTGCAGAGTCCTCCCCTTTATGAAAGAGACTAATTCCTGCAAGCAAGGGAAATTCACATCTTGGAACCTAAAAGCTAGAAAATTTCCTGACCTGTACGGCACCACAAGGCAGTCTTTCCAGCACTCTACCACAGTCTTTATGATCTCCAGGTTGTGCCTGAAGACTGCTCTCTTGCTGTGGAAACAGTTCTTCATCAGGAACTCCAGCAGCTGATTAGCATAGACCTCATCTCTCATGTTACCCTGGATCGAAAAAAAAATCAAGCACAGTCACATGGAGAATGATGAAACAAAAAATTTTATTATAATTATTTATGATGAATCATACTGTTAAGATAAACTCAGAGAACAAGCATTCATGATAGAGCATTTCTATTTTTTTCTGCCAAAAATATGGAAATTAAATGTGTGTTAATAAGTTCAGAAATAAGATGAAATAATAACAAAATGATATTTCTGCTGAACCTTCGGGGTGGCCAGGCTGGTCCAGGACAGGACCGTGACGACTATGTCCACCACCATGAAGTGGATCCCAGCTCCCCCATTGTTTTCAGAAACCACCAACTGCAGCAATGGCCCCAACAAGAACTTGGCATACGGACGGAAAACCTACAAAAAAAAGGCAAACATATCAAGCCAGTACACTTAAACTTTGGTTTTGTTGGACTGGCATCCTCAGTTCGCTTCATTTAAAGTTCACTTTTATCATGCCTCTTGTTGTTAACGGCCATGAGGCCACAAAAATGTTGAGATGGCACTTCAAGAATGTTGACAATCTCATTGTGAGAGGTTGTCCACCTGCACGCTGTTCATTGATTATTAATTACTTTTGAATAGTTATATCCTGAGCCCTGATTGCTAATCAGTAAATGAAAATATTATGATCACTAAAGTTCACTTAGAGTGAGCAAAGAGGAACAAATGAGTTGTTGGGAGTGTATTCCACACTGCCATGAGATGCAGGCCTTCACCTCTTCAGTATTAATGATGAGCTTTGCAATGAACAGGCGAATATTCAACGGTGTGGAAGAATTTCCCAATTTTCCATGAAGAAACTTCATCCAGGGTGGGAGTTCATCAGGTACTTTACCTGAAACACAAAGAGCGGGAATAAAAAGCTCAGAAACTGCCCACAAACCTTCTCTATAGTGCACAAAAATCTGCTCTAAACCACATATAAACCTGCTCTATGGTGCACGAAAATCTGCTCTACACCACATATAAACCTGCTCTATGGTGCACGAATATCTGCTCTATGACACACACAAACCTGCTCTATGGTGGGTGTGATGTTGTTCTTCTGCATGTGCTTCACCAGGGCGATCATGGGGGCCATGCACTCATGTTGGTTCAGTTCATCCATCTCCAGCTCCACCATTTCATCCTGATGAGACGCCTCCACTCGCACCTGAGACCGATGAATCAAAACCACTTACACAGGGAAAGGGGCCTTGATATAACATGGCACGTATTCAGCAGAAGCCCTCATCCAATCCATCTCACATCCTCTACACTGAAGCAATTCATGTGAAATAACTATGTGACATGAATCGTAAAAGTGTAAAACGGTTAGTGTATTTCACCAAAAAACAAGAGAAGAGATAAGACTTCAAAGCAAAGGAAAACATCTGCACTCACTATTCAGGGGACAAAAAGTTGCCAAAATTTTTGCAAATGAATGTGAATTAGAAAACTGTATTTCACTGAAAATCAAAAAAAAAAAAAAGCAATAAGACGACAGTCTTACCTCTGAAAGGTGAAAAAAATGGGATGGCACTAAAATTTTCTATTTTTTGGCTTCAAATCATAGTAATACATATCCACTATCTATTTACAGGACAAAAAGTGGTCAGAAATGTTTCAAAGTGACGTAAATAAGAAAAGTGTATTTCACCGAAAATCAAGAAAAGACATAAGACTATAGTCTTACCTCCGAAAGGTGAAAAAATGGGATGGCACAAAAATCTTCTATTTTTTGGCTTCAAATCACAGTAAAACATATCCACTAACTATTTACAGGACAAAAAGTGGTCAGAAATGTTTCAAAGTGACGTAAATTAGAAAAGTGTATTTCACCGAAAATCGAGAAAAGAGATAAGACTATAGTCTTACCTCCGAAAGGTGAAAAAATGGGATGGCACAAAAATCGTTTATTTTTTGACTTCAAATCATAGTAAAACATGTCCACTAACGATTTACAGGAAAACTGTGGTCAGAAATGTTTCAAAGCAATGTTAATTAAAAAAGTGTATTTCACCGAAAATCAAGAAAAGACATAAGACTATAGTCTTACCTCCGAAAGGTGAAAAAATGGGATGGCACCAAAATTTTCAACTTTTTGGCTTCAAATCATAGTAAAACATATGTACTCACTATTTTCAGGACAAAAAGTCATCAGAAATGTTTCCAAGTGATGTAAATTAGAAAAGTGTAATTTAACGAAAATCAAGAAAAGGCATAAGACTATAGTCTTACCCCCAAAGGTAAAGAGGGAAGGGTTAAAATAGGTTGCCTGCTAAAGGTATGTTTTTTCTCTTTAAATGATAGTAAAAAAATTTCATTTACTATTTATGATAGAACAATTCACCACAAATGTTTTCCAGGGAAGTTTTCCAGGTGTATTTCCCCGAAAATCAAGAATAGACGTAAAACTATATAGTCCTACTCCCAAAGAGAGGAAATAAAATACTTTCATTCAATAGTTCAGGATGTGTGTTGTGGAGAACAGGAAACAAACAAAGGTACCGTACCCTGGTGCTGGCACCTGTTTTGTGGCCGGTGATGTCAGAGCTGTAAGAGAAGCTCTGCACACCCGTGGAGAAGTCGAACTGGCTCATCTCCTCACTCAAGCTGCTCTCAGCCATGGAGGACTGCGTGGACATGTAGTGAGGCTCCTCTGGAGAAAAGATGAGAACATTTTTAAACAGTATTCAGAACGAGTGGTTTTATTTAACATGCTTTAATGTTTAATGTTAATTCATTTGTAACTGGTCGGTCTTACCTTTTTCTTCACTTGCTTCTTTCCGAATTGTTAGAAATTTGTTCTTCTTCTCAAGGGGAACCTGTAGAAAAATAAACAAAATTTTCCCTTTTAAGAAATATCATTTTTCTCCGGTTCTGATTAGAACAGTGCTAAGACCTTACAGGGATCGAGCAGAATGGCAAATTACCTCAATCTCTATTGGGAATCTGTATGTCTTCAGCGTATCGATGATGTTCTCAAATATAAACTGATTCTGAACACGGACAAAAAATGAAGTGTTCATATTATGCACAGCACAGTCATATTCACCCAGCATCGTTTCTAAAACTGACTCAGAAAGAGACCTGAAAGCATGCCAGCTGCTCTTACCTTCTCTGGCTTCTCTGTGAAAAGAAATCCCTGGTAGAACTTGGTCTCATTGAAGCTGCAGCTGATGACGGCAATGGCACAGTTGTAGGCGGCGCAGTGGCACTGTCTCCGTTTCTCCAGGAGCTGCGTCTCTCCAGCCATGTTCTCCGTAAAAGTCTCAAAGCAAGACCTGAAAAATAACAGGATAGGTGGGCACTCTCACTCCCCAATATGTGCTCTTCAAGCATGTGCTTGTACTATAATGGACGATGAAATAGAAGGACTGTGTTTTGATAACCCGGTCAATGTGACTGCTTGCTTTCAACACAAACAATTATTACAATTTCAGCAAACTGTTAACTGAGCGTTCATGAAGGAGAAACATTTATTTCATTTTTGATTCATGTTTGGACATTCTTAATGTGAACCAAAATTCAAAATTAGTGGCTTCTCTCTGATGGTCATCTCACTCAAACATGCTGGTCTACTCTTAGAGCACTCTTTCTGGCAACATTATTATAACTCGCATTTCCCTTTACTAGCTGTAACCGTTACAGATTTAGATGTTAAGATGCTGTGCACATTGTTGTTAAATTGATGCAAAATTGTGCAGAAGGCATTGCTTTCTGAAAACAATGTTGTGAATGTGTATGACTGTACTGAACTGAATGTAACAGGAAAATAATACATTTTGTTGTGACTCTGATGGAGTCCTTACTTCAGCAGGGTCTTTGATAGCTCGTTCCCTTCCATGCTGCTCGTCCCAGTAAAGGCCTGGTTGATCTTTGACTCCTTGGAGTAGACTTCAGCTTTGGGCATGCGTAAGTACAGTACTTCCAGCAGCATGTAGCAGCCTTTCTTCTTTTTTACTTGGTCCTCAAATGTTAACTCGCTTGACTAAAAAGTAAAATAAACATAAAAATTCAGCTATAAAACACAACACAGCTGTGAACAGTATTTATGAGGTCCAAGCACCAACAGCCACAGTGAGGCCAATTAATGTACGGGCAATCTACAGGGCACAGTGCAAAGCACAGGGCGAATGTGATTCTGTGATATCCAGTTAATTTACCCATACAACGAGTTCCTGCTTTACACAATTATTGCTCTTTGTTAATTACACGAAAGTTGGCTCCATCATCGCTATCATGTACACCACCTGCCTCAGGTTTCCATTTGACCCAACTGGAGCAATGGATATCTGATCAAAATTCAAATCCCATCATCTGAAGCTATTAGCTAAGCACAAACAAACTCCCCAAAATGGTTAGTGGAGGAGATAAGCCAGGAGTGGAGCATTCTTAACCATCATTCATGTCTGCTGTCTGAGAACATTTAAGCCTTTCACTGTTGACTACATTGCAGAGCAATTTTGATGGTACTATATGACAAATACGCTCGTGTTTGTCATATATAAACGGCTATTTTAAAAAAGGACATCATTCAGTTTTGACCAGTGGTCACTGTCGTCCTGGTGATGGAAGAAAACAAAAAAGGTTTTTCACCTTGATGAACCTGGCCTGCAGAGTTGACATGATTTCTGGAACGTGGGAGATGAAGAACTGTCGGAGGGCGTCTGTGCTACAGTGTCGGATGAGGGTGAGCAGCACGCGCTCGAGGATTGCGTGCCGTAAGCGGCTGGAGGACAGACCGTCCGTCTGGAACGTCTTGAACATCGTGTCCAGCAGCAGTATTTGCTGTTCACATTTAGACCTATAGAGAAGTGCAAAGAAACAGAAACAGTGATAATTCAATCAAGTCATAAGGGCAAACACACTCTTTCAAAGACAAGGTGCACACACACAAGTAAACACAGAAAACAAGATGTTGACAAGCCATCAACCAAAAATGATGTTGTTGTTATGTGACAATGCTTTTCTTGTGTGTATATCCAAGATTAACTATGACTGAGATCATAACTAAATCATGAAATTGGTCACCAAAATTAAACTGAATCAAAAGCCAGAAACCTAATCTTAAATGGGAATGAAAACAAAATAGTTTAAGGCAAAAACTAATTTACTAAACACAAAATTTGATGAAATATGAGCACAAACCTCTTGCTTACTTACCGCTTGGCGATTCTTTTAAAAGTCACCTGAAACATCTCTTCCATTACATGTCGCTCATCACGGCAAAGAACCTCAGCCAGTAGATTCAGCAGCACAGGACTGTGGGAGAGCTCCAGGGCATCAAGAAGCTGAGTGTGGAGGAGGGGCGGGGGACAAGCAGAGTTTAATGGGTAGCACATCTCTCTACATCAAAAGGTGAAATGATGCTCGTTCCGGAGAAGGTGTGCTCTGGCACAGTAGCTGTGTTTCTTTTCACCTTGCAGGAGTGACTTGATCACCTAAATTTCTTTAAATCACTTTAAACTTAATGTTTTACAGCAATAACAGAACAATGGATCAGCTGAGTGTGTCTCACACGCTGGTGAGCAGACTGTGTTCATCTTATAGATTGAGCTGGTTAGGACTCACCTTCTTGATGCAGTCAACATAATTGTTGAAGTTCAGCGAGCCCTTTGGGAAACTCGTCGGACTGGATGGGGAAGTGGGAGGCCACAAGCACCTCCAGCGCCCTCTGCAGCTCTGCCAGCGGCTGCTCCGGCAGGGAGGTGAAGAACGGGAGGATGACCAGAGCATGGCCCTGAAGGACAGAGAGAGACCTGGGATATCACACATTTCAGCCTAATTTTCAACAAGACTGGAGTCAACAAACATGAAATGATGCTGCATCCTCTTAATCCCAATCAGCCAATCAGTCTTATTCTGAAAATGACAGATCTCCATGGTAAGACACATCAGTCACACAAGTTTTGCATGACATACATGGAATCAGAGCTAGAGCACAACCTATCAACCCCTACCCAAGCCGCCCTCGCCCGTCCCCAACCCATCCCATCCAATCGCAGGGGAAAATGACAATAGTGCTGCTGTTCACAGGTTTTTGCTCTCCACAGCAGAGCACAGTGGAGAGCAAGTCACTGATACCATTCAGGAGCTCCACCTGTAGGCAGTAGGTTACCTTGAGATTCAGTGGCAACACGGTGTCAGTAATGAGGCTGGTGTATGTAGAGAACACTGCTTCAAAGGCTCCGTGGCTGGTGTTGTAGCAAATCATAGAATCTATCTGAGGAAATAAACATAAACAGGTCAGGACAGCAGGTGTACAGTAATAAACAATGTTTAGTAGGCTAGGCTGGCGTTCCATACCTGCAGCATTTTGGAGAGCAGTGTGAGGGTGGCCATCTTGCTCTCTGAAGAGGAGTTTGCCCCTGCCCACCACGGCTGCAGGGAGACCCAGCTCCTCAGGATGCACTCCACCAGCCTGCTGCCCTGGCTCTTCTGCTGCATCCGCTCCGGGAAGCTCTGATCCAGCATCCCGTTCAGCAGGATGCTCACCTGAGCAGTCACACAAAGCAGTCAGTACTAACCACAATGTAGCCATGTTCCTCTAAACCAATCACAGTGTAGAATGTTCCTCTAAACCAATCACAGTGTAGAATGTTCCTCTAAACCAATCATGGTGTAGCCATGTCCCTCTGAACCAAACACAGTGTAGCCATGTTCCTCTAATCAAACACAGTGTAGCCATGTTCCTCTAATCAAACACAGTGTAGCCATGTTCCTCTAATCAAACACAGTGTAACCATGTTCCTCTAAATCAAACACAGTGTAGCCATGAATTACATAGATGTGGCCATGTGCTGGAGTTATGATTGGCCCTTTATCTGACTGTGCTGGCGTTATGATTGGCCCTTTATCTGACTGTGCTGGAGTTATGATTGGCCCTTTATCTGACAGTGCCGGAGTTATGATTGGCCCTTTATCTGACTGTGTTGGAGTTTTGATTGGCCCTTTATCTGACAGTGCCGGAGTTATGATTGGCCCTTTGTCTTACCATGCTTGGATTAAGAGTGGCTGCCTTCATGAGCAGCGGCATGGTGAGATCGAGGTTCTTGAGCAGCTCAGAGTTGATGGTGGACTGGAAGAGGCTGTAGAAGTATTCCCCATGAGCGAAACTGGCGTAGTTCCGTGTGGACCTTCCTGGCAGCGGCACTGACAGCATGAGGGTGATCTGAAACAAACACACACAACCTACTCTGAAACAAAGTGCACACAACCTGCTCACTCTGAAACACACACACACAACATGATCTGAAACAAACACACACAACGATCTGAAACAAAACACACACAATCTGAAACTCAACTCTGAAAAACACACACACACACACACACAACACACACACACACACACTGAAAAAAACACACACACACTGAAACAAACACACACACACACACACACACACACACACACACACACACACACACACACTCACACACACACACAACATGATCACTCTGAATCAAACACACACAACCTGCTCACTCTGAAACAAACACATGCTTCCCATGATGCAAGCTTGACTGTTCCCCTGTAAGACTGTAAATGTGTGGCTGTGAGCAGTGTGTATGCTTCTCACCTGTCCTCACACACACACACACACACACACACACACACACACACACACACACACACACACTCACCTGTCCTCCGAGGGAGAAAGCCAGTTGCAGCAGTCCATTGGCCAGCCTCCTGCTACTCACATCTATGGAGGGGAGGGACTTCCTCTCTTCACTGGGAGCAATCCCACTGTACACCACTGAGAGAAGTCTAGAGCCAAGAGATGAGCAGAAACTGGAACCCTTTCCAAAAGAGGGAAGACACACATTATTAGATGCAGTTGTGTAGCTACAGAATCTTATTTTTTGTTAATAATTAATATGAACAATAATCAATAATTAAAAGTACGGTCCTACCTCACTGTGAAGGACGGAACTGAGAAGCCCAGCTCGGTGCAGCTGCTTACAGGCAGACAGCATCAGCCACAGTCTGGCATGGCTGGTACGAGCGTCAGGGTCATACAGGTCCACATCACACAGCTCCTCCACACTGAGAATAAACCATGCAGACACAAATACTGAGAAATCCAACTTTCAGAGTTCATACTCCTCCACAATGTGATTCCACCACACACACAATGTCTAATGTACTGAGAAATCTGTGGATTAAACACAGAACCGTGTTAAAGAAGTGAATAAATCGATGTGAACACAGGCACAGACCTTTTGTGTGACAGCCTCTTCCTGATGCTGCACTCCATGGCCTCTCTGTAGGGCGAGGCCAGAAGGGCCTTCAGGAGGCCCACACACACCTCAGGCAGCTGGGTCATCACCTCGGTGTTGGCCATGTTGAAGCCGGCGACCGAAGGCTCACAAACCACCACACCCACAAGCGCAAAAAACGCTGAGTTTAACACCTCCTTTTCCAAAAGCTGTAAATAAGAGTTCAGGCATAGTTCAGACGAAATGATAATTGTTTGCTAGCCACATTACCTTGGTTGCAATGTCTAACTTGCTAGCAAATGCTTATTTCATCCTAGTTAGTAACTAGATGCTTTCAATTCTAGTAAGTAGCTAGATGCTTTCAAGAAGGAGTAACATTAGTAAATCCAGCATTGAAGCAGTAAAACTACAGCGTGCAGTTTTAAAACAGTTCAAAATCCTGTGACTAAATCAATACTCCATGAGTATGACCACACTCCATGGGTGGCCCAATAATACAAAAAGAAAACTGAATACCTTCCAGAGGTTCTGTTGGCCCTTATCCAGCGCCATCGTAGCAAACTCCATCAGACGCACAATGATAGTGCCTTTGCTGTAGTTGTAATCCTCGCTTTCTTTTGGGCTGAACACTGAGCCTTTCGTTCCCACAGAGAAGCACTTCTCAACTGCTGCCAGATCTTGCATGGCCAGCTCCGTTATGAAGAACTGCACAGCTTTCAGGAAGTTTGACTTCTCCTTAAAACCTGGAAGGTGACAAAACAAATGCACTCAGAGAAGTAAAGTTAGTAGTAAAGTGTTATTGGTGTGATGGCCCAAAATCTGCATGAAATGCTGTATAAAATCTTTAAAACCATTTGTATGAGTTGCTCGGGTTCACATGGGAACGGAGATGAGGCTCACCCAGCATCTCATGGGGCTTGATGAGGTGCAGGCCGATAAAGGTGTTGTAGCAGTCCAGGGCAGCCAGCAGCAGGTCCATCCACTGCAGGGTGGCCCTCAGGCTGAAGGGCCCCTCCAGCTCCACGATGGTCGCCTGAGAGAGGAGTCCGGACGAGCCCTGGTCTCCATGGCCACCACCCTCAAACATGCTGATCAGGAAGTCCACGCCGCGCTGTTTCAACAGGTCCTCAATCCACAATGCTGCGTTTTTATTCCCTAAGAGGAGTCATAAGTTCACTCATCTGATAGGCTGCCACAATCGACCAATAATGTGCCCTCATACTTGATCTAGTTTTGAGATTACCTGGTAACAAAGGCACAAACTCATAGAAGAGCTCCATGCACTTGTGTCTGCACTCCGTCTGAGGACGTCCACATTGCGACAAGATCCACATCACAACATCTGACAGACACACCTTTTTGTCTGGATTGAAACCCCTTGGGAAAGCAATGACAAGTTAGAATTAAATGCTTTATCAGAGCAAAGAATTGAAACAGAATGCAGCTGAAACAAAAAACACTCTGCCCAAACCTGGGAACTCGTCTCTTGGCAGGCGAGTTGAGCGAAGCAGCCTTATATTTGATGATTCTCTTCAGGTGGTCAATGGCTTGCCCACACTGCTGCAGTGTTCCTAAACAGAGGATTTACATCTATCACAATGTATCCTCAATGCATGCTTTTCACATGAGTTTGTGCTACAGCTTGCCTCTCTTCAGTTTAAACATATTAATAATAGACGAGGGGCACCGTCATTACCTAAAGACTTCTCATCTGTGTGCGCCAGGGACAAGCTTTCCACAAATATGACCAACGCTTCAAACACAAACTGCTCCACCAAGGAATTCTCCTCCCTGTCAACAGAGAAGATATTTCAGCCACCAAAAATACAATGATAATGTTCTAATAACATTATCTATTTTATATTTATACATTTAAAGGAATTAAATTCAATGTGAATTTGAGACTAACCTGAACTGCTTGTAGATGCTGTTGAAGGCCAAGGCGGCCCCCAGCCTCTTGAAGACGTTGGGGTGCAGGGCCAGGCTGTATATACGCTTGAACAGGGATTTGATGTTGGCGGGACTCTTCTCCTGCTGCTTGGGTGTGGACTGCTTAATGGACCATGTGAGGAATTCCTGAATGTCCATTGGCCATCCTGATGGTCACTACCCCATCCTGTTAATATAAGAGCTGTCCATCCTGTTAATATAAGATGTACACAGGTCACTACCCCATCCTGTTAATATAAGATGCACACAGGTCACTACCCCATCCTTTTAATATAAGATGCACACAGGTCACTACCCCATCCTGTTAATATAAGATGCACACAGGTCACTACCCCATCCTTTTAATATAAGATGTATACTGGTCACTACCCCATCCTGTTAATATAAGATGCACACAGGTCACTACCCCATCCTTTTAATATAACATGCACACAGGTCACTACCCCATCCAGTTCATCCATAAGATGGCATCCTTTTAATATAAGAGAGCCACCCATCCTGTTATCCTGTACCCCATCCTTTTAATAAACAGCAGCATCCAGTTCACATAAGAGGTGGTTTTGTTGAAAAGCAATTTAAAAGAAAATGAATGTAATGATTCATATTTTATAGTAACTAGGTCATACTTAAAAACCAGCCTCACACTATGTGTTATAATGATGTCAGTACTAATTATGTATATATCTATAGAATAAAAGGTCATTTGAAATGATTTAATGACACAGTTTACTTGACTAATATGTCTATTTCTTTCAACCTTAGTGTGCAAAGATATCAAGGATGAATCTGAGAGCCTGGTTTTCAGAATTGCTGCTTGCAGTTAAAGTTACACTTAGAATTATTATATTTACCAGAATGGCTTCCAACAGCAACACAGTGTCCTGACTTTCAAATTTTTTGTTGTTGGTGAACCAGTGAATCATCTGCATCACCAAGGGCTGATACAGTTGCCTTGTTACCTAGAAACAAAATGACAAAATTGTCCGTCTTTAAGTGGGTTCAGGTTTCAGGTGTTTGACAAATGCATATCAATAGATACTACAGAACCAAACGGTCCATAGTATGATATAGTTGAGAGTAAAGAGAAATGCTGCCTGCTTGGTCACCTGGTCTACGTCGCACGCCAGGCGGAGCAGCACGGGGAAAATGTGCTTGTACAGGCTGTGCATGGGGGTCTCTTTCCTGCCCTCAGGGATCTGGGCGGCCTTACCCAGCATGTACACCACCACACTGTGGAGCAGCTCACAGGCAGCCACCTGCAGCAGCCACAATCAGGCATGATTAAAATGACCATCATTACCATAACAAACACTTTATAATGCATTACAAAACCTAGAGCTAAAGGAGCCATAATCAGTCATATTTATCATTACTAACACTTTAAAAATGCTTTACAGAATCTGAAGCTATCATTGTTCAGCTGATTCACTACGCTGCAGCTGGCTTGCTCAGGCCTGAGTGACATGCCTTGGTTTGCCTGTTGCTGGTGGACTGGGCCAGTTCTGTGATTCGGGGTAAAAACGTGTCCAGGTAGATGATGGGCTTCATGTCAGCGAATGGAACTGCGTAGTTTAGGTTCTTGTCCGAGTCCCAGGCCACACACTTCTTCATCATGTCCTCAGAGGATGTAACTAAAAAAACAGAGAACATCATTTCTGACTGTTTGATATGGGTAGTCAAACTACTTATCAGCACTACACTTGGCAAGATTGCAAAACAGATTATTATTAGTTTTAGTAAAAGATGGTTTCAACTTCAATACTGACAGACTTTTAGATAATTCTAAATTCATAAGTTCTGGTTATCTTACCTGTCACTAGACTCCTGTTCAGCTGTCCCCCAAGCTGGCCAAGCAGCTGAACCACCCGATATCTGACCAGTGTGCTAGGAGAGTCTTCCGCCTGAGAGGGAGGAAATCAAGTGCAACCACTGAGCACTGCAGTGTCTTGTAATTTCTTTCAAAAGGGATTCCGTTTTTTTCCTGTACAAAAATGAGGCTCCACAACAGCATGGGTTCAAATCTCGGCCCACACTGTGCTGTAACGCATCTTCCCATCTATCTGTACTACAATAAAAACCAAATAATAATAATAGATAAGAATTACATATCATTTTCACATCATATCACTTCTCACCAGTGCCATGTGCTTGGTTTTTCTCAGCATCCTCATCAGGACTTTGCTGTATCCCTTCTCTTTTCCAGTGGAGAGACGAGTAACATCCAAACCGTTATTTTGATCCTCATCTGAAATATAAAGTACTTTTTAAAACTTCCCTAATCACAACTAGTGCTGGATCAAATAACATTTTTATTCATATATCTACAGAATTATGCATGTTTGTTCCTATATTAGGACATGATTGACCCACATTAATGTATCCAATCACATCCAGCCAGGTGTTTAGAGACTCTGGTGGTAATGGGAGGTGATTCTGAGTGAATCTTGCCTTGTATTTGGACTGTACTAGGGGTGTTTGGAGCTTGTATGCTCTATTATTTTGAATTTGTGAAGGGGCTGTTCCATACCGTGTGAGGAGGCTGTTCTGAGGTAGCTGTCCAGGCAGGGCAGGACTTGGCTGTAATAGGGCTGCATGACATGGCGGGGGAGGCAGGAGCTCCACTCCTCCAGGGCGTCCAGCGCCACGTTAGCCAGTGGAGGGTGGCTCAGGCCCAGCCGCAGCGCTGCCTGAAAGGGGGTCACAATGAGAGAAAGATTTACCGCTTCCATCTGAACAAATATCAAAGAATTATATCATTCCATTACTGGAAGCAATGTAGAGAGAGCAGGCCAGAGCATACACGTGTATTCTAGTTATGTAAGACACAAAACACAAAAAAATAAAATTTCCGTAGTTCTTACCTTTAGGCCATGTATATATGCAGTGATATCCAAGGCAATGATGTCATGATGTAGAGACAGGACGAAGGTTAAGCAAGATGCCAACAGCTCGTCTTTGTACTGCTTCATACGCACAGACACCTGGGGATACCACACAAGTTACGTTAAAATGTATTCAATCCTCATTCATTTTCTTGTACTGGTAGAATCAGGAAAGTAACCAAAGTACCTCCTTTCCAAACTTAGCAAAAAGTGCAAAGCAGGCTGATTTCTCTGGGTCTTGAGGGTTTGGTTCGAGGCTTTTGGTGTTAACTTTCTGTTAAAGACAGAAGAAAACAATGTAAGCTATTTAAAAAATATAAAGCAGACCATGTCCATTCTGTTCAGGGCACTAACCCAGTTTTCTTCCCTAGATCTACCAATGTGTAAAGTAAAATGAGTTTAAGTCACCTTGAAGTATTTTATTTTCTTGGCTATTTTCATGCAGACTGAGAGCATCCTGTAGAAGCCGCTGACCAGTGGAAATCGGGTGGACTGGAGAATGAGCTCATAGCTCAGGGGATAAACCCACTGCTCAAAATACTCCATGTGCTTCCGCAACAGCAGCTCACTACAGGGGAACAGTATGGGAAAAATTCAACACAATGACACAATGAAACTCAAAATCATCCTCAATCTGACACAGTGACACTCAAACTAATCCATAATGAAGGACAGTGATAGTCAAACTTATCCCTAATGAGACACAGTGAAGCTCAAACTCACAAACTCATCCCTAATGAGACACAGTAAAGCTCAAACGCATCACTAATGAGGGACAGTGAAGCTCAAATCATCCCTACTGAGACACAGTGAAGCTCAAACTCATCCCTAATGAGACAGTCAAGCTCAAACCCATCCCTAATGAGACAGTGAATCTCAAACTCATCCCTAATGAGACAGTGAAGCTCAAACCCATCCCTAATGAGACAGTGAAGCTCAAACCCATCCCTAATGAGACAGTGAAGCTCAAACTCATCCCTAATGAGACAGTGAAGCTCAAACCCATCCCTAATGAGACAGTGAAGCTCAAACCCATCCCTAATGAGACATTGAAGCTCAAACCCATCCCTAATGAGACAGTGAAGCTCAAACCCATCCCTAATGAGACAGTGAAGCTCAAACTCATCCCTAATGAGACACAGTCACACTCAAACTCATCCCTTCCATAAGGCAGAGTGATACTGGCTCCTGAATGATAGTCATACCTGCTAAACTCCACCAGGTTGATAAAGGCAGTGAAGTCTTTGGGCTTGTTAGGAAGGAGGTGGACCATGGGGTCAGAAGAGGGAAAAAGAATGCTGCTCTCCTCTCGCTCTCTCTGTACAGGTTAAGGTTATGGTCATGTCAGCAAACAAACAAAAATGTCACATTAAATTAGTCGATTACATAATAAAGCAGAGCTAATGTGTGAATGAAATTCAGAAACCGTTGAGGCCCACAGAGACACGGTTGCCTCAATGGTATAAATCATTAGCCTTACCTCTTCGTCTGGCTGCAGTTTCTGAACAGAGAGGTCAAGCTTCTCGATTATCTTCAGAACCGACTTAATCAGCTCATCGTAGAGCAGGCGGTTCAGAGACCTGAGCGCAGCACTCTGTGCTTCAACAGCCCCATCGAGAACTCCAGAGTCCTGAAAGGGAAGATCATAAACCAATAATGCAAATGACATCCTGGACAACTGGGTCGATGATGTTTACCATATTACCGTGGTTAATAAGGGATTTCATTTCTGCAGACAGAGCATGTGCAGACAACGCTTAGTACCGTGTATTGCACACAGTCGAGCAGTCCTCCGAACAGATCCAAGTAGTCGCGGTAGGAGGGAACTTTCCATCTCCCAGTCTGCACATCTGCGGCGTCTTCTGCCTCCTCATCTGGTCTGGAGTCAGACTGAATTACAGTCGCTTCCTGAACAAAGAACCAGATTCAAGCAGTAACTTGAGTTTGTTAAATAAACATTTCACATCATAACAATTAACATTTTTCACTATAAATAATTACTAAATTAAAACTAACAGGGATTCCACAGGAAACTAAAGTTGTCTAAACATATTTTGAAAGAAAGATACTTTCCACAGCTCTGGAGCAATACAATCTGTAAGACAGCTTGTTTGTTTCCCACCAAACTAAAACTTTTTTAGATGTTCAAAACAATTATTGAGGTCACAGTTACAATCATAAAAATCAATGCAAGTAAGAAAAAAAAATACATAACAGTTTGTGGTTTACGTTTACATTGGACCATTAGAGAAGGTAACATACACTCACCTCAGCCAGAAGCACAGGTTTGGAACAGACACGAACCACAGCCTGGTGCACTGAAGAAGAAAAAACCAATAAGTCAAACTCCTGTGGCAATCATACATGAACATAACTCTTTCAATTAATTCACTAGATTTTATTCAGTGAAATACCATATAATCATTTACATTCAGTAACAGGAGGTTACAACGTAAGACAATTAAATGGAAGCTTTGTGATTACAATACAAGATACAAATTTCTCCAAATCAAATACAAGGTTGGTTACACTGCTCCACCAGCGAAGACTATAACTGGTTTTGTGTTTTTGCAGTAATAAGCACGTAAAGTGAATTTTCCATGAGCAGAATTCAGAATCTGGAAAAATCTGGCAAAACAGTTCACATTTAGCAGAAGAAGGTGAGATTTGTACTACAGCAGCCCTTTGGACAGTATGCTCCAAGCTGCCACTCACCAACAGTAGAAATGAAACTCCAAAGCACTGGGCCTTTGCTCGCTATGGCAACCAGGACCTTGACGATGGAGCGACAGCACACAAGCTGCATCCTGTGGCTGAACTGGGGGAAACTGTCGATCTGAACCACCAGCAGGCGCTCCAGCACGGGCCGGTACACATCTGGGATCTGCCAAATATGACAACAAGGCAACAACACATCACCAAATGGCACGCAAAGTTAAAAATATTACTGGAAAATTCTGTATTTTGCATTATTTCAAAATACAGAAAACAAATTTAAAAAAATGATGCTACAGACAGAAATTTAACTCTAAGAAGACCTTGTTCATGTTATACCCAGTAGTCGATCTTTTGTGGCCACATCATTATAAGTTGTGGAAACTGAGATGCGTTCGACCATATCTCAAGCATTAATTTATTGGTAATTATTTGACTGGTTATTTTATTGCTGAGTATTTTTTTGGTACTTTGAAAACAAGATGATCGGCCAAGTGGCTTTGAAATTGGTGGTAAAACAGCTGCGACACAGAAAGCCAGAATTCACATTCATATAAAATTGAATAACCCTCTCATAATGTACACCATAACCAAACTTAACTTAATAATGGAAATGTCCCCCAAATTTCTTCTGTGTCTTATCAGGTCTACGCTGTAAGGAGATACTGTCCATTCCTGAAAATCATGAGAGCAGTGTAGAAGTTGAGTCCTCAGTATTTACCCTGTCCAGGTGGAGGAGCACGCTGGCGATGGAGTCAAGGAAACTGGGCAGCTGGTAGAGGTTGTCGTCCTCTGTGTCCGACTCGGTTAGGTACATCTGCTTGCAGCGCTGGATCAGCTCAGTGTACATCAGGTCCACATCTTGGGGACACACTACTTTACAGGGCTGGTGACACAAAACATCAAACAACTTTACACAGGTGATGACACAAAACAGAACAAGACATTTTGACATTATTTTAATATGGATGACTTGTGCTGTATTCCTGTTATGTCCCCAGCCTCTCACTAGTGCATCTAGTGGCTACTTTTGCCCTTGCTCTTTTATCATTTTTTCTCTGACTGTAGGATTTTCAGTCCTTGTAGGAAATTTCTTACAAGAATCTCTAGATTTTTGTGCCCATAATCCAAAATGCATAATCCATAATCATGTCTAAAATGATTATCCATAATTGTTACCCCACCAAAAGTTTTCAATTCAGGGCTGAAAGTGTTTTCCTTTTTGGTTGAGGGGTCCAGATTCCACAACATCAGAGAAAAGCTAGAGAAAGCAACCAACCGCAGCAAAAAGTCCATATCCTCGGATGGCGATGGAGAGCTCTTTGTGTGTTGAGTCTATGGTCTTGATGATGGCACAGAACTTTTGCATGAAGAACTTAAGCTTACTTTTGTGCAGTTCAACATCTTCTGCCACCAGAGCAGCAACCTGTTAAAAAAAAGGGTAAAATCACTCTTCATGACAGTGTCCTTTATGAGAAGGACGATCTAATGATGTCATTTAAGCCATTGGGACAAAAGGGAAAAGAGTTACAATAATTTAAAAATAGCTTTTAGTTAACATTTCAGACCAGTCAGTAGCTCTATACCTGTTTGAGAAAGGATTCCAGTGCATAATAGCTTGTCTTCTTCATTTCTGGATTTCTGTGCCCACACCACTTGGACATGACATCAAACACTGCCCTGTAATGTTCCATCAGGTAGCTGCTGAACTGGGCAGCGTGCTTAGCGAACAGCCTTAGCCCAGCTGTGAGTGAAAATCATACAAATAACCATCTTAATAAACATATAAACAAACATATATAATTAACAAACAGCCGAGCAATATTCAACCAAAACACTGCACACAACGTACCAAGGGGGACAGCGTACCGCTTCATTTCAGCCTTTATAGAGAAAAAAAAAGACAAATATTAGACAAATGAGTAACAAATTTATTTTCAGAAAACTGCAGGACTGATGAATGGCAGTACCAGAGATAACCCTGAGTAGAGATAAGCCTGATGGGAAATGTCCCTCTCCTAAGCTGTGTTTGAAGCTGTGTGCTGCAGTGACTCTGAGGATGAGGGCTGATACACTAGTCATACACCTCTTAAAGCACGCTGTCACACATTTCTACAGGCTGTAGTTACACCTCTCCCCAGTCACCCCTTTTTCTACCCCTGCTCCAATCCCACGGCTTCACCCCAATTCAGTCTCCCCAACACAAAGCAATCAGCTGGACCTGGACTTTAACAGGAACTCTAAGCTCTGACTGCAATTACCACCCCATCTCTCTGATCACTTTTGACATCACAATCACTTACATTTGATTATTTCTCTTCCTCTTTTCACCCCAAAACCCCCTCTTTGACTCTCTCTATACCCCTCCATCTTTCTCACTCCATCTCATCCCCACCACTCTCTCCACCCATGGGGACATTCAGGCACAACATGCTCCGGCCAAGCTTCTCCACTACGGTAAAGCTAAAAACCAAAGCTCACTCATTAACAAAGCCCAGTCACTGCAATATGTTCTCATTTCTATCTTCTGCTGCAGACTGAAGACCCACATCTTTAGCTAGGCTGTCCTACCATCCCCACCCCTACCTCTTGCTAATTTGTGAATTCACAGCATTTAACAGTATACTGTACTTCAGTGTAAATGTATTATTCATGTGTCTTGCTCTTGTACTCCTGTGAATGTACTTTCACAAAGCAAAGTGATGTAAAGCTATCCCCAGTCAGTGTTAAGATGTTAAACCCATCCACACTCAGTTTTAAGGTGGCCACCATGGATGTTTAGTACCTTGATGGCTTTAAATGAAAGAGATTTATATATAAATGTTAAACATTATGGTCTTCCAACTAACCTGAGGACTGATTGCCTTTAGTGCATAATTAAATATGTCCTTTGAGGTTACTGGATCTGTAATGAAAAAAAAATATGATTTTCAGAGGTAGTCTTAGAGGTAGTTAACAGAATGCATAGCTTGCTAACTACTAATAATCATAATTCAATACTAATGGTCAACTAAGTTTCTGAGATTTAATGTCTTATAAAGCAATATTGCTAGTGACTCTAAGATGAACAAAATTACCCATAAGTATGTACTACTAAATGATGGACTCATTAATCATTTGCTTCTAATAAGTGCATAATTAATACCTTAGAACACCTAAAACAATGTTAGTTAACAGTTAAGCATGACGCATACCCTCCTCCACAGATTTGGTGAAATTGACCATAAGCGCGGTGATTCCCTTCAGACAGCCTGCAACAAGAGGTAGTTTGGGTTCCTTCGTGGATGACATCATCTTAAACAAATAAAACATTCAACAGTGAGAGTGAAATAAAGACATTACAGGGGTATAAATGAGAGGCTGAGAGAGAATAATGATAGTTAAAGAAAATTCCCAGTGCTACATCATGATTCTACCTGACTTTTGAGCTCCCCCAAGTAGGCCTTGTAGAGTTTATCAGCGTTATTGACCATGTCGGCCGGCTGCACCTCACCCAAAACTCCAAGTAGCTCGTAGATGTTTCCGAGCACTACAGCAAAGACACCAAACCACGGGGAAATCAGCTAGCACTTCAAACTGAAGAGAATGTCCAGTAATCATCATCACAGTTGTTAATATTCTCAATCCCTGTGCAAAAGGGCAGTTGTGAAGTAATTATTTCTGGAACCCCATTTTGTCCTGGTTTTCAACTATAAGATTAACTCTTTAATTGTACTACATAAAATAAAGTTGAAGATGACACATAATAAAATTCTGACTTAATTTGTTGTATTTTGTAGCAGTGAACTCAATGTATCTTTACAAGCTAACAGAACTATTTTCAACCCTGTAATTTTTTAAAATTCACATTTCACAAAGCACAAAACTAATAGGTAATGATTCATCTTGTCAAAGTAAGACATTTGGAATCACAGCAGAGCATATCTGAAAAAAGAAAATCGACATAAAATACAACTACTCACCTGTGTCAGGTATTTGGCTCTTTTGACAGAGTTCACCGTAAAACTTGTTGAACATGTCACTCACTCTGAAGTTCTGAGCTACGAGGGAGTCTTTAGTCATGTAAAGGACCTGAAACAGTCCAGGAATTAAATATTCAAGCAAGAGGTGAATAGTTACCAAACACTGTTCTGATTATACAAACAAATAGTCCAATATTAGCAGAATATCTGTAGAAAGTACTCAGGGGATCAAATGAAATGACAATGCTTACATTTATAATACTTACAACAATAAAGTATATAATAATGCCACTAAACCACAGAACAAACCCTGTTCCTCTTCACCTGCATATTCATTCTAACTCAACCTATCACTTTTAATAGTATCAACAATTCAAGTGGTAGTATGTTCTAAAAATTGATCAAAGATGTACTGTTCAGATCTGAACAGAGCAGTAATTGGGCCAATTGATCAATTTTTTACTCAACATTTTGTTTTTCGTTCTGATGCATCAGAAATAAAAACTTTTACAAGTTCCAACACATGCAATTACATGATAAAATGTAACAAATTTATGACGTACCTTGACCAGAAGTTCCAGCGTTGGAGCTCTAGATTTTGCTGCCTTGTCTTTTGTGTAGACAACAAGACATGTATCCTAGAGAATAATGTATAAAAATGTTTCATAATGAATCCTCACTTGGTGTTTTTTCATATTAAACTGCAATTGAATGTCCTATTTAGGAGATTCTTTGATGGTGAAGCCCACACAAAACCAATTTCATCCTCAAATTAATTAATGATTTGATAACTATATTGAAATATTTGCATTTGTATTTAAAATGTATAAATCAAATTTTCGCAACAAGCCAAAAACAGGACAACAAACTGGCATGGGGCCAATTTGGGCCACCCCAGATTCATTCAGAGAACTGAGAGTCCATGTGTGGAGTAGCCAGAAAGTCTGATCCACATGTCCATTACTTTAAATCAAATAAAAAACACCACGACTATTACACACTACCCATAGAAAACACGAGTTATGTTATTCAAGATGCCAAGGCCGACTTATTTCTGTCCCAGTTATAAGAAACCTGGCTGGTGGAACCAGCCAAGCTAGATTCTAAGCCAGCTAAGCCCTTCAGCCAATCTGAAAATCACTCAACAACCACAGGCAAGCACACACCTCCATCTATCTACCTGTCTCTTACCCACCCCTCACAGTTAACAATGCCCATTGCCATACAGTGATGAAGGAAACCAGACAATCCCTAAAGTCACTTAGGATAACAGGCATCACCCCCAACACACAGATTTATATAAGTATAAAGATATAGATATACTGCTGAGGTGAACTGTCTCTGATGCAGAATTTGCAACTTGCAAATTGTTGTGGATTGTTGTACATTTTTTCATCGTACTGTACAGTACCTTGATGTCAATGGCATAGTTCTTCTCCCAACCTCTAATGCTCGAAGATATCCTTTGGAGGACTTTATCCAAGAGACTGAGGACTTCAACTCGGGCATCAGTGAGCTGCAAGAAGTGAAATAATTATTTAATACAAGAAAGGGAATAGTTTGCTCGATTTTCTTGTGAATACTTTTGGGTTTATAACTTACATCTTTGTTGTTCAGGGACTTCCTTAGAAAACTAAGCAACCCGTCTTCTTTTGAGAAGAGCAACGATATCTGCAAAACTTGCAAAAGAAAATAAAATTATTTGTGTACAGGACAAACTCAGAGATACTAAATTCAAAATTATGGAAATACCAGTCAACCAATAATTTCATTCATTTTCATTATCATTGTATGATTCACAACTTTCTTAGGCAGAGAATTATGACGTTACTGCTGTGCTTAGGCTTGCCAGATAACATTTACGCCAAGGTGACAATGTAGACAGAATGTGAGCATGCCCATTTCAGGGGAAGATCAGCCACACCTAATGCATTTACACCTGGTACTAACATGTACTTTGATTCATCTAAAAACCATACATGCATATGGTTTGTCTATTATAAAAATGGTTATAAATACACAAGCCATCTCAAGCACACACTTGAGGTTTTTCAAATGAGCAACGGAGTCTCACTGCTGATAAGAGAAAAGCACAAGGGGGCTTGAGTAATCAGTGAGTCTGTTTTCATACTCAACCAACATTCACTGCTTTATGTCAAGTAGCCGTTGAATGGATGTAATTATTATAGAACTTTTGGTGCCAAGATGGATTTTAAAGTATAAAATCGAGCTTGTCAAACTCCAAATTATCTTTTACTTTGCTAATTAGAGACAACAAGAGCTCAATACACAAACAAGCATTTTTCAGGTGTTAGCAGACTCATTACATTACATCAAACAGTGAACAACATTTGGTCAGCCTGAGCATTTGATAGCTGTCCTAGCACTACATATAATAGACAGCAAACTCAACTTACAGAGCAAGCTATCAAATGCTATCACATGGAAGAAAGGTTTTTTTTATCATGATCTGGGGGAGTGAGAGAGTGAGGTGGTTTGGACGGGGCAGTCTGGTTTAGTGAATATGCATCAATCTTTAATTCTTTTATGGGTGAAAAAGTGAGGCTCTCATAAAGGCAGAAGTTCAATACTTAAATCATTTTGATAAAAAAAAAAAAAAACTTTTTGCACATATTGTTCCTGACCAGAGATCAGTTTTTAAGGTGAAAAGTAGACTGCTGAATGCGTACTTATTGCACTTGAGGCTACAGATTGTAATTGTCACTTGACCAGATTCACCGATAGCATACTGACTCCAAGCAGTGCTTTGAGACAACCGTATGCTGAATCTGAGCAGTGATATGACTTTGGGCAAGCTCAGGGCAGGCATTCTGTGAGTTTAAGACAGTAAGGGACATGTCGTGGTTAGTTCCTTCGGAAACAGTTCAAGGAGGAGGTTTTACTAGGCTGTCTTGGTAGCTTGTTTTACCATGGGCATCTATGGAGAGAAAATCTTCTGCGCTCAGCGTAAGTTTCACGCTGTCGCCCTTCCCACACTCTCCAGTTCCTATCTATGGTCGATGTGTATGGGCCTATCATCACTAATGCGCGCTCTAGGAGAAAAATACAAAGGTTCGGGCAGTGACGTAAAAGGACAAGGAAGCGTTTCCCCCAATGGCCTGCAAAACACAGAATGAATGCAGCAGATGAATGGACGTAGATGATACATTTTCCCGAAAACCCTTCGGGAAGTGTAACTACTGTAAAGTTATACATGGAGTAAAACTTTATTTGGTCAATATTGTATGCAATGTAACTTTGTGCTCTGCTTTAGTATTTTTGCTTAGTTACCCAACTTTACATGGTATTATGTGCGCCCTGCAGCGCAGTTAAAGACAGGGGTTGACGAACTGAAAGCAGAGGCAAAGGGGCGTTTTTGCACAACAGAAATAGGTAGTGCTAAGGCCGGCAAAATTAAACGACCATACGTATAATTTTACCATCTTCACTAGGCACCAGGTAGTAACATTTTAATCAATAGTGATAGGGACGAATTTTAACCTACTTAAACAGTTTTAGTAGCTACTTTGATATCTGCGTACTGTTTATTACACTGTTGCTCGTTTTAAGATTGCAACGTCCTACAAATTCAGTCAAACTTGTATGAATAACAACACTATAATGATAGATACATTTCAGCAGTAAATGAACTTTTACCCTCTTACCCAGTTCGTTTTCTGTCTTTGCACCCATGCACTCTTGCCCCAAGTCTCCAATTATATCGTGACATCTAAGGGCAGCATTCCGACTTTCTGTGTCGTTCAGAAAGCAATGCAGTTTTGTCAGATATCCATGAAGTCCATCTTGAGTTAAATTTCCGTCACCCTCGTTGACAGCCATGGTGTTTATATCAGCTAGAGACCGTAAAGTCGCACTCAATCACAAACAACCCAGTAGACTTTCTGCCATTGCTGCAGCGCCCACCTTACGTTTCAGCCACCCTATTTCCTGCAGTTGACAGAGGAGGGGAGGGAAACAACACTCTTTGTTGGGGGTGAGGCGCACATGTTCTGCCAGCAGCAGAAATTCAACAACTTCCGGGTCTCAAGCGTCACAATAAAAGTCTCCATCAAAAGATACAACGTGCAATAAAACGATGGAATAATGCATACAGAATAAAAACTCAAGAAATGGTTGATATTTATTTTATCGTTAACCATATTTCATATTTAATTGTAAAATCATTTAAATTAATAATTAATGGAAAATGCAACTGCTAAACACATTATAAGAATATTATTCGCCATTGTCTATTTTGATTAAAACAACGGAGTCCAACAGGGCGCATTTTGACTTAGGGATTATTTTATATAGGTGTCTCCCACAGGATCCCTTAACCTTCGTGATTGTCCACAATTAGTCATTCTTGGTATGGGGCAGCCTGTAGCCTAGTGGCTAAGGTGCAGGACCCCTTGAGGTTGGTTACCCAAGTCCCAGTCACAGCTGTTGGGCCCCTGAGCAAGGCCCCCAACTCCACATTGCTCCCAGGGGGAATTGGCCCAGCCTTGGCTAGCATAAGCAACTGTAAGTTGCTTTGGATAAAAGCATCAGCTAAATGACTGTAATGTAATAATGTATACAGTACATAACAAGTAGCTTGACAGAATATATTTGATCATATGTTGCATTGTTTAATGGCAGCATTTTCTTTAATGCCATGCATGTTCGTACAACTTTTCTCGTCTGCCAGGAAAATGAAATGTCCCATCTTAACTGCTTTTTAGGCATAAAACATGCAGTGAAGGAACACCAATCCACTACTACACCATTAGACTGAAAGCAACACTATCGTATATATCTCGCGTGGAGCTGACATCGTGCCAATGACACTGTAACTGTACGCTGATGTCCTATACAGTATACATGCAGGCTTGTGATGATACTGCCTATTACCCTACTACGTCACGAGTGAGTGACTCTGTGCTGCCATAGCAACACTTCCAACTCTCTCAAACAGATGCGGAGTGGCGAATGGGGCGTGTGCTAAGGAGTACTGTACCAATTGATAGACGAGTCAGTTAGGGAATCAAGTAGTCCGGAATCCTGAGGGAAACTCGAAATGTCCAATGGAAAGCAGAGAGGCGGAACTTCCTATGCGGTGTTTTTTCGGGTACAGTGAAGATTTCGGGATTCAGCCTGAAAGAAGTAGAATATGTTGCTTCAAGCTTGCAAATTGTTTTCTAGCTAACAAATGCCAGTCACATTGACTGTGTGACCTTTATAGCTCGCTATAGTACCTACCTAAACAACGAGACACATTTTGGAGTTGGAAATGGACAGATCTGTAGAAGATGTTGCTGCATCATTAGTGAGGGAATATCTCAGTCGTAAGGTAAAACAACAAACAACCTGTTTGATCCTCATTACGCAGGCCATACTGTTGCATATCAGTACAAAAGATGGCAAGGCAACTATTTACTTGTGCAAAATTATCATCACTGCAAAATGAAAATAGTTCCAATGAATGGGTGCAGGAATGTAAAGGTAAACTGCATGTAACTCTTTTGCATGGACACGTTCGCGAAGTTCCAGTGATAGCACGCCAAGCAATTATTTCTGGACAACTGTGTTGTTCACGTTTTTTTTAACCCAAGTACTCGCGTGAAGATGGACATACATAAAATACGGCTGTGCCGCAATAGCATATTTAGTAGACTATTATTGTAAGATGCTATTCAATAAATGAATCCAGTCAGCAATTAAAAACAAACATTAATTATAAGTTAAGAAATCATTTCCATGGCTATCCGTTTGTTTGAACCCTATGGAGTATTGGCATATTGTTTAATCAACCGTTATTATGTTTTCCCAGTTACTTTAGTTATTATTAATTCTCTTATCCAGATGAATTAAAGTTGTGCATGTCATGTTAAATTGTTTGATTTTGCCAATACTCTGTGCACTGTATTGTGCTGTTTCTATGATTTAGAACAGCCCTATCTACTAATCAGGATGTGGTCTTATCACACACTAGTACATGAGTTGAACAACTTAGAAAACAAATTAATCTTGATATAGTGGAAATAAACTATAGCCAAGTTCACTTGGAATACATAAAAATGTTGAAGAAACAATGATACAAGCCACAGTTTCATACACGTTGAAAGTGCAAACACATTGTGATGTGATTTTAATGTGCATTAAATAAAGTGCCTTAACAGAAACAGTAATACGTGTTCAAACTCATAACTAATATCCCATTCCAAGTCCTACCCTTGCATGGTGTTGCTTGTAAGTCATGCATCATGCATCTCAAAGAACATTTTTTATTTTAAATAGGTTATTTTGGATTACCACCAGTACCACCATTTATAGTATATATTGTATATTACAATATCTACACTGAGAGCACTGTACAAAATTAGAGACTACGGATCAGAGTTTACTGAGTCCTTACAAACATAATTTGTTTTATATTGTAATTGACCCTTGTCATGTATCGCTACAGTCCTATTTCTCCTTCAGTCACCATTAATGTTCTTAAATTTATGTTGAGAAGCTGTCTGGATTAGTACCTTCTCAATGAATAAACAGTGACACTGATTTTGTGAAGGGTTTGAAGAGAACCATCGTCTGCATGGATGAAGAACTTCCACGCACTGCCTCAAGCATCAACACCAGGACTGACCTGCGACGAATACTCCATCTTGAGATTCTGTACAAGCAGAATAAGGTAATTGACACCAGGTTTGTGAAATCATTGAGGAATCGGCATTCAGTGTACAATCATGTATTACAACACTCAGAATTATATTGATATGTGTTCTTCATCACCTAAGTGCCGAAACTATTCTAGGCTCTGGAAGTCCCTTATAAATCAATGCTGGAGATGATTGTGAAGCAGCGGATTGAGAGCGATGGAGAATTGAGGACAGGAGGTGGTGGTCATGAACGTCAGACTGTTCTATCTAAGAAGTGCGTACCAGAGTCTGAGCCTGCTGTGAGATCACCTCTAAGAGTGAGTGACATTTTGGACGAAGAGAGGTGGGAGAGGCCAAAAACGTCACATTACAGTGATGCCATGAGGTATGGAAAGGTATCATGATATACTGTTAAAATGGGCTTACCTAAGGGTGCCCATACACTAATGGTGAAAGCTCTTGTGTCTTTAGCTCCGTCTTATTCAGCTTAGCTCAACTTTTTTTGAAAGGTACATATTTGGCAGGTATATTTCTTATCTGAATCTTTTAGCTGAATTTGTGATCATCTGTATGGAAAGGGTTTAATCTCAGCAATTTTGGACCTTCAACATTAACATTGTTTATCTTGCATTATTTCAAAGCTGGACATATGTTTAATCTCTTTTGTAGATCACCGAAGCATGAAGATAGTTTCCCATCCAATGTCCTACTTTCATCGCAGCCATCAAAGACTAACTTCACAAAATCCACAAAGGAAACCGTGAACGAGAATTCTTCCTTGGATAACCAGAAGGGGAGTCACCAGGTTCCCCTCAGCCCAGACAGCGAGTGCTCCGGCAGTAAAACTGGATTATCTGAGACTCCCAGAAACAAAGGCAGTCGCCCACTTCGGGGTATGATGGCTGGCCCTATTGCCAGGTCCTCTCAAGTAAGCATTTTGTTTTTTTCAGTTCATGCCAGAACAGTTTTGGATCTTTTACATCTGTATTTCTTTTACAATGCATGTGGGACACTTCATTTCCTTCGGGTATTCTGTTATAATTGTTTGTGAGAAGGGTGGTTTTCTGTGCTTTATGACAGGAATCTAACAAAAAACGCCAAACTCGAAAAGTGTGTGGATCAAATCCTCCTCAGGCAAGGAATGAGGACAGTAGAGATGAGCTTTTCAGAGGAACCGCTCAGCTGAGCCCAGTGGAAGCCAGTAGAAGAGACTGCAGGGAGGCGAAAGCTGGGCTTTCAGATCAAACATGTGGACTCACCGGCATGAATTACATTAACAGCCTTGAGCAGCGAGAGAAAGGTTTCAATAAAGTCCCTCAAAGCGAAAGAATTCAAGATGTCCTGTCTCCAGTTCCAAAGTAAGTTGATTTGATTTTATGCAGTTTTGAATTCATATTTTACAAAAATTTGGGTCACCGGTTTAGTCCACCAGCCTGCTCTCCATGCACAACTGTTACTCTCCTAACAACATTTACAACATAGTGCAATCTTTTGTGAGAATAAGTGAATGACAATGTTTTTCTTTCTACAGAAATGTTTCTGCAGCCTGCATGGATGATCTCAAAATCAGCACCATGATGTTAGGTATGTTTTTCTTATAGTTTGTTAGTTTGAATATCACACTGATTTCAAATGCTTAATCCCCCATGGTTAATAAGTGTCTGACTTTGTGAATTTTCAGATGATCTCAGTGTTGAGGAAGAATGTGGGGAGCTCTCCAGCACACCCGTCTTCCCAAGCACGACTCAGATCAGTGTCAATCAAAACACACGTCCCATTGATCAGGACACTGCTACTGTAAGAGAATGCTTTTCATTCAGGCCTTGTGTAAATGTAATTTGATAAAAAAAAAATAATGCTCCTCTACGCTATTTGATTTTTGTTACGTGACTCATTATTTTTGCACCCAAATAAAGGCCCTGAAGGAGCTGCTGTTTGGCTCCTGCCTGGGCTGTTTCAATGAAGAATGGAAAGCTCAGAGTTTCACATTTTCAGATGTCCCCGGTCTTACGTATGGTATAGTACAGAAAAAGGTAAATTATTTGTCCTCTGTTTTAAAAATGGGTGTTATAGGGTGGTGTATTTGCTTAAAAACAAGGTCTTGGTGCAGTGATGCATTTAGTGGACTTTAGTGCTAATGACAGCTGTGAAGATTCATACAGGCTGGCATATCAGGACTTTGGCTCTACAGCACTGGGTCAATCAAAACATATCACATCACTATGTAATCGAATAAAATTTCACATAAAATCATGAATATTTTGCAAAAATGTCTTGTTGCAGTGACTAACACCCTCATCAGTTGTCTAAATGTCTAAATTGTGAATTTATTGTCTACAAATTAAGGATTTTTTTAAATTCAACAAGCAAGTAAGATGCAAGAGCAAAATATTTTAGTAAAACTACTGATCTGATAATTAATCCCATTTCAAACGTCACTTAAGAATCCTGAAATAATAATACTAACATTAACAAGTTGTTAGCATGTGTGAAAAGTTTTGTAGTAACACAGTATGCTGTTGTGAAGGAACTCAACATACCTTGACTGGTTTTGCTGGTCTTCAGAATGATAGATAATCAGTGCCTGATTGAAAAGTGACTGAAAAACAGCAAATGAAATGGATGTTCTTCTGTTCCAGGGAGGCCCCTGTGGTGTTTTGGCCTCTGTCCAAGCCTGTGTGCTGCAGCATCTTCTATTCGAAAACACAAGCAGACACTCAGCGTGTCAGTAAGTGCTGTGGTGCCCCAAAGACAAAATCTTTTAAATCAATCGAATCATATTAATTACATCATCTACAATATGGCATTGTACAGCCAAATTAAATGTCGGAAATCTACCAACAGATGTTATGAGTTTGTTTATATTTTTCTTTACAACTGTTGGTACATGTAACATTGCTTGGACATTATATAAAAACTGCAGACAACATTAAACTACCAGTAAATATTGAAAGCGGAAATTTCACATTTGTCAGCGTTTTACCTCACACTTTCCATTTTGAAACCTGCTTTTGTATAAATAATGTACCCAATCTGAAAATCAACACATCCTCTTACTCACATTATTTTTACTTGATGTTTTCTTTATCATACATGTTTTGTTTTACCAATAGGAAACTGCAAGCCTCGAAAGCTGAGCAAACCAGGTGTCTTGTTATTGCTCTTGCTGAAATCCTTTGGAGAGCAGGAGGACGAAAAATGGCAACTCTTGCCATGTAAGTGTGTCAGGTCTCTTTCCCATGAATTAATATAATTACTGGTTGGTGTTGTATGTAGTCATAGGTTTAATTATGCTGTATAATTAAACATGAAAATTTTCATATTCTGACTGTGTGTTGCAGATCATCAGGAAGACAACAGTTCATCCCTGGAGGAAGATATAAATCTGATGGAATTATGGAAATGGTACCTCAATAAAAAAAAAAAGTTACTCAGATTGCACTGTTTGGTAATTAGATATATTTAACTGTCATCATTCATCACACAACACACAGAGCACACAAACATATGTGTGGATATGTGCTGTATATGTATATATGGTAATATGAATTCCTCAGGTGCCAAGCTGAGAGAAGCATTTCAAACTGGGACTTGAGACGGTGGGAGGGATCACATGAAAACACTCAATGATTATGATTTACTTTTCCTCTCTCTAGCTGATGTTTAAAGAGGTGCATAACTTTGAGGACCTAAAGCTGTTTCTGGAGAACCACATACAACAGGTAAAGTACAATTAAAACATATTTGTGGGATTATGTAATTTTCATATTCTGCTATTTATTTAAATGTTTTTTTGCTTGCAGTTTGAGTTTGGCCCTTCTGGATGTATTTTACTGACCATTTCAGCCATTCTATCCAGATCTATAAAGATGTAAGTTACATAATTATTCAATATTACATGAATCAAGTTACAAGTTTATGTAAAGGAAAACATCACCCATTTTGAACTTGCACATATATGTGTTGTTAATGGTATGTATGTAGTAAGATATTAAAGCCAAAATAATTGAGTTCATTCCATTTGACAGAGCTCTCTCTGACTTGCTGCCTGTGAACAGACTAAAACTACACCTCCCATAATACATTTTCTGTATCTGGCCTTGTAGGCATTATCTAGAGCTTGATATTGGGTGTGTGGTGCATACAAATGTTTTGGGGAAACCTCTGTGACTGAAATCCGGACATGTGGAAGTTTACCTGAACTCATAGTGATGAGGTCATAGCACCAGACTCTTTGAGCATGCAGTTGGCCAAAAACACATTTAAAAAGCCAGCTTGGTATGCTTTACTGGTTGCAACAAGTATACAGGATCAGCTCCACAAGGGGTTGTTTTCCACAGAAACCTTCATCAAAAAATAAATAGCAGATACCAAGGGGAGAATACCAGAGATTATCATTGTCTAATGTACACACTCCCAATATCTAGCCACTGTTATAAACATTTGGCCTTGTCAAACATTAAAGAAAGGTAAAGGCCAGGATGTGTGCCATTTCACTCACCATTGTCTATAATGACCAGTGAGCCACCCCAGTACATTTTACATTCATTCCTATAGAGATAACAGATGTGTGTGTCTATGTTTCTCTTTACTGGCACATCGTTTCCAGGGCTGACAGACCTTTTCCCTTTTTCAGGGTGAGGACGGATTTCGACGTACCTAGCAACACCCTAATAGGAGCTCATGGCTACTGCTCGCAGGTTTGTGCTGTACAAATACGTTTTTATGGAGGTTCACCAAATGCTGCAGATAAAACATACACAAAATAATGCTTTCTCTGAGGTCTGAAATATTAAATTCTGATTATTTGATATTATCATGGGATGTCATTTATGCTACTTGGAAAAGTGTTCATAATACCAGAAAATCCAATAAGGTAGCCCTTTACTAAGTAAACTGAAAAAGATGTGTGGATATCAAAGGTAATATGTGTATGACATTTCTAGCCTGTTGACCTTCCAGTTGGTTAAGTTCCTTATGGTGATACATTTTTTTATTGTTCATTTTGTTTTTTTGTAACAGGAGCTTGTAAATCTCTTGCTTTGTGGGTATGCTGTATCAAACGTGTTTGATGACGAGATTGAGCTTGACTCTGGAAATGGAAACATCACTCTTCTGAAGGGAATCAAACAACAAAGCGACATTGGATTTCTATCGCTGTTTGAACATTACAACATCTGTAAGGTAAGCCCAATATTTTAAGCAACATACCCCAGGGTCATTAGGTTATGGGGTCACTCCCCACACTCATCCGACACGCTGCCATTCTGCTGAAAGGATCGGTTATAAACCAGTTTTCATTTTTGTCACTAGTTATTAAGAGACCAATAAGAACAATAAATGAATAACAGTGTTTTAAGGCCCTATCAAAATCACAATTTGCTTTCATGTCTAATGACGCCAAGCACCAGCTCCATCACAAAACTTTTCTCTCTGTAAGAAATAGATACTGTTGTTCAGCTTAACTGGAGCTGCCACCTGAATGTTTTCTCCACTGGACGGAGCAGCTTACAGTTTAAAATGTGCTGTATGTTTCATCCAGGTTGGGTCTTACCTGAAGACTCCGAAGTTCCCAGTGTGGGTGGTGTCCAGTGAGAGCCACTTTTCTGTCCTCTTCTGCACCTGCAAAGAGCTGTTGAGCGACCGGACGCTGCAGCACCAGTTCGATTTGTACTACTACGACGGTCTGGCCAATCAGCAGGAGGAAGTTCGCCTCTCTATCTGTAAGTACTGCCCAGCAGTGGCCGCGTTTTAGTTCCCAGCATCAGAAATAAGAACACAGAACTCTGTGCTGCATTAACCACACAGGCTGCATTTTGAAAACACATACGCGTGTCAAAAGTGTTTTAAAAACGAATATTAAAACATAAAGTTATTATTATTAAGTGGAGAACTTAACATCTTTTAATGCTGGTGCTTATTGTTATATTTTTGTTTCCATTAGCAACAGTGACTTTAAGGGATTGTTCACAAGATGGACACGATGACTTAATTCCTCCTCTTGAACACTGCATAAGGACAAAGTAAGTAAATCTATATTTTTTTCAGATGGAGACAAATATCAGTCTGCCTACATCCCTTTCAAAGGCAAATTCTGACACGCAGCTCCCCTTTCTCAAAAATGCAATAAGAAGACACAGAGTAATTGGAATTAATTTAATCATAATTAAAGTTTTGGAAACATTTTTAAAAATAAAAATGTTTTACCCAGCCATTTTTATTATGGACTTAATTCTCATACTATGCTTATTCTTATTTGAGCCTTCAAGAGAGACATCAACACCTGTGTAATTTCATTAATCTTTTTTCTTACTAGATGGAAAGACGCAGTGGTGAATTGGAATGAAACCGAACCTATACTGTGAATTCCTACTGAATTCATCCCCAGGATAATTGCAAATAAATGAATTGAGCCTTCACATGGCTGAACAGCACAAGTACAATCATTTCTCTTCACCTTATAAGTGCCCATTATGTAATATTCATATCATGTTGTATATAAGAGCAGCCCAGGTATTGTATATCCCTGAATAGGTGCCTGCATCTCTATACTCACATCAGCTGGCTAAGGGTCGCCATGAGGACAGGCATGGACACTGAAACCCTCTACATGACGGAACCTGGCGGCAGGTTACCATAGGGACAGGCACCTGCTGGATGGGACCTGCAGAAAAGCAGGGGGGATACACTAAGAAACAATTCTCACTCTTATCCCTCTGCTAAGCACTTTTTTTGATTATAGCTTACCATTTCTCTGTAATGCACACATTTGGTATTTCCATGCTATTTCAAGTTAAGGCATGCGACAGGGTCCAAGTGGTATAAAATTTAGCTGCCAGGCAGGTGAGATAAAACAGGAGATCCTATGTCACCCCAATTTAGGCTTTGTTGCACTGGTTGTCAATAATGTTCAGGGTTGGTTTTTATTATATTAATAACTTTTTTCCTGAATATGTAACTGAGCTTTTGTCATTTTACTAAACCAATCACCTTCTCAGTTAATCAGGTAAATCACAATTGGCTGTTCCAGAATCTTCCAAGTGAAGTACACTTCCCTTGGATATTAGAACAGCTGTATTACTGTTATCTTTTAAGACCAAACAAAAGACATTTTATGGACCAGCTTTTAATATTTTTTAAATCGTTTTGTTTTTGTTCTGTATATTGTAATAGCATTTATGACGTATATAATGACATGTTGTTTTCTGTTTCTCTTTATTTTGTCTGATTGCTGTAGAAGCACCTTGTGCCTTAAAGGTGCTACATGAATAAAATACAGTTTGCTTCTCCCATTTTATGATGCAGATACTAATGGTATAGAAATAAAGGTATTTTGACCCAGTTTTTCATATTGAGCATGGCCTTTTTATGGCTTTGCTACTTGTGTGAAACCCATTGTTTTTCAGTAGGCTAAAATAATAATAATAGTAACATATTATGCTTTTCATAATGCATAACACAATGTATCATGTGTCAAACTGAACCTCAAAGCATTGTACAAGAAAATGGCAGAGCAGTCACTCAGAGCACCTGGTTCTGGCTCACACCATACCAGATACCTTCATCGTACCTGCTGTCACTGTGTACAGAATTCTTGGGCACATCCGCCACCAGTAAATTTAAAACCATACCACTGCTAAATGGCACCATAATGATAAGTTGACATGTCTGAGGACCCAATCGTCAGACAATGCAGGTGCATTAAGGCAAACACTGCAACTGGATGAATCGACTGATGTGGAAAAGAATCAACTGAAGAAAACAATACACAGAAACCTGGTGGAACTGCGAGACGAGATTGGTTGCCATTTTGGACTGGAGATGGATTGTGACATTTCCATACATTCCACAAGAAGCTTCAGTGACGTTCAACAATGTCACATTGCAAGTGATATAGGCAACGCTGCCCCTGATGTAATTGCTAGCTCTGTAAGGTGACACTCCCAGCCCTGCACAGTGTTAACCAGAGAACAGGGCACACACACCGGCCTGCCAATGGTGAATGTATCTGGGCTCCACGGATGTGGCCTATGTTCTGGACTAAAAGGTGAATACATGTGTTCCACTGATCTAGCTTATGTTCTCTTACAATATGGTAAAGAACAGTCTCATTTTTAGAACCATTAGCATTTCTTCCACAGGATCAGCACTGTTTTGGTTTCCTTATAAAGCACCCTTTCAGAAACCAATATGTTTTTACAGCATCACTTAATACCACAATGCTTAAAGTTGAACAAGCCCCCAAAGCAAACACACATCATTCACTCTCTTGTTTGTGTGTTATATAAATATAAATAGAAGGTGATTGCATAAATACATTGTGCTAAAAGATGATATCCCAGTGTCAACATTTCATTCCATTCAATTTCATGAAACACATCAATGGAAACAAAGCCTGAGGCATAAGATAGTTATGATAGTCATCTCCAAACGCATGCGTGCATGCACGCAAACACACTGTACACCCACCATACACACACACACAGAGCACCACTAGACGCCAGAGAATTTACCACTTAAGTGTTGTATTTTAGGCCAAATTGTTACTTTAGTAACTGAGAAATTAGGACAAAGGTACAACCATGGGTAGCCTTCCGACACTTCAGTGCTCCCAAACATAAAGCAGTTGATCACTGAATCAAAACAAGTCAACTAATTAGCCAACTATAACAGGGATGTTAACAAAATTACAGTTATTATTGAGAAAGCAGACAGGTCAAGGATAAAGCTAAGCTTCAGAACCACAGATAGCGCTCCGACAAGCAAGGAGTGCGCTCAGAAACGCTAAAAGACAGTCACAGAATGAAATATATGAGTCTAATCAACGATAGCTGGGATGTTAACATTGGGTCACTTACGAATAGCAATGCCTTATTAATTGTTATTGTCGTTACAATACGTTACTTAGCTTTCAGCCTTAACATAGTCTACCATTTATCTAGATATTGTAGCTATGGTAACGAACTTGTTAGTGCTGGTAAACTGTTTGAGGTTATCTGTTACTGCTTGTAAAATGTTTTCTAGTTTAGGAAGAATGGCTGCTTTTTCCTCCTGTTTTAGCTCTCTTCTCTCTTCAGAAAACTTTTGTGTTCAAAGGGCATTTAACCGGCTGCCCATCGTCCTTTCTCTGAGTAAGATTCGCGCCTAAAGTAGCTATCTGACCCTTGACACTGGATAACACACGCTAATATATTTCCCAGCAATCTATACAAAACATAACATTAAATAACAACAAAGATACCAAAAAATCATGACAAAACATAACATAAGCAATGCTGTTAAATGCAATTAGAATTCCATTCTCACCAGGAATTCTGCTGGCCAAATTGATTGAAAAACATCAATTGCTTACTTAACTCCAAAGTAAGAATCCAAATGAATTGTAAAAAGTAAAATCTTTATTTTCGTGAGAGGGAAAAGGCTGAATTTAAGAAAGGACTGTAGATGTTTGTTTTTTGGAGCTTTACGTTGGGGGCAAAATGAGCAAATTAAACAGAATTTTCTGAGGACTGATTGAGCTTAAACATTTCTGCCTTCAGGTGACTTATGCTGAGTTCCATCTTGGTGTCGTCAGGGGAAAATCTGAAAAAGAAAGACATAAAGTATACAGAGACATAAAAGAACACAATGTGTGTTACATGGGTTAATGAGTGTCCATCCTAGTGACTTAAAGGACCAGATAAGGTGTGGTAAGCCACCATACAAGGCTGTCTGAGGGTGTTCAGTGGGCGTAATCATAAAGCTAATTTATGTGCGCACTCTTTTGAGGATATGTGATTTATCAATGAAACATGGGTGTGATTTATGTGACTTAATGCACTGTACTGTGATTCTGACACTAAGTGTGTGAAAGCACACAGTGATACTGTGCTGTGGTCCTGATCATTACTTTGAGGATATTTCTGAGGCGGTCGAATCCTCCGGTCCAGTGGCATCATATTCCCCGCCCAGGCCGCGAACCAGAACCTTCACGCGCTCTGAAAAGTCATCGTATTTGGGGTAGAGCAGGAAGTCGTACACAAGTGCAGCTGCCACACCTCCGCACATGGGACCCACCCAGTACACCTGAGAGTGCAGAAACAGAAACCATTACTGAATCAATGAATAAAAGACTTTGCAGATAACCATCCAGGCACCAACTGAACTTACAACACTGAGAAACACAGGCCATTTCAACACTGTAAGGTTGAGTTTAAAATGCATTTTAAGAAAAAACTGTGGGTATCTGAAAGGACAAAATGTCCGTACCAGGATATACAACAGAAGACTTACGCTATGCCAACTACACCTGTGCACTGAGAACACATTTGGTTCTCCAATTCAGCTCTCTAAGCTATTTTTCACTCGACCACAAAAAGCTCACTATATCCTACAGAGGAGCTCCAGCTGAGCACAGGCTAAGGCTGTCATTTATGGTACCTGACAAGCAGCGTAGTGGCACTTAAGCAGCTGTATAAAGACCCAGGAAACCTTGGCGATTATTTCTTGCAACTGTGGACTCCCACTCACAGACAGATTTGAGCCAATCATTTCATGGCTGAAGGACTCAGTGTGTGTGACCTTGCTGCTTTAAACAAACATATCAAGTCGTTCACTCACCCAGTGGTGTCTGAAGTGACCCAGAATGACAGCTGGGCCGAAAGATCGGGCAGGGTTAATCCCACAGCCGGTGTAGCTGATCTGCATGCAGACAAACAGTCAGCGTTTTTTTCTGTCTTAATCATCACCACAGACCCATACAAATTTATAACTGAAGCCACAACTTATATAATCAAACTGTATGTAAAGTCAATACTATGAAACAATGATCATAGTTTCTTTTGTTTGTGATGTATACCTAACTTTTTAGCTTTGTCATTATGCATTTTTAATGTTTTAAAATCCCATTTTGACAATATTCTGATATGACCTATATTTGTTATGAAGGATTCTACTACAAGATACAGAAAGTTTCATTTTGTGCTGTTCAAGCTGACATACCGTTGCCAGGTGTCCCAGGCACACTGAAAGGCCAATGGCGAGCGGCGCAGAGCCCGAGACATCACTGCGCCGTTTATCTGTTGTTGCTATGACACACAGAACCAGTTGGAAAGTGGCCAGGAACTCAATGCCGACACCCTGACTCGGAGAAATGCTGTTTAGCTGTGAGAGAGGTAAAGAAAACAATAACCACCAACAAAAATGTGTCGTTTTTGAAACAGAATTTTTGTTCCACTAGAGAAAGAGCAACTTGTTGAGAAAGCTCGAGAAAGCTGGCCATGGCTCATTGGTGAGTCATTTAAATATGATAACCTATGGACTATTACAACAATTTTTAATCAGTTCACCATTTAAATTAATGTTGGTATTTCAATATCAGACCTTTACTTCACTCATAATTCTTCACCCACGCAATCAGGAGTGTTTTATCAGAAAGGTCAAAAGCAGAGAGTTATCACTCACGCTGTTCAGTCCCAGTGCGGAGGTGTTCCCTGGCCGCACCCCGTACACCACCCCGCTGGCCACCACCGCTCCCATCATCTGCGCCAGGATGTACATCAAAGCCTTGAAGACGCTGATCTGGCAGCAGGCCAGCATCCCCAGGGTGACCGCGGGGTTCAGGTGAGCTCCGCTGATGTGGCCCAGCGCCTGGGCTAAGGTAGCGATGGCCAACCCGAAGGTCAGTGCCACCTTCACCTCCTGGTCGGGGTCTGTGTTGTTCATGTTCCCGATGGCGGCTGACAGGCTGAGGAATATAAACAGGGACATTCCCAGCAGCTCAGCCAGAACCGCCCTCCAGAATACTTTGCTCTTCAGCTCCCTCTTCATGACTTTACCTTTGGTGGTCTTCTGCGGTATCAACAGGCAACGGCTCAGGGGGCATATATAGGTCCCAGTGAATAGTAGGAGGGGGCAGGCTTCTCCCCAAATGAAAATGAAGGACAAACTTTGTTAATGAGAAACTCCGAAGACCTTCCCCTTGACACCTTAGTCCTTACCTGCCCCCCTGCCCCTCCAATACCCCAGGTCTTTCAAAACTACATTGAGATTGTATTTTTCACGCACTTAGCAAAGACAGTTTCATATTGTTCACATTATTATCTATGAATGGAATAAAATGAAATATAAGTGACTGTGTATACTTCAAAATTTCAGACAAATACACTCTCCTCCGTAAAATTCCCCAAACTAATTGTAATTAATGCCCCACTTGTAACTAAGGCACGTAAATGTGTAGGATGTTGTTTATAATGCTTGTTAAATCATTAATTTTTAAAACATTTTCATTGATCAATATTTATGTCAAATACTCAAACAAATAATGTACGTATCCAATTAACACACAAGGCAATTCTATGCTATTTATTGTATTTCTCAACTAAATATGCCAGCCAGCCAGAAACAAAAACTTCAATGTGTTTGCAGGTGTTCTGAGGTAGTATAGTATCGTCCTTAGATAAAGATATACATCTTTTCCCGAATAACTACTGCCTGCAACATTGAATGGGGGTGTCACGTGACCTGCTTCTAGTTGCAACAAGATGCTTCTCATCACCCCTATTTGTAAATACAAAGCTGTACACAGAAACAGACACCGATATAGATCTAACAGTGTACACACTAAGCTGTGCATGAATTAACTATCTAATGTACACATTTCCCATACGTTTCACTTGCTAATTGTACATTTTCATATGTATTTCCACAGGAGAATCTGCTCGGGCTTGGTCCTTAGTCTGTCATGTGTACTTATGTTGAAATACAAGTTACATTTTGTTGGCTGATTTGATTTGACTTACTGCAGAATCCAGGACCCTGGCATTGTAAGATTCCTGCAGCATAAATAAGGGGTGGGAGGCGAAATCGTGAGGGCCACCCTGAGGCTATCAACGCCAGACTACGTCTGGCTCTGACCACCACAGAGATACCACGCCATAATGTAGTGACAACAATGACAGCTCAGTCCACTACAGTCTCTGTGGTCTGAGTCAACCCAAAGCCTCCCCCTCCACAATCTGTAATAGTTTTAAATCAGACATAACGGCACAGAGAGACACACAACGCTCCCCAAATTTCAGTGAGAAGCTTGTTCAATAGGAATGTAGCCTGGTAGAAAAAGCTCTGCACCCATGACAATTTTACTTGAAAATAGCTTGAAAATAATCTTACTTGAAATAGCAAGCTGTCTCCCAAACTGAGAACTGGGTGCTTTGTCAGTGTGACGGAGATCCTTAGCCATGGAGTGCACAAACCTGGTTTCCTATTGAGAAGTTGTTTAATCTAAGAACAAACTGAACCGGAATATCTTCTGCTTGGAAAATGTTTCTCATCAGAAGTATTTTTGGTTTGAGAAATAAGCCAGAGAAAGAGTTGTGGATCAGAGGCTGGATGGAAATACATTGGCTGGTGTTTTGGATTCCTCTGATCCTTTATCATTAGCAAGTGTAAAGCTGATCCAATCTTGATGGTTTTGAAAATATGTAGTTTTAAAGACAACATTGGAAATCAAGATGACCACCCTTGCTTTTCTTTTTTTTTCTGCATGATAAAAAAATATTTTTATGAAAAAAAAATGTTTTTTTATGAAGTCACTTCGTACCATCTGGTAAAATGGCTCAAAAGATCAGTGATGGGTGGTGTCAGGCCCCTGCAATTTTACATGTAAGGTCTACAGTATTATGAGAACATGAATGAGTTGTCTGTGTTAATTCCTGTGATTCACATCATCAAGCTCTCTACTGATCACACTTATGAATGGTATGATGAGAGGATCAACAAAGTCATTTTCAGGCTTTCTGGCTTTTATGAAGAGGAAAAAAGGATCCAAGCTGTTAAAGCATATCTTGGAATTGCTGATGAATAATGATGTACGTCCATTTAATTATAAGAAACAATATAACAATAGCATTCTCATTTTACCCTCTATGTTCTGGTGTTTTTAAAATATGTGCCTTCTATGTGCATACACACAGGTAACTATGAGTATGCCCATACTCAAGTTGAAAGTATCATAAATTCAAACTTTTTTTTTTTCACCAATTCTTTATATGCATGTGCTGGGGTGTTTTTTCAGAGTAGGCATGAGGCCCTAATCCCACGGTGTTTGTATCAGTGGGGTTGAGTTACATAGAATGATAACCGTTATATTCATACAGAAAATACAAGAGGGGATGGGCTTCACCAGGCACACAGGTAAAGGAACATGAGTCACGCAGGTCTGTGCCCTTGTGGTTTTGCATCTGTTGTGCGAAAAACAGTAAAGAGTAGCGTCCACATGAACACAAGAGGTCATGCGTATGGTCAAACCCACCCACCTCCCACCCCCCTTCTGTACTTGGGAGGGTTATGAGCTGGGACTGGGTGGGACTGACACCCATCACAGTGGGAATGACAGTTTGGGAGGGGAAAAAAATAAACACACAGTGATATACTATAGGAACAGGAGAAAGAGGTTTCTATTTCTTTTATTTTATTTTTAAATAACAGTATGTACAGCTAAAAAAAAAAAAAAAAATAGGTTTTCGGTTTACTCATACAATATTTTTCTCTGGCAAACTTGGATGGATTCGCTTCTCCATGTGTGATGATGGGTATGACAGCAGCTGTAAGGACTCCCCAGACTTTGTTATTTCCATTTTCACAGAGTGTGTCAGAGGGGCTTGATGAAATCTGCAGTGGGGGAGCATTACCTCATGTTCTCAAAGACCAACTCATCCGATCCTATCAGGATTTCATACCGGAAACACTACTAGTTCAAGTTAGCGAGTTGTTGATGATGCAAAAGCTCCACCCGGCCTGGAGTTGATAAAGCTGAACCTCCAACACTAGAATTGTTAACCATTCAAAAAAAAAAAAAAAAAAAAAAAACTCCACAGTTTAACCCTCCTCATTAGTTTTCCTTATACCAGGACTCGGTTTAGAACACACAGTTAATACCTTAATTACTTTTTAAAAATATTTTTGAAAAAAAAAAAAAAAATACAGCTATACAATTAATTAAACAAGCATCTAACCAAATATTTTTGAAACACCTTGCAACAGTTCTGTACAGCGCAGCTAGACTGCAAGATGAATTATCTTTTTTGACTTTTCTTCTGGTATATCAGCACTTATGCGTTAAACTTCTCAACAAGGAGGTTTAGCTAAAAGACTGAAATAACGGTTCGGTGGGTTTGAGAGCAGGTTATGGGTAAACTGCAATTTTACAAAAATAATGAGGTTTGAAAAAAAATTGATGGTTTTTCATAATTAAGATTCTTCATGAACAACTTCTTTTGAGTACTTCTAAAAAGCCCAACTTCTTCGGTTGAGAAATGGGTGAGAGTATAGGCTCATAGCTCAAAGAACCCTCAACACCATTTTGTTTTTCTAAGATGTGCCAGTATCTTGATGTGACAGTATTCAAACAGGAATAGAAATAGGCTTCTAAGTTAATTTGGCATGTCTGGTCAATGTAAATTTCAGTTTTGGCTTGATATTTCCCCAAACAGGCACAAGGATTACATCAACATATTTTACGAAGAAACAAACTACAGCTTTATTGCCGCAAATATTTCACAAATCCAATCCACTGCTCACTAGCTCTGGAGCTGCTCTTTATTTCAGCAAATGCTACCTCCCCCTCGCCATGACCTCACCTGCATGGGTTCAGAACAGCTACAACAGACTGTCAAGGTTACGCAAAGGCATCTGAAAAGGAATAGAAATATTGCTGTTGATACTTGTGTGTGTGTTTTGTTTACTCCCTGCAACGTTAATTTAAATGACAAGTAAAAGGGAACTGCATATAGCCCGATCTATCCTACCCTCGCAAGACTGTTCTTCTGCCCGAGACAATTTGCAGGGAGGTGCGAATGAATCTAATGGGATCGAAGACATACTGTAATTACACTGAGTGAATGGCACCCACACAAACACAGACAGACACACACAAACACACACAGACACACACAAACACGCCTTCCTTCAGATAAGACATGGCTTTTAGTCTGGTTCTTAAAAGCTAACACAACCAATAACCCCACGGCACTAGCCACCAAAAATCCTTTAAATATATTTACAGGTGGCAGTCGAAATAATGGACACAACAAATATATGAATAACTAAGAAGTTGGGCCGCCCTTTGCCATCAGACCAGGTAAATTTTTCTTCAGAATATGACTATACAAGTTATACACCATTACTAGTGGGATGTTGGACAATTCATCATGAAGAAAAACCTCCAGCAGGTGACTGAAATGTAATCTGCACTCTTCATTCCAGAATGCCCCAAAAATGGTTATGTTTATCTGTAGCAATTGGGGAGGCCATAAATGTTGTTAGACTTAATGCTCATGTCTGAATGATTTTCAGGTGTATATAACTCATCTCCTAACACATGATTACCAGGGTCTGCAATCTCCCAACCATAAGCCTAAGGGGGGTAGGATGGGCCCAACACTGACAAACGGCCCCAACTCAGGGCTGTGGTAGAGCCAGCTTCAGTCTTTACAAGTAAAGTTTAATCAGAGAGGTGAATCACTGAGAGACACACTAAGTACATATGTGCTATGAACTTAAGACATGTTTTTTTTCCCCAAAGAGGTGTGTCTGCCTCATGAAACAGTGTGATTTTCCTTTTTTTGTGAAATTGTAAACTATAGAGTGACTTCAAGAGTTTTATTTTATGCAACTGCAAAAATGTTTGTGTCAATGAGCAAGTGTCTTAGCCATGATAAAAGTTTTTTTTTCCTGTGTGCATAGAATAAAGATATGAGACGTAACCAAATGAAAATCTCACTTTAAAAGTATAAAACTGCCAGTGTTAAAGCTGTTTCAGGGATTTGTGATGTACTTTTGACCAAGAGAGCCATGCATGTAAACCTTTAAAGATTTCCAATAAAATACAGTATTTTCTCTTTTTAAAAAAAATGCATTAACAAAATATGCTCTGTCTCAAAATACTTCTCACTATGGGGTTGAAGGGAAAATAAAATTTTTTAAACAACGATTTGTTGTTTCAAACCTGAGTTCAAAAACCAGTAGAAATGTTTCTGAAGAATTTCCCTCGAAGGAGAAGTTTGCTTGCAGTAGCTTTGCGGAGTCATTAGGCTAAGCCCAGTGCTATAGAAATCACAAAACAAACAAGCCAAGTAAAGCAACTAAATCTGCTTGTGACACGTAAGTCAGACCCAGAAACGGCTCGACTTCAGCAGTCAAATTGAAGATGGTCACACGACATCTGGGCTGGGCCGGGTCTGGCGGGTCCCACTGACGAAGTTGTACACCAGGAACTGGGAGGTCCCGCAATAATGCGTGGCGAACAGCTTGCCATCGGGGGTGGGGTCAGAGAAGGCGATCTCGTCTTTGCTCAGGTGAGATCCATAGATAAAGTTGTTCCTGTAGAGTGTCCGTTACAGAGAGAAAGCATTTCTGTCACGTTTCCACACAGCATTGTTCCTACATTGCAATGATGTGTCCTCAAGAGTAATTCACATTCAGAACACTGAACAGGGATCATAGGTGAAAATGACAAGTCCCTAATAGTATTTGGCCTCATCTTAAATGACTCAAGTTATTCAACAATATATCAGAGCTGCTCTGTCTCCTCCAGAGAAATAAATGAAAAAGTTCCACGGAATTATTTTTTTTTTTACTAATTCAGACATGCTAAACTGGGGGAAATGGATTGGCTCAAAACACTGACAAATGGAGCTACACATCACATGTACCGCTTCCATCATACCGGTTGGTTTTTGTCCCTAAAACGTGTGCACACTGGGTAAAATGCATGCATGCTGGCAGGTCTGAATAACACAGCATGCCTCAGGGTCTGAGAGCGGAAGTACTGGAGAAGACTGGCAGAAGCACCATCCAATCACTGAGTGGGACAGAGAAGCGTTAGCCAATGAGAGGGGCTGACCTGAGGCACTCGATCATGCGCGAGGCAATCCCTTTCCTCCTCATCATGCTGAAGACCCAGATGCGGCTGATTCCACACAGGGCTGGCTCAGGGGTGGTAGAGCAGCACCAGGCTCTCTGCCTCTCAAACATCACCTTCTCCCCCTCTGAGCCCTCAGGACCAGGCTCCGCAATCACCCGGAAACCCTGCAGGGCGAAGAACACAAACACGCGCACACTATTACCTACAAAGTGGATTACTATAAAGCAGCTAACTTGGCTTGTAAAATATCGGCCTGAGACATGCACACAACCACATTTGGTCGTAGCCCAGAAAGACATTGTTGGCACTGAAATTTTAATTCCCAACACAGTGTGAGGTTCAAATTAATTGTGGCATGTGGTTGTTTTTTGTCCCACAGTTTAATCTAACAATTTTGAGCGATACTACTCTATTGCGTTTCAGTCATTGGCTTCAACTTATTTTGTTGTGCTACTCTGTGTTCGCGTTATTATACATGAATATACTGTGGGATACATAAGGTCTTGCCATCTACAATGGTGCTGTTTTTGTGTTCTCACTTACAGTTACTGTACAGTGAGTACATTACCATAAGCCCACCATCTGTCCTTGGTTTCATTTTCTCTGTGGGTACTGAGTAAAGACTTGCAGTCATTTGTAAGTATAGGGAAATACGGCCCAAAACGAACCTCCTGTATGTGCTCTGCGATCAGGCATCCGGCCACCTTCTTGTCATTGGAGATGAAAAGGAAGGTCTTGGTCTGGGAAGGGCACTTTGTGTCCACCTGATGGAAGCCCAGGTCACTGTCCACCATCTCACGGATCTCCTCTACCTGAGACAGGGGAGGGACACTGTCAGACACAGAGCTACAGCAGGACCGAAACCAACAGGAGAAAGACACTCACACAGATGAACCACACTGTGTAATACATACTAAAGATTCAAAATAACAACATTGTTTTGTACTTTTCCCATTTGTCTGACTCAAGCAGAACTGTGGACCTGGGATCCACACACTCAATTGCAGGGCTCAAACCTGCCTCCCAAAGAAACTTCTTGCTGTATCACCACTCAGAGACCCATTAGCTGCAATTTTAAACACGAGATCTACAGTACTCCAAATAATTTTTAAGAGAAAGAGAAAGAGAACCTTCTTAAGTGCATATTTGGGGTCATCAGGAAGGACTAAGATGATCTTTCCATCAGGATATTCTCCGAGAATCCTCTCCTTCTTCCATCCCTACAGACAGCATTTCAATGAAATCATGAATGAAAGAATTAGGTGTATAAATATTATTTTTGTAGTGTACTAACAATGTCAAGGACTAGGAGGAAATTCATCAGACCAATACTGTAGGACTGCAGGAGCTTAACTCTGAGAAGGTTTGTAATGTGTGCGATATTAAAACGTCATTACACAGACGGTGCATGATGGTGTGTTGTGTGGTGTGGTGTGAGGTGGTGTGGTATGAGCGAGTGCGGTGGCGGACTCCCCCCTTCCTCACCACGTAGCGGACGGCGCTGATGAACTGGTTGTGGAACAGCAGGTGCTGGGTCTCGTCCTCAGGGTTCGCCGCGGAGTACAGCATGCCACACACGCCGCAGGTCGTCGTTCCAAAGTGCTTCTGCCCCGCATCCTGTACCCCGTGCACATGGCCAAGCTCATCACCTCACCCCTCCACAACCAGCTGCACAGCTTCACAGCGCGTGTCACGCTAACACTGTCATGCTAACATGCTGCTTATCTCCATTACAGAACTCATTCTTAGCTACAAAGATATTGAATTTCTCTGACTGACAGCATTTTCACTGGGTAACTCACAATGATGGTTTGTTGACCCCCTTTGTCTGCATCCTTCATCCTCTTGATCTCTCTGCTCAGCCGGACCTCCGAGGGGGGTGAGGCAGAAGTTGTGAGGCTGCCATGGAAATAAGCATGAACTACTGAACACACTCCAATGATGCGGCAGGCAAAACTATGACAACATTTCTACATTACAGAAATGTAAAATCTTAAGTTTTTAAGGATATTCAAGGGCTACAGTTCTGGTCACCTCCTTGCAATTTCATGATACATTACCACCAAGTGGCCGATCTGTACAAAACTTTGGCATAGGCAGTTTAGCATACCTCTGAGTTAGTTTGCCAAATTTTGTTTTTTTTTTAAAAAAAAAAAAGCCAGATGGTTTTGGCAGAACTGCAAAAATCTATAGAGAAACAATAAGATCAGCAAATACAACAGAGTGCCACACACCCATGGTGCCAAACCCCTAAATACATATTTTTATTGGTTTTATTGCATGCAGCTTTCTCCCACTTGAAAACAAGATGACAATTTCAATGGGGTTTCTCTTGGGATAAATACAGAAAATAAATACGAATGAATGAATGTGGCACCACTCTCAGTACTTTGGAATTTTAAAAAAATCCAGATCTCTTGAGGTTGTACCATGATAAACAAAAAGTGCAATAAACTACTTCAAATTTAAAATTAGTTTGTTCACTTTTTGAATGCTGTCAATCCCCCTCACCCTCTCCTCCTAGAATTCCCCCTCCCCCTACAAGCGATTGCCAGGTGGCTACATTCTACGTGCAGACTCAAATGGGAGAGTTTCATATTTCAGAGAGAGAGAGAGAGAGAGGAAATTTGAGGGGAAGTGGTGTACACTGAAGCAGATAGCACTGCAGTTGTTCCTCACTCTATAAATTGACCTGAGAATGAGAGATGGTGAAGATCCTGAGGATTTTAACAGCCTAATTTCCCCTGCGAGGCTGAGAAAGTGTGTGAATTTCTGTCCAGCACCAGTACTGCTGTGGCTGGGGCCGCTCAGCCGTGAGACCCAAAAACCCTGATATGGGCAGGCACATTTACTATGTAACCAAACACCCAAATACCCAGGAAACATTTTTAGTGCAAAGAAAATAATAACCAATCAAGTCAATCCTTTACAAAATTCAGTTACACACTTCATTAAACACAAAACAGTAACAAGTAATGTTAAATATGAAGAAACATTTTTCTTGTTAAATAAAGGCAAAAGCTCAGAGTACTTACTGGGCAGAATTGTCTTTCTTATTGATGGTGTCAACTTGGGCTACAGGCTTCTGGTCTGACCCTAAAGAAAAATGTTTAAGAAAAGATTTTCAGTTTGAATACGAGCCCTTCTATTGGGTGGCACACCCCCTGTGTTGATGCATCCAATGGAGTAAGCCTAAAATTCAAGAGGAGTTTAAAACTGATAGAAAATACACAAGAGAATGAAAGGTCAAAAAGCTGCACTTGTCACACTGAAAGAATGATGAAAATAAAGGGATGAAACAGATGGAAAATATGCATAAATAACAGGGTGAGATGCTCTGAGCATTTTGAATGACCAGAGAAAGCACACGCTGGACCACATGTGAGAGCACAGTGAGCCTGGCTCTCTATCAGTTCTAACAGTCTCCCAGAGAAGTGGATTAGCAAACAGATTTCCTAAAAAAAAAAACCTTTTAAACTCAAAGTTCACCTACAGGTGATCCATGATCCATCATGTTCCACCGTTCTATGGTGTAATATCATCTGTCTAATATTCTAAATTGCAAATGTTTTGTTTGAGTGGATCTCCAGCAGCATATTTTGAATTATTATGACAGTTTACTGTGGGCGTATCTAAAGTAGTATCTGGCATTTCTCCAAACGGAGGCCAACACAGCTCATCTGGGTCAACTTCTAAGTCCTTCATCCACTGAGAGCGACAGCACACAGAGGCTCTGTCTGCCAAACTGATCCAATTCAGCCCTGATTAGATACATGATGAGTTATGATATAATACAATACAATCTGGCTCAATTTAATATGTAGCAGCAAACTAGGTCTGTGTTTTGTGGAAATGACTTACCATCAATCAATAAACTGCTTGTTAACTTAATACATTACAGGTGACCCTGCCACATTGCAGGGGTTAGGGGCTCAGCCCCCCTGCGATGTGGAAAAACCGCATAAAATTTTCGGCTGCCCTAGGCAAGCAAAGTGAGCATGGTGAAGCAAAGCGAGTGCCTCCAGCTGGGGGGTTTGCAGGGACGCTGTGAGCATTTTAAACCAGACTGGAGTTCTGCACTGTCTAGTGCGCAAAGGGTTCGTCAGTTTCAAGGGACAGTTACATTTTAAAAGTGAGTTACCCCATAACTGAATTGTTTGTTTCCGACCCGCAAAAAAGCAAAGCCGCAATGTGGAAAGCCGTGATGTGGGAGGGTCACCTGTATATTGTAATTAAAATCAATATCAGTACTGAGATCAACACCAAGGGTATCTGACACTACATTTGGACCACAGACGGTCATTTATCTAAGCTTTATCGGCGTCTTCCCAGCAGATGCATGTTGCCTCAACAAATTCACTCTACTAGCCCACCCCACGAATCTTGGGTAATCTAACAAGACTTTCAACAAATTGCATACAGCTTTGTTTTTAAGGTGAATGAAGGTTAACATGTTAAGAAATGCATTTTTGTAAGCACAACATAATACATCAATTTTTCATTTTTAAACAAAATTACTCTGTGCATCAATAATAAGTTATGCTCTGCTTTCCCTTAAGAGTTTTATGATCAATAAGTTACATCTAGTCTATGTTACTTATCAGCTTGCCTGAAGTTAAAAAAAAAATTCAAGAGCTGGAGGAGGCAGTCTTAACTCACCAACCTCACTGGCTTCACACTGATCTTGAAATTCTGTTAGGATTACTACACAAAAACCAGAACAAGAATTTACTTTGTTTGGATTTGGGTCTTATGAACAAGATGGCAGATAATACTAGCTACTGAAAAACAAAATTAAGACTACATAATTGTACCACTTATTTTTATTCCATTAATTTCACATGTAAAATGTATAACTGCCCTTTGGTTAAATGAATACTGAAAGACCCATACCGGTGTTTTGCTGGCTGCAGGACTGTCTGCCTGGTGAGGCTACAGGTGGTGCTCCTGTGCGAGGAGAGGATGCTGCTCCTACACACCCCTGTGGTGACAAAAGAGTGAGCCTTATGAGCAATCATTTGCTTACCAGTTACGAAATACAGTTTGCCATTTTAGAATAACTAGAAACATGTGATGAACAAAAAAAGGGAAAAAGTAGAACATCAACAACAACAACAACAACAACAAACATATGCATTCCTTGCCTATGATTCTGAATCACTGTAGGTGAAAACCCACATAGTGCAGGTTTTTCATAAACATTTTGCTCAAGATTACAAAAAACTTGCTTCTAGCTAAGGAAAATTTTTCATGCTCTGCAAAAGTAGAAAAAAAGGGAAAAAAGGCGAGTTCTGTGCTCACCTCATTTTTAACATTCTTGGGACTAGGTAGTACATTTGTCTTCTGGGCCATGTGCTTCGCAGAAATTGGTTTGGGCTCCTCGTTGACTGCATCCAGCTCAAAGTCGTCAGGAGAGTACCTGGGCCTAGGTGTGTACGGTTTGTATTCCACCACTGGCTTGGCCTTCTGGACCGTGACACCATTTGGCATAGGTGGAGGCACTGCCGGTAGTGGCCTCTTGTTTTCACATCCCGTTTTCTTACTCTCCTTCCTGGCAGTGGTGGTTGGAGGCAGAGCAGGACTCAAGGGGGCAGAAGTGAGACTAACTTTAGCCACTGCCTCCGCCTCGTCGGAGAGCCTCTGATTCACTTGCTCGGTCTTGAGCTTCTTCACTCTGGTCCATGTGAGTTTTTCCCTCTGCAGCTCAGTCTGGCGCAGCCTCTGGAAGCGGGACAGCTTCTTCTTCTCACTGGATTTTAAAGGCACTGTGATCTGACTGAGGAAGAAGCGCTTCTTGGGCTCCTCAACCGCAACTACAGTTGATTCTTGGGCCTCAACAGGGCATGCTAAGGGACAGGTCTTGTCATCGATGGAAGATGTTGGAATGCCGTCCTGCTCCTCTTTCAGCTCCGACTGTATAGCTTCTTCCTTGTTTACGCTGACTGCCACTGTATCCTCCTCCTCTTTCTGCTTCTTCAGTTCCATTGTGTCTGAGGCGATGTCCTCTGCGATCTCTTCACACAAAGCCAGCAGGTTCAGCTGCTTAGCAGCTGCTTTCTTGGCTGCTGCAGCCTTTTCCTCAGCCAGTGCAGCTAGACGAGCCTTGGTTCTTGCTTGAGGGTTCATCTCCTGCTTCTTGGGAGGGGCAGGCCTGCCTTCTGTCTTTGGCTTGTTTTTGATCTTTCCAATGTCAATCTTGCTAGTTTCAACATGTGAATCTGTAGGTTCCTGTGATGGCGGCGATGGTGGGAGAGTTTGGTCCTTTTGCGTATGAATCTCTGTGTTCAGGGGATTAGAACCTTGAGCACTCATGTTCGACTCTTCCAACAGGACCATCTTGCCAACTGACTGAGATGGAGATAAACTGCAATCACTTTGGACCAACAGATCACTAATTTCAACTTCTGAAATCCCTATTTCCACAGAAAAGTCCCCTGTCTTTGCTTCCTCTTCTCTTAATTCTGTCTGTAGACCTGGTGCATGCTCAAAGCTCTTGATTTCATTACAATTTATCGTGTCCCTTTTCAAGCCTTCTATATTTCCAGAGATACAATGCCTATTCACTCCCTGCATTTCTGTGATACCTGAATCCTCTTTTCCTGTTAAGGACGGTTTATAAACATTAGACTCCTTAATGACTTTAAAAAGTGCTTCTAATGGTTGATGAGACTTTTTTACACATTGCCTTGCCTCTTTGCAAATCGTATCTCTGTCCTTTTTGTCAGACAAAATATCTGGGGTATTTTTAGCCCTTTTCCTGGCCTGAGGGATGGCCTCAGAAGTCTCATCAGGGTGCTCAGCGGAACTCAGGGTCTTCCTCAAGCTATGGTGCTTTTTCGTCTGCACAGGAACCTGATGTTTGGGTCCTCTTCTAGCGGGAACGACTGTTTGGCTTGCCACTTGGGCCTTGCAGCTAGCGGACTCTGCGGGTCTACCGTAATTGTGGTCTGACTGGACAGAATTGAGATTTGTGGGGTCTTCCATACAGGTGGGATCATCTTTTGCTTGCTTTAAAGTTGCTGGGCTGCCTGCTCTCTTTTGGCCTCTGGCCCTGTTTGACAGGGGCTCTCTCTTACGTAACACAGGGGTATCCTCCATCCTCTGTCTTGGTGATTCCCTTCTCGTCCCTTCATCCCCGCAGGAGGAACTGTCCCTGGAAGATAATGAAGAGGCCTGTTCCTTTGTCTTTTTTACCTGTACCCTCCTTAAAGCTGTGTTTGTGCTCTTAGCTGGTTGGGTTGTGGGAATGGTCTTAGGAGACTGGTTTGATTGTGCTGCCTGTTTGCGTAAATGTGCCCTTGGGGCATCAATGGTCTTCGTCCCCTTTGCTGGTTGGACAACCGTTTTAGGCTTTTTGTGAACCGCAGCCTTTTGGACCGTTTTCACTCTGCTTGAGCGGCGGCTGGGTTTTGTTGGTTTCTTTGTGTCTTTCTGTGGAGCCGGAGGCTTCTTCTTGGCTCGGGGAGTGACCAAAATCCTTCTCTGAGTAGTAGACCCTCTCCGAAGCTTTGTCGTTTTCACAGAATTTGGAATGTTTTTTTTCAGTGGCAAAGTAGCTGAAGTTTTCTGCTCCAACTTTCTTCTCTTAGCTTGAGGTTCAAAAGAAACCGTTCTTCTTTTAAGAGTTGGCATTCTGCGAAAAAATACAGGTATGCAGTATGTCAAATGGTTGCCCTCCATTTATTTGAAATGTAACATTTAATACTTCAAACTACCAATCATGTTTCTTGAGGCTCTCTAAAACTGCAAGTATACTGCTCCAGCTACTTTTAATTCTTCAAATTACCACAAGAAGCAGTTTGCATGAGAATGGGAGTGTCCACACAAAAGATATTGAACACATTTCTCAGTTTTACAAAACAAATCACAGGGCCACAACAACAAGAAATTTATAGCTATAAATTATGCAACAGAACAGTATGTTTGGCTAGATATAAAAAAAAAAGTGATTCTGTGTGAATACACCATATGTTGACTCTGACAATGCAAAGTATGAATGTTAATAAAGCAAGTTTGTGCAGCCAGAAACTTTTGTAATGCATGTGCATTCATGCTGCAATGATTTCTAAGCCCACTTTTCCTAGCAACTGGCCAGATGTGCACAAGTGTAATAAATGGCAATGGTTTCAAGTGGCGTGAAAACTCTGTCTGTTCATTCCTCACACAACTACTTCTACTACCATGTTGAGAGCCCACCATGAGTATTTCCACAGAGAAAAACTTTCTGATAGTCTTCACCTGTACCTACTACTTTCCCAAATGCACAGGCACCAAGACATCTCTTTATGAGACTGCAGGGGCTGTGGCTTGCACTACTGTACACTTTGAAGATCTACAGAGGGTATACAAATTATATGAAGGCTCACACTACAAAAGTCTCTAAACCACACAAAGCTGCTTTATGTGACAGATGTGTAGAATAAGACCAAAGAATAAGTAAAACAAAAAGTGAAAATTATACTCATTTTACCTCCAACTCTTTCTTACCTCTGCCTACTTCCAACCCTCTTTGTGACAGACAGCTATTTGCCTCACCAAAGTTTAGGTCTAGTTAGGAATGATTCAAACTTTTTCACACTTAAGGAGAAAGTATGGACAATGTGGCCAAAACAAGCAGTCATTCCAATGCATCAAACAAGCTACTTTGCTTGAAGCATGCAGGAAACTTTAGAGAGTAGGTTTATATCATGGTCTCTTACTTTCATTCTGTTAACAGCTACCTGTGAAATAAATTAGACAGGCATATACCAAACAATGAACATTACTTGGTAGCTAGAAACGGTTTCATATTTATTACCCTCATACATTTTGGTTTTGAATCTATTAAATCACACAAAAAATAATCATGATGGTTTAACTATGCTGGGATTTGTCACACAATATGCAATTACCTCAGACTGCTGAAGACTTTGAATTTAGCCTGATTATCAAGTATCTAGTCTGTGTGGTCGTGTAAGTGAAATGCCATAACCATGTATTTGGTCACAATATTTACATGGAAATTAATTTGTAAAGGGCAACCAATATAGGCTATGGCTTTAAAAGTCAGTGGCAGTACCAATTTAAACAAACAAACAAACAAACAAACAAACAAACAAAACTGCAAGACAGCTTCAAGTTTTACATGTAGTAATAAAAATATATCATTTTGTGAATTACACCTATGCATGGGAGTCAGGAGATCTTAATTTTATAATAATGAAATAATACACTGACAGGATACACATTTATCAATCGATTAAATATAATTTTTATGACTCCTTATCTGTACAGTGGGGATATACACAACATAACATTCATGTACAGCACTGAAAATGTTTTAATATTCCAGCTGCAACATAAAATTGTAGCATAAATCTGCCTGAAAAATTGTACAACTATGTTTTTATTTCAATCAATCAATCAATCAATCAATTCAATGAATCAACAAATTCATTATTTAAAATAAAACAATACATTTCTATGTCTATGAATACAAAGTACTCCAGGATACACACATATACAACCGACTTTTCACCCAACCCCTGCTAACACACTAGACCTGGGATATGACGTTCCAGTTGATCTACATGGTAATAAAGTAACTCCGGCCAGCTACAACATTTAGTGCACCTTTGCATACAGAGAATGTGAGCATACAGACAACGCTGTTAACATACAGTAGCTACATTTATCAAACTAGTTACTGGTTCAGTACTTCATTCCGCAAAACAAGCAGGCCCTGTCATGGTTGCCACTACCGTTAGAGCCACTCTGACACATTTCTCAGCAGATCGAGGTAGCTACCTTGCTGGTAATGAGATACAGAACTTAGTGCGACCTGTTACCGCAGCAGAAAGAACAAAGGGTGAGGTTGACTCACATCTTCAAACAGCATATATGAGTTTCGCAAACTTAGAAATTTAGGATGACGTTAACGTTACTTAAACACTAACTAGCTAACTACGCAGGGTCACTGTTTTCAAATCAACTTGCTTCCTAGTCAGTGACAAAAACATGCCCATTTATTTCATATATCCAGTTAGATTTTAGCTACGCAAAGTATGGATTAAAAACACAAGCACTACAAACTCAGTACATAAATCAAGTAGATATAGGAGTAGCACATATCTTAGCCAGCCGCATCATACTATTCGGTTATTTCATTAGCTAGCTAACATTTAGGCTAGCTAACGTTATACTCTGCCTTTCAACTTCAAAAACATCTTGCATTGTCAACAAATGATTTATTTCTAGCTCACTTTAACAACTTGAACGCCGCAATTAGCTAGGCTTTTTATCCATTGAAAATGTAAAGCTCGATGTAGTTAACTATGCTAACGTAATCTATCATAACATCCGTGATTCACAACGCACAACCTAGATAGCCTAGCACCATAGCTAACGTTAGCAAGATTAGCAGGCTAGCGACCGAATAAAAAACAAATAGCCGAAATTAAACCAAAACAACAAAGCAAAATGGTTACCTCTGTCTGGAACGACATGCACATACGATACACTTAATGAAGCATTCAACATAAAAATGTGATAAGATTAATTGATAAACTCACTTAGTCAGTTGTATGTATCTCGACAACAGCTGTTTTTTTCTGTGAACTTAAAGTTAGAAATTACTTCCGCAGCCAACCAACCGGAACTAAAAAGAAAAAGCCATGGTCATGCCACCGTTGATGTCACGTGAGGGGACCCAGGAAATAGGCATTCTTGTTCATTTTCCCATAGGATTTTACCTAAGTAGTTTACAAAAACTGATAGTCTAAGATATGCGTTTGAGCCCCAATCTTGAGACGGTTAAATTTATATCTAAACATTAATGTCCTCTCTGTAAGCCGATTCCTGTTGTTTGCTAAACTCTTCTGACTTGACACGGTTTCAGTGTCCTTCTTGCAGGCATTTGAGAATCATCAAGATCGCAAATTTTAACGTCACAAGTTTCATGCTTTTGTAAAAATGAACGTTATATCCGTTGGACTAATCCACTCTCGTGAAGTGGTCAGTATTTTCAGTCGGGCTGGGAATGGGACAGCCTCACATGGGGGTCCTTTGAAGGTCCTTTGAGTGGAAATGGCGCGGTATGGAAAGTACTTAGACAGCTAGCCGCAGCTGCAGTTGTTCGGCATGCCGAAGCTTTAGCCGACTAATTTCGGTTTACATGTGGAAGTGTTGTCGCTGATTGGGGAAAGAATGTCTTTACCCGGGCAAAATCACTGGTTCATTCGTAATGTATGACTTTTTTGTATGCTCAGACAGCGTTATCTAGTACCATTGGTTTAAATTGGCTAAGGATAGTTGATCTAGCACTAGGTAACGTTGACATAAATTATATTGTCAGGCATTACTGCTGTTCCTTTCGCCTTGATTTGCAGATTGTATTGTTACTTAGTGTAACATAAAGTTTGCTAATGGAATTAGATGTATAGAGGCATTTCATCCGTGAGCAGGGTAGTTAAAATAAGGTGGGAGTTGTAGTTGCCTATTAGGGTAGTCTGGTGTCTCTGATTACTTTATAGCAGGATGTTTGCCAGTGTTGTGCTCTTATTTGGGTTATAACTATGTTGTTTAGGTAATCTGGTGGAGGGCTGCTGCCAGCATCGCATGGTCAGTGTTGCTGTTGCCTGTCACCACAGCGCTGTTCGTACTCTTCAGCAAAGTTAGTTTACTACATCCCATCCAGTGGATATCCGGTAAGCAAGTCTGACACTTATTAAAAGTTTTGTTGCCGTTCACAATAAATATAGTTTGAAATTCTTTAACGGGCGACTGTAAATGTATAGCTGTGGCAGTAATTTCTAGTCTCTCAAAAGCTGTAATGATGATGTAGCTGAGTATGATATGAGTTGTTTGGTATTTTTGTGTCAATCTGACATAAAGGAAATATAATTTTGTTCCAGAGTCTGTGAGTCTCCTGTATGGCTCCTATGTCATTTTTTCGCTTCTCATGCTCACTGGAGTCCTGCTGGTGGTTGGATTCTTCAACCTACAGTATTATACTGGTGAGTTTTGCCATCTTGGATTATGTGTGGATTAGCTAGTTATTTTCAATTTTATAGTGTCAAAGTACTGAATGTTGGATTTCTTTTTTCCCCCCAGTTGTGGCCTCCATACCTTGCACTAAGATAGCCCTGCTGGGAAAGGTGCTTCACCCCCAGCAGTTTGTCCACTCATTGGTCCACTGCACACTGGGCATGATTGTGGCTTGGTGTGCCTCTGTCATGATTGGGGGGAGATATAATTACCTAGCCTACCCTTGCAGTGAAGACGAAAGGTTAGCCATCCCATTGTTAAATTTGTGTGGTATCCTCATACGATTGTATTCATTGTGGAATACGCAGCATAGTCAATCCAAATTGTATAATCATGATAGAGTGGTTTTATGTATTTTGTAGTCATGTCTCACACTTTATTTCGTTTCTTCCTTTCTGCACTGACACTGCTCATTTTCCTTTTCTTTGCAGTGGCGCCATTCATCAGATGTGTCTTAATGAGCATCATCTCTTCTTCTTATTGGCTGGAGCCTTTATAGGATACAGCTATAGTCTTCTTGGAGTGGTCAGAAACATGAACTATATATCATTTCATACTGTTCAGGTACGGCAAATTTGTGTATTGGTTAAAGTTAAGCTAAAAGTGAGCATTCAAATCTGTTTCCTCTCCCCCCTTCCCCCAAATATTTTTTTCCCCTTTAGAGGCAAAGTTTGAAATCTTGATGTATCAGATCTCTCATTCTCCAAAAGATTAATAACTTTGTCTTTTTTAGAGATTAGAATGTTGATTCTGTTGTAGTTCATATTGATTTGCCTCAAGTGCCCAATTCTTCTTAAGTGCACTCGAATGAAACATTAATATTATGAAAATGTAATAATGTATTTGCCAATATTTTTGTGATTATACTTTTAGACATACCCAAATTAAACAAATGTTTTTCAGATGTATACATATTTGTGTAAGTTATAAATGATTATTATAATATCAGTGCTCTCAGATGTTGAAATATGTTTTTCCTTATTTCAGCAATATAAGTACCTGCGTTTCAAGGGAGCCCTGCCTCTAGTTGTGAAATACAGTGCAGTTGAGTCACTGTATTTGCTACGGAACTTCTGCATTTTGTATTTCTTTTTGGGTAAGAAATGGTCCAAAAACCCTTATTCGACAGTCCTGCAGTTACTTGAAATAAAGTGTAAAAATGTATGATGCATTTGTCTTTATTAGGATATGTTCCTAGAGCCTGGATCTGTACCACCATGAACCTTCATAAAGACAGGCAAGATGTTCATCACTTTGGTCTTTAAGATGTATAACCATTTTTCTGAACAATGTCTGCTGTTTCTTTATTATTCTGCTCACATAATGTTCTCTACATCTCTCCAGTCCTTTAAAAAAAGTGACTTTGTGACTTGTATCTGCACAGCTCTGTCAATGCCTTGGACACAGTGACCGGACTCCTGGACCTTTCCTTACTTTATCATCTGTGGATTAGTGGCGCCTTCCTCTTGGCCACCTGGTACACCACCATGCTGCTCTTCAAGATCTACATCAGTGAGGTAAAACATCCTGTAGAATGGTGAAATGTTCTGTCAGCTGGTTTAGCACTCATTGGTGGCTGCTGCTTAGATGTTCACAGTAAATGATGTCTATTATGGTTCACAAAACAAAATGGTTGACCAAGTCAATTACAATGACATACAAGGAATCCTTTTCCACTAAAAGAAAATAGGTTCCTTATATGTCTGTGTAATTGATTTGTAACTGGCATAAATGGTTTACTAAGGCTTCCAGCCCATTATGTAATTTTGTTTGTCATTGGTTTCACCATCTTGTGCTATATGGAGTGGAACTATTGGCTGTAATTATACTATATGTTGAATGCTGGCTGCAACAGTTGGTGCTTACTTCTAACTATCTGATTGTCTTTAAAGATGTACAGTTTCCCTGTGCAGTCTGCATTTTCTGAGGAGGCGTCTGAGTGTCTTCCCACAGTTATAAGTAGCAAAACCCCACTGATTTTAAAGGTAAGGAAACAATTTTGTGGTTTTGATCTGTTTTGATGTTTGTTGCATATTAAACTCATGACTACAGCCTGTAACTGATCTGTTTTCACCCTGTTGAATTTAAGTTTTTAGCTCTGCAGGACTTATCCTTGTTGTCTCAACACTCACCATCAAGACGACAAGAGGTCTTCAGCTTGAGTCAGCCAGGTACGTAGTTTTATGCGTCATACATAAGGCCTGCAACAAAACTCACACTTGGAGGGGGTGTATTGGGTGTAGCAGCCGCCTCCATCACGGACTTGCTGCTTTCCACACTGCAGATGCATCAGCTATTACAAGCTGTCTGAGGATGGCGATCTTGCAATGGTTGACATCCTTGATGTAGCTCAAGCTTGCAGATGGGTAGTTGTGGTACTAAGCAATCAAACTAGGATGTATTGGCATGCCAAATGCAGCTAAAACTGTTCATCTGAGTAATGACCTACACCTCCCCTTATGTTAAGCGATATCAACAGTCTTAATCGTAGATTTCATCCATTGCAGCTGGTCTGAAAATCCTAGATGCTATTTTGTAAATAGATTTTTTTTTTCTCAATTTAAAAATGACTGAAACTCCAGAATCCTTTGTGGAGCAAGGATTTGTGTTTTTTGGGTTTGTAATAACACATACGTTTGATATTTGCATGTTTTAAGTTGCAGCATTTTCCCCTTGCAGGTGGTCATCCTCACAATTGGAGCGCCATATGTAAGGAGAGTCTGTCTCTCATCCACGACCTTACTCAGAGGCTGGTGGCTTATCATGAAGCAGTGTCGTCCAATGGGAGGGCCAAGTCTCAGTCTTCTGACAAAGAGCACAAGTCAACCACATCAGAAAGCTCAGGTATTGTATAGGTTTTTTTTTTTTTTTTTTTTTTACGATAACTCAAAACTTTTTTTAATCCTAAATGATAACTTAGTGTAATTTCTTTTTCAGCGGCATCTGGGTTGGAGGAACTAGCAAAGACACCATGGGTGAGTTCTGTGGTCCAGACCCCTTCAGTTGTGTCCCTGCAGTCGTATGTGTCTCCTGTTGCTTTGGGCGCTGCCTTCTCTGACCTGTCTGACAACCCTTTGGCTTTCCTTGTTCAGCGCCTGGCTGGAGCGCAGGACCCTTTCTCCCCCTGGTACGGCTCGGTGCAGAGCCCTCACGTCACACGGAGGGCACCCAAGCTGTGGTCTTCCTCCACAGGTAGGACCAGTGCCTGAGAATTTGATGCACAGCACAATTAAAAAATGAATCACTTGACAGTGATATAATCATTATTACCTGTCTAATAAACTTCTTCAGCATAGCTGAGAAGGGGCTCCACCCCATCTCTAATAGGCCTTGCTTGAATGGGGTGGAATATTTTTCTTATCTACATGACACAGTACTACGTAGCTGGCACCGGATGCATGTTACATTCAGAGTTGTTTTTTTTTTTTATTTTTTTTTTTTTTTTGTCCCCAGTTACAGAGTCTCCTCTTAGCGTTACTCCTCTAGCCTCCCCCGCTATTGCACCCACACCTGCCCCCCCGGCTCAAACCCCGGGGTTCCTCTCCCTTTGGCTTCAAAGTCGACAGGAGCAGGTGAGAATTTTATTAGAACTGGCTCCTCAGAATACTGTCACTCCCCCTTCACTGTTCCTCTTCGAATGTCAGTCTTTGGCCCTCTGAGTCTTTGTCAACTTTATTTGCATTTACTCCAGATAAAAAAAAAAAAAAAAAAACTAATTGTTCCCTATAAAATGAGTCAATGTGATTTTTTTTTTTTTGATAGTTTATAAAGAAAATTTAAAAGTATTGTGTACTCCATTACTGGAATGAAACTATAATATTCTGTTCTATTCTCTCAAATGTTCCAGGTTAAAAATTTCTTGGCTAAGCGTGTACTGATAATGTACTTATTTAGTAAGGTAAGGTGAAGTGCATGCTTCACTAATGGGTGGAGGAATAGCTTGGCTGCATGCTGTCAGGCACCATCTGAACATTAGAGCAGACTTATGAAATTAACCTCTAATCACTGCTGCTCTGATCCCTCATAGCCCTGGAAGCTATTTTACTGCAAGCTGACAATATTAACTAAACTGATTCAGTGTGCTCACTGCTCAGAATCAATGGGAAAGTGCTTTGGTAGAGATGCAATCACTGTCTATCTGATCTAAGCGTATCGGCTACTATCAGTGTTTATGAGTGGGTATTACAAGAGCAGCAGTTAAATGTTGCCCCTAACCTATTTTACCTCCCTTAACATTTAATTAATCCTGAAGTGCTAATCTTGCATGTGGTGCCATAGATGAAATACCGGAGTTACATCAGTACGGTGTGTGTGTGTGTGTGTGTGTGTGTGTGTGTTCTGTGCCTGTCTTGGGTAAAACGTTGTCTTACTAACACTAGCTTTAGGTGCTCTTGTCACTTCCAAGTCCATTGCATGCTCAAATCATACCGCTGTTGTAGATATTGTTAGTCTGGTACATGATTGAGTTATTTTGCTTCAATGACATATCAAACACATTTCTTTCTTCATTGCAGCTTCCTGAGGCCTCCAGTCAAGCGCTTTTTGCTGACAGTCAGGCGCACATTTGGGCACTAGAAGGTTCAAAGCTCTTCTGTTTCATTTTTGAAAATTACAGTTTGATCAAATGCTTTGAATTTTGCTCTCAATTTGAATGTTACATAGCAAGTAATAATAAAATGTGCTGATTGGGACAATGCAAGTGAAATCAAAATCAAGGGGGTGCCCATGTATGCTTATGAATCAACCTCCCCCCCCAAGTGTCCAGCCTAAATGACTGCTTAAACAATGTACATGTAGAAACCTAAATTTACAGGAAAAAAATGGAGCTATGAGTATGTAATGAGTTTGGTTACTTACAAAAATGTACATTTTTAAGCATATGTGGCCATGACATCTCTGGTTTTTAACTATATTTAAATTTTCATGATTCTGTTCAGATTCTTCTCAGTGCATGGTTTAAGTTTCAAAGTTGTAAATATTACCTGCTCCAATCTCTGTTAAAAAAAATCCTTTCTCTTGTAGGTTTGTCCCATCTAATTGCAGCCTCATACACTGAAGATCGATTTGGTGTGGTACAGACTACATTTTCCAGTATACTCAGTTCCATGTTGACCTTGCAAGAGGTAAGTTTAAAAAGGTAAAACTAGCTACAGGTGGATGATTTGTGGAATATCCATTTTAGATAATAAGGCAGAAGTAAAATGATTCACTCAACATTTTTTAGAAATATTGTGCTTAATATTTAGGCAGCTATATTTATCAGCAAACATGTTAAAATTAAATTTGAGTGCTGTAGGCAAGTTGACATGAATCTGATATGTAAAAGATGTAGTTTTAAGTACCCATCTTCAAGCTACAGGAATCTTTCAGCACCCACAGACTTGTGCTGAAGCTGGAAGTGCCACAAGAGGATTTTTAATCAGCATTTTACTTTTATTACACTGTACGATTACTTGAAGATTTGAAATCGAATCTCTGTTACAGTGAACTCAGGAAAATTGTATTTGTGTATTCAGTTCAGACCAGGGTTGAAAAATACGGATTTAAGAAATTGTTACTCCCTCTGGCTGAGGCACTTTTGTTTGTATTTGTACCCGTAGGCTGTGGACAAGCACTTCAAACTGCCCCATGCCTCCAGTAAACCTGGCAGATCTTCCTTCAGTATGGAGGACACAACCTACAAAACCCTACGTTTCGCACTCAGAGCCGCTCTGAAGACCGCCATCTATCGGATAACATCCACTTTCGGCCAGCACATACAGTAAGACCAGCTACAGAGTTAAAATGCCCTAAAAGGGCATGACAAAGTCAAGATGACAATGATTTTTCATTTCTGTGATCTCTGGAGCAGTCATTTTGCATCTTGCATAACTGTTAACATTTTTCTCTTTCCTCTTGCATTTACAGTGCTGTACAAATGACGACAGAGCATCGAAAGAGACTCCAACAGTTCATGGAGTACAAAGAGTAATTCCAGTGTCATACCAGCTAGTGCCTCAGGTGGTAGCTGCTTATTTATCCATTGAGTCTTTAATATTTTTATCAGCCTTTTTTTGTCTCACAGACTCACAGCTGGCCTGTTTTTGAGGCCCTCAATCTGTCACAGGACACATTGGTAGTACAAAGAGGAAGAATGTTCTTGAGGATTTCTTTCACTTGAGTGTTAAATATGTACAATCAATCATCAATTTCCATACTGAGATGTGTCATTTTGAAAAGTTTTCATACAATAAACCAAATAAAATGTGATGGTACTTCAAGGGTGATTAAACAGGCTTAATTTTGGAAGTGGTTTTTTTTTTTTTTTCTTCAATATTTTGTGTACAAAATATCCGCTGGTCTGTTTTTATATGCCACATATTTACATATGCTTCAACAGGAATGTACAATATTTTCATTGGGTGTGACACAACAAACCAAATGCAATTTCAATCCAATAACCATTTGCCATGGACCTGAAGGGTTTAGCCGGAATGTTAGTAAGCACACCAATGTGATGAGATGTAAATATCACACTGTTTATTATGGAAACTCATAACCATTTCACTATCTGCATATAATGTTACACTCAGGTGATGGCTCATTTAAGATGCAATTAATTTTTCCTAACATTTGTTTTGATATTCATGGCAGGCTACTTTTTTGTATATAGTTGTTCAATGCTCAGCAGGTTGGAGGCACATAAATTTTGTATTTGTAAATGATTTTTTTTTTTTTTTTTTTTAGAATATCTGATGTTTTATTATATGGTAAATATATTTGTGACATCTGTAAAAATACAAACTTAAATTTCCCATATTAAAGAATTCCTACTTTTCTATACATTTTGTACTGCTTTAAGAGTTTTAGTGGAATTTTGATTTTCACGTATAGTTGGAATATTTTTATTTGAAAATAAATTATGTATATCACCAAACAGATACAGTTGATGATCAGAGCAGTGACTCGCCAACTTGTATCCATACATCATTTCCTATTTAAAAAAAGAAATGGTAAATAAGTTAGGATTCTGTGGCACGCTTGATGACAAGTACAGTAATGTCCTTGTGATGTGGGAAATGCTTTAATATTTTTATCATCTCTGCAGTCTAGTGCAGCGACCATTTTACTGCCACTCATTTTTTCTAAACTGTCAACTTACATGCAAGATGAGGACATTACTGGTACATGAGTGTTAAATCAATCCCCATAATTCTGAAGCAGTTGTAGAAAGGAACCCTCACTGGATTGGATGTATAAGTGAAGCCGATAGTCTGGAAAAAGTCATTTAAAACATAACCAACATGTCATTCATAAGAAAATAAAAACAAAGTACAGTTTTATGTATGCAAGTTCCTTGAATGAGGATTCAGATTACTGGTTTTAATGCTGCTTTCCTAAATTTGAAGGCTCTAAAATGTGAAGATGTGGAAAGACTGCTGTTTTGTTGGGACAGTTTGATGAATAGGCATAGTCTTTGTAGGTATGACAAATGCATGTTACTGTTGCTGTCTGACAGCAGTGCCGAAATCTGCCCCATTGAAACACTCCTCAACAAAAACAGTTTGTGGTCTTCATGGTCAGAAAACTTCCAAAATAATTGGATCAAACTACTTTTTATCAAATGTTTTTCAAAAATAGTAATTCATCTATTCACACAACAGTCTTAAACTGAAATAACTGGCATATTTGTAGTTTGTGCCAAATAAGAATAGAACACTTATAATGCATTAAATATGTTGATAGCCTGCAGGGAGTTGATACTGCACTTGTGTTGACTTGCTCATAGACACCTCCATTGTGTACAAAAACGTGGGCCTGGCAGGGCAGCAAGGTCAAGTTTAATAAATGAGTGTTTCAGTATTGGCAACCCAGGAAGCGAAGCCTCCAGTGGGGAGCGGCACAGGGCAAGACCAGTTACTGACAAACCGTTCGTCCGCTCACACATCCTCAGGTAAGATCTCTGCATACAAATCCTTTCAGTCTATTTTAAACTTTCCCTTCCATTTTTATAATTGCACTTATTCACAATTTATTGCACCTCCAATAGCAGGTCATTTCTCTTGTGAATATAGCGCTCACAGTAGATTAGAAAGTGATTGAAATTTTTTATTTCTGAGTAATGACATTATTTTGTGCAATGCCTACAAAATATGCAAAGAGAAAAATCAAACATTTTCAGTTACGATGGTCACCTTTTTATTTCTGGGGAATTTAAATTAAAACCTGTGAAATTACTTCATATTTCTATCTCTTTGAAAGAATGGATAGCACGGTTAGAGGACAGCACTCATGGGACATGAGGGGAACTGTGAAAGCCCCTTCTAGACACACCATGGAGAGGAGCAGCACTGCAGTTAAGGAGGTACAGTCTGATTTCCAAACCCAGGTCGAATACTTCAAACCAGGAAAAATAGATACAAATGAGAGATGTTAGCAACTATCAATAAAAATGTATATCTGTAGTGGACCTATGATTTCAAATCATTCTCCCTTGTTCAATTCTGTCAGACACTGAAGAAACTGTACATCTTGAACAACAGAAGGCATGGATATAATTTTTTCCATTGCCAATTGTGTACATTCCTTTACATTTCATTAAAGAAGGTACAACGCTTACATGGATGTGTGACAGATGGTGCAGACCAGTGTTTTTTGCAAGGGTCTGGAGTACTGGGGTCAATCAAACACTTTTAACTTGCTTTCTATTGTAGTTGTTCAGTTTTTCTAGCTTGATATTCTTTCCTGTTTTATGCAAATAACCATATTTTCTCTTTGTTAAGGTGTGACTTTACTGCATCACTCTCACTAAGGTTGTGTAACCAAAAGCTTGCTAACTTGGCGTACTCTTGCTTATACAACTCTCCCAAGGTAACTCATGTGTGTGAAGTTCCTTTGAAAAGCAGCTGGTTCCATTCGCAAAATCACCTGCTACGTTTATCAGAGAGGTGAGTGGAACTGTTTGTGTCCAGGTCCCAATGGCAGGTCCCCAGCTGACCCGCAGACCCTCCAAGCCTCCCCTGGACCGGACCCAGGAGCGTGGAGTCATCAGCCTGAAGGGACTGCTGGCTGCCCAGAGGTTTTCCAAAGGACTTCAAGTGAGATCAGGCACATTATCCATATGAAACATGGGTCACTCTGTCAGATATCAATCAATGACTCAAATCCACCCTCTCCTTGGTCCTAGCATTGACATCTTTTGTGTTATGTTCCTTGCGTTTAGGGTCATTCAGTTTTAAGTGAAATTTATAGCCATTTTGAAACTAATTACTGATTAGTGAAAGATTTGAAATTTTATGTTTTGAAAAAGTGGTTCTGATAGTTTTATATCACGAGTGTAAAGAACCAAATAGGCAACATCTTTTCTGAGAAGCCAAAATGAGTGAACGAAAATGATTTTTTTTTGCGTTGAGAGATTAATTTTTTTTTCCAGTGGATAGATGATTTTTTGATCTTGTTGATTTATTGTGCATCAAGATACGTGTACATAGAAATACAAACTGTGGGGAAATGAAATAGGTCAAATCAATGTAGAGGGAATCCTGACTAAAGGTTGCATTAGATATCAAGACTGGAGGGCCAAGCCCTTATTTTACTTAGCAACATGGAACTTTAACTGCATAACAATTAACTTTCCCAAACTATTTATTGCTCTATACATATTCAGATGCCTCAATTCAGAATGAATCATGGACTCTTTCATATGCTGTATGTGTACATATATATATGCCTATGTATGACAGGCTCCTTAAAGCAGAAAGGATCTTGTCTAGATGTTGAGTTAGTAACAGTTCTGAGAATTTCATTCCACCATGTCTATCAGCGATGGAGTTTAAAAATGACTGTAAATTTCATTGACTACACAAAAAGGGTTGCAGTTGAAGGCACTTTTCAGAGTGGCATAACATATAATGTTCATTCTTGGACCTCTATATTTGTCATGGTTTCATCATGTACATAGCACTAACTGAACCAGGATTAATCAGGAAATTCAGAGGGTCAGGCCGGGAAATTGGATGTTACCCGACAAATGATCCAGAATTTAATTACCATTACCATATCGTTTTTAGATATCAGTGTTTTCACATCCCATGTTTTAAATGACTTTATGTAAAATCTGTATTGATAGTAAAATGTCATTCATGTTCATTAACATTTAGTAGCCTATTTTCAAGGCAATCAAGGTGCAATGTACAATGTATATGGATGAAATTGGTAAGCACGTAATAGCATTTATTTTACCAACATTTAGACATATGAAAGAGCTTTCACATTCATTATTTTTGACAAAAAAAAATCAAAAAGTACCCTATTAATTCATAGCTCTTAAAATTCCTGGTTTAACATGAAAATACCAAAGCATAATCTTTTGGCTATTGTTACCTCCTTTAGTTCTAAACTTCTTTCCCCTCCCTTTGCTGATTAGGAACGTGTAGCACTGAAACGTGCAGCACAGAAAGGTCTACGGGCGCCAACACTGAAACCTGTCATCCTTGTTAAAGAGAAGGTAAAACTCCTTATGCAGTCTGATACAAATCCCACAGCAAGCTCCAGTTACAATGTGTCACATTCATCTTACACACAACATTGAAAATATAGCACTGACAGGTGATTGTAGCCCTCATCTGCCCTTTGCCAAAATGTCTGGAGATCAAAGCAATGTAAAGAGTAAATATTGGTACTTCAGATACTTACCCAAGCTGGAGCCAATATTCCTAGACAGGGACTATATAAAAGAATTGATTGTTTTACAGTTATTGACCCATGGTGCGGGGTTTGTTACCACAGGCATAAAATGAATGAGAGCTTTGCAAAATATTGACTCTGACAGAATGTTCGCCTTTATGGTTCTGACTTTATTGCCTGTGGTAGAATGTATCCAGGAGAACATATACATTGTTATCAAAAGAAACAGGCATTAAATCATGTAGTACATCAATCCTCCAAAATGTTGTTTAATGACACTATGGCAAAACAGTCAGTATAGTAATGTTTGGGAGTTAAGTATCTTCTGTTTTTTTTATTTACTAGAGTGTTGCATAAAAGTAGAGGATCTGGTCATGATGTGGAATAATTTCTGATATAAACATATAAAGAGATAAAATGGTCTTTAAGGCCAGGGCATAATATGACATTGTAAGCCTACATCCCCTACCACCTGAAACACCCCCTTCACCCCCTAGATACCTGCTGGCTCTGCACAGCCTTCAGAGCACTTCCCCTGTGCCCATGTAAACCTGCTGCTCCAGCGCTTCCTGTCATCCCGCCTGGAGGGGGCGATCTATGATGCTTCCTGTTCTAATCAGTTGGTTCAGAAGCTGAGTGAGGATCTGAAGAGGCTGGTCAGGGCCGTATGTCCCCCTCGCTACAAGCTGGTCTGCATGCTGACCCTGGGCCAGGCGGAGTCGGAGGGGGCGATACTCGCCAGTCGATGTCTTTGGGATCCCCACTCCGATACCTTCACTTCCTATTCCTACAAGAGCCCCCATGTCTTCTGCACAGCAGTGGTGTTTGCGGTGTACTGTGAGTGACACAAGATGGTGTTTGGAGCCTACGCACAGTGTGGCTTGAATTTCCTCAGCTCCAAGTCCAAGTATCAGTACTTGTCAGACGTACATGCTTCTGCCTAAAGTATGAGCTGTCAGTTTTGTTTATACAATCAGAACATTATTAGAATAAACCAGCCAATATACTGATAACTTCAAGGCTGCAAACTATGAAACTACATGTACAAATGTTTTCATAAATAATTTGTAATCTTACATAAAATGTTATTTTCAAGATTAAATCCCTCTTTTCAAGATTAACTTTATTCAGGTCAATTAATCAGGTGTTCAGTGGATTAGCTGAAGAGTAAATAGGTGGAACCTCTGAAGTACAAAACATCGGTCAGCCAAAGGCTTGCTTTAATTAATCATAAATAAACAACTGGCCATGTGAAGCACTGTTAAACATCACAATCTTTTGGAAAACGTTTAATAGTTCTGATCATCGGCTGTATTAAAACAACATTAACCTTGCTTGTCTTAAGTGTCTTTATTATATAAAACCATTATATTATATTCAAGAACCATAATGGTGACAAACTGTATAATGTATGCCATATATGAGCTTATCAGTTTGGAAATGACATTTTTCATACTATGAACATGGTGAATACTCATGGACTGAAATGCAGTACTTCAATAAAAGTTTCAACATAAGTTGTACCCCAAAAGTAATGACTATAATAAAAAAAAACAGGAAAAAATCTTTTTGTTTCCTCTTTTGTTTGTAAGTGGCATTTTGTAATGGGTTTTAATAGGGCGAGAATCTTTCCGCCGTCACCCACTAGAGGCAGACTGTGCGCTCTTGAAATACGTAGTTGAAAAGGCATTAAAATCATGCAAAGGCTTGTACCCTGTACTGTTTCTTTGGCATGGCCAGAGTTACAACGACGAGTCGACAGCGGTACTATTTATGTGACTGGCTTTCACACGCGTCGCCTTCGACTGCACACTGCTGATCGGAGCATTCACACGGAAAGACACTCTACTAGCTAGCATATGACGTACATTTTTAAAACAGAATAGTGATATATTTTTCATTTTAGTCTGAACGAGGAGTTTATATTATGTTTTGGTGCGCATTACTGTGGCATGTGTGATCAAATATGGTCTGAGTTTTCCTCCTCAGGTAAGTTAGTAAAGTAAAATCTGACCTAGAAAAAAGAGAGCTAGCAGGCTGAACTTCCTAACGGTAGCCTAAAGCACAGACATAGGCAAAAGAGAATTCTGAGCGCACGCTCGTGGGCTAAATTATTGCAGCATATTATACTTCATACTTACTTGCAGTACTTTTGTCACTCTTACTAATAGTATACGCATTGAAACTCATGTTTTACTTTCTCGGGAACATTGCATATGGATTTGTTTTATTTTTTCAAGTATGTAAATAACATTCGAAACTTTACACAATGTTAACCCTTGTTAGTAGTTAGTAGTAATTAAGTGAAGTCTCTCCGCTCCTATTCACTCTGAACTTAATTACGTTACATTTCCAAAGCGTAAACCAATAGCGTTATATAACGGTTTTGAAATGTTAGCTCACTGATGTGAATTAATCATCATTCGCTTTTAATGTTGATGTCTGTTATTTGTGACTGATACAGTGACAAATGAATTATTCCAAAAAAGCACACTCCGAAGTGTGTGTGTGCGTGTGTGTGTGCGCCTGGCTATAAGGGTCATTCCCCTCACCCTCGCCGATTTTTATTTGGCTTTTTGTGTACATTTGCAACTACGTACAGTCTCCACCAACTGGAATCTGATAAGAAACTAATGTAATAAAAAAGGGGTGTCCTTGACATCCATCTTTTATGAATGTAAAAAATTGTGGAAAATGTAACCTTTTTTTCTAAACAAATTATTTTGAGTAATCAAATGTGATTCCATGATTTTTAGATCTCAGATAGTAGCTCTAATCTTGCATATATTAGAGCAATTTTAGTAAGGGTTCCAATAAGTCTACAGTTGACTGTATATGATTAAACATAGCAAAATATATGTGTAATCATCTTTTGGTTATGTACATCTGAAACCATTGGTGCATCTTAATTTTTTTTAACCTTTTTATGGGCAAATTAAGATTTCAAGATTTTATTTGAGAATGTTGCAAAGAATATTTACCAAGTTTGTTATAAGCTTTGTTTTAAAACTAAGTTTATTTGTGGCAAACACTGCATAATTTAGGAATAACATTGGCAGCCATACTAGGACTCTAAACCTACAGCAGTGTAGCATTCAAACACACTTAGGGAGTATAATTCTTGAAATTGCTATATTTTCATGTCACTGTCAAAGTTATAAGTGTTTCACATTTCTAAAGGGCCTCATTTCTAATGCAGTATCTTCAGGGCTCTGATAATTTGTCCCTTGCTCTAAGGCCTCACTCATCAGTCCTCGGGTGCTTTTGCTCATCTTCATTTGGGAATGTAAGGGCTATGTTGCTCCTTTTTCCCTCCAGGTCCTGTTCCCCCAGCTCATCTCTGTGGGTAAGTCATCATTTTTAAATTCTTACATTAGGTTTTTGAATTGAACAGTGCCCTTAGCCCCACCCATCAACCTTTTAGCACAGACTTAGGACCCCTGATTCATACTGTTTACAAAATCATGCAGACTTTTCTGTTTTCTGCTAACCTGCAGGCCAGTTCAGCTGCACAAAAATCTTCTGGATCCACAGACAAATTGGAACCAAATACCATTGTTTAGCCCTGTATTTTAGCAATAAATTTTGACTACTTTGCCGAACTAAGGTAAGTCATATTTTTTTGGTATTTTTAGGGGGGAAACTACTTCATTTGGGTAAATACAGTACTTTGAAATAAATTCAAATGCTCCTTTGTAGTTGTATTTAGCTCCATCTCTTGGCTGAATCACCATGAGTCGGCCAGTTTTAGCTTTCAACAAAGTCATCAGTCTTTAAGCCCCAGAGAACTATGAACTTATGAAGGCTTACTTTGCATTTTGTCTGACTTGGCCTGTTTCCCCCAGGATGACCTCAGAGGGTAATGGTGATGTAATGGAAGACCCACTTATTATCCTGGAGAGTGGGGAGGTGTACAGGAACCCCACTGAAGTGAAGATGAGCCAGATAGTGCTGCCCTGCCATGCCAACCACTGCGGGGAGCTTAGTGTTGGTCAGCTGCTGAAGTGGATGGACTCAACGGCCTGTCTGTCTGGTAGGTGCACTTGTGAGCCTCACACTCAGACTCTGTGATCCCTGCCCTGGACCTACCAGGTGTTGAAAGGGGTCAAATAGTCAGTACCTAGATTGCAGGTGAACCAGTGTGAAACTGCTGAATTATTTAATGTGCCTATGGAAACCTGGTGTAAAATCTCTATGCCATATGCCAGACAGGAAAAACTATGTCAGAAAAGAGGAACAGTGGTCACAAGTCATAGCTGAACAACACTTCTGCACTTGAAGTTCACCAAAAACCACAAAACAGATATTTATAATCGCTTATAATAAAAGCCAGTGCATGATCTAACATAATGAGAACAGTACCTGCACTCTGATCAGTGGAGAAAGTAACATAGACATAAGCAGCTTTGTCCTTCCTTTTCTATTGCTGGACAGGATTATTTTTGGGCAAAGCTGTCCCACATTGCCTTTTCCCAGCTGTTAAACATGATGGGGGATCTGTTCTGGTATAAAAAGCCATCTCATGAGAATAAGTGGGTGTAGTTATGAATTATGCAAGTAGAATCATTACTAAATTTGGGGAACCAGGTGTACCCTACTGTGCAGACATTGTTACCACAACATATTCCCATATTCTAAGAAGATAGCATCCCAATGTACACTGACAAATGGATTCAAGACTTGTTTCATGAACACCAGAATGAAGTCAAACACAGCATGGCCTCCAATGTCCGCAATCACCAGATTGAAACATGATTGAGTCTTTGGGACACTGTGGAATGTATAGTACAGAGTTTCTTACCACCTTGTTCACAGTATCTTACCACCAAGAGGCCCTCCTGCTTGAGGAGAGGTCTATTATCCCATTACAGCATTCCAACAAGGATTAAAGGTTCTGGAGGCAAAGGGCAGCGCAACTCAGTATTAGTTAATAAATATTCATGTATTGGTCAGTGTTTCCTTCCACTACATCTTTAACATTTCACTCTGAAAACTGTTTTGTTTGTAAGTCTTATTGTGTTTTCTGTCATGTTTCAGCTGAAAAACATGCTGGGTGCTCCTGCATTACTGCCTCTGTTGATGACATCCACTTTGAGCACACCATAGGGTAACTGTCACACAAGTTTTCATGGTTTAAAACTAAATCCAAATGAGGGTATGCATTGTTATCTCCTGATTTGGGCCTTAGTTACATGAACGTGCAAGAACATGCTGCTATGTTCTTGCTAGGTAAAAATGAAAACATGCACTTCACAGCCAATTAACCAGAATGGTTTGTGTAGACTGATGGTGATTTGTTGATGGTTGAAGGCTGACTGAACTTTGCCAGTCACAGCTCTTAGTGACCCTGTGATTCTGTGTCTGTCTTCCTGTAGGGTTGGACAAGTTGTCAACATCAAGGCTAATGTCAATAGAGCCTTCAACTCCAGCATGGAGGTGTGTATTGATAATTCACACAATTGCTTATTACATAGGCAGAAATAATTCAATGGTGTCATGCATATTTTCAGCCTTAACAATTATCTACCGCATTTACTGCTTTCGGCTTGAAGATGTTTTTCCCCATCAAGGTTTCCAAAACCAGAATAGCAATTTTTCCAGTTGCACTGCACTATCTGGTACAAGTAGTCATTAATACTTGCCCTTTTCATGGCAATCTCATAATCTTATGTATATCTGAATTTAATTTGTTTTTTGTATTATTTTTGTTCTGAAGGTAGTCTTACATTTCATTTAGAGTGGCCATTAAGAGGTCTTTTTTCAAGTTGTTAATAACTTTCAGATACTCTGGGAAAGATTTGCAGTGGGAACAGTGTTTTTGAGGTTCTGTCATTATTCTTAGAACTTAGAGGGGTGTAGTTTGTGGAACAGTAAAGTTTGTTGTACTGGGCTCAGGTGGGGATTGTGGTAAGCTGTGAGGACCTCTTCAGTGACCAGCAGTGGAAGGTATGCCATGCCTTTGGTACCTTTGTGGCCCGACGCACAGAGGCAGGGAAGGTGAGGGTATACATATCAGTCTGGCTTCAATGAAAATCTGACTGTAAAGACTGAATGTGTGGTCTGCCATACCAAGGAATAGCCCTGTTATGCTAAATGTTCTCTGGGTGCCTGCATGTTTGTAGGTGCAGCTGAGGCAAGTGGTCCCGTTCACACAGGCAGAGAAGATGGAGTACAGCATTGCAGCTGAGAGAAGGAGGATGAGGCTGATCCATGCTGAGATTGTCACAGATCTACTGAGTAATGACACTGCCCAGAAAGGTCAGTGACCACAGAAACAACCCTGCGTTAGATCCTCCCTCATCAGCCCTGCTTCTACAGGCCTCCGAGACCGGAGGCCTCTGGCTGGCCACCAAGACACCCCTCGATCCAATTGGCTACATAATCCATTGCAGCTCATACCCGCATTGATATCGCAAGTCATCACTGCTGAGGAGATCCGAGCTCTTAGTTGACCTACCTGGTTAAATAAAGAACTTAAAATGTATTAAAGAAATTCATTATAGAAATTCTGCAGTGTTAGCAACTGTGTATCTATCTTAACATCATATAGAAGTATGATTACGCTAACCTGTCAGAACAAACTACAACACCACTGGTGAGTTGGTGTGTTATAAGTGAACATCTGTGTTGAAAGAGGGGGACAGCCAGGAGTATCAGGATGCTGTGTCAGCCGAGCGGACTCGGGTGGAGAGTGTGGAGCTGGTGCTGCCCCCACACGCCAACCACCAGGTCAACACCTTCGGCGGCCAGATCATGGCTTGGATGGAAAATGTGGCCACGATTTCAGCAAGGTGGGTTTATGCCTGGCCACCTCTTTCCATACCATAGTCCATAACTAATTCCACAGGTATTAGTTAGTTTTATGGATCTCTGTGCTGCATGTCTTTAATTACCAAAAGTTATTTAATCTCTTTTTGTTTTGTGATAACATGCACATTTGTTAATGGCACTTGCATTCTTTGTACCTTACACCTCAGTGTTGCATTTCATACAATTGCATTTAAATTGTTAAGTCACACATTTAATATTTTTTGCTTAACATGTTACCAGTGTGCTCATATCAAGTTCTATGCTTTAAGCCTTTTGCTGGATAAAAAGAATCCTTTCTGAATTGAAGGCTTGTTTTCATAATCTTGTTTTTGTACTTTCTTGGGATTATGTACAATTTCATCCTGTGGAACTGGAGCACACTGGATGCCCATTCACATTCAGTCCATCTGAACTTTCACTTCTTTATGAGGATTGTTTTGTTGCTTCAGGCATTTTTCTTGTTTTATGATAAATTATTGTTGCACACATGTTAAACTGACATGGACTATCCCAAGCCAAATAAAAAGTTATTGTAAAGGTGAAGGTTTAGAGATTGTATGAATGTAGTCTATTGTGCTGTTATTCCAGCACTGTTTTACCTTCACCTGAACCAAAATGTTGCACACTTCAGATTTTAATCTATTCAAATTTTAGTCTATTCAAATTCTGTATGTTTTAAAGCGGTAGCTCACTGTAAAAAATAAGGTAAATGATGTCAGGCTGCAATTTGATTTTTCCATTACTGCACAAAACCTAATTTTAAAATTAGAAAAGGACTATGCAGCTAAGGTTCCTAATAAGTAGAGGGATACAAAAGTAATGGGTGAACTATTCCTTCAATATTACACATAGACTATAATCAATTCAGCCTATCATTGGATGAAATTAAACATTGGCATTTCTACACAATCATAATAATCATGCATGTTGTTTTTAGCCCTCACTCTAATCACAAACTGATGGCTGCTGAATGGAAACATTAATGATCCAGGAAAATTTCTTCTTCATGAAATCTATCTTGCAGCTGGCAGCTTAATGTTGTTTTGCTTCTAAGATGGCCATCTATGCAGTGTGATCTTCAGGGGTTCTTTTGAATTGAATTGAAGTACCAGACACAGTTTTACAGCCTGCAGTATGCTTTTAGTACACTTGAAAACAAGGATTTTGTGTGGTTCTGTCTTTACAGCCGTCTGTGTAATGCCCACCCCACCCTGCGGACCATTGACATGTTTCATTTTCGAGGCCCGTCCCAAGTTGGAGACCGTCTTGTTCTGAAAGCTATTGTTAACAATGCCTTTAAGAAAAGGTTTGTGTTGCATTTTTGGATTTTCTCAAATAATGTCTGGGACCATGCATTTACATGAAGATCAGGACTGTAGACCATAAGATGTAGGTAGGAGAGAGAGGAAGTTAACAAGTAACCAGATAATTTAAAACCCTTACCCTTAGTAACCCACCTTTCTTCAGTCCCTGGACAGCTCCATTAATAGAACTGAACTAACACTGCAAACACAACACATGGTCGGATGGTAATACTGATTAATTGTTGTTTGTTATGTCACCCCTGATATCACAGCATGGAGGTGGGCGTGTGTGCAGAGGCCTATCAGGGTGGAGATCACATACGACACATAAACAGTGCTTTCATGACCTTCGAGGTGCTGGATGAGGAGGGGAAGCCACGCACACTGCCCCGAATAAGACCTGAGCCTGTGGTGAGGACCAGTAATGACCACACAGCAATGGCTGATGGAAACTGTCATGTGTACAACAAAGGCCTAATTAAATTTGTAAAGATCTACTCTCAAGGGTTAGGGTAGTAGGAAACATCATAAATTTGCTTAAATTAGCATACATAATGCAGCTTGTTTTAATTCTATAAAACCAATGTTTTAATGCATTTTAATGTCAAGATTAAAAATCAGAATAACTCAAGATCAAAGCAGTATAGTTGTACAGTTGAAGACTAATAGCAGAAGCAGCTGGGGAGCTATTGAAAAAGTATTATGTCAATGGCAAGCCTATGATCCCATGCAAAGCAGATTTTATGATGTTGCATCTCAGCTGTGATCCCATAACCTTAATGGCAGGATGGAAAGAGGCGCTACCAGGAAGCCATTGCCAGGAAGAAGATCAGACTGGATAGGTAAGGATTGGCATAAGGATAAGGCGTACCATTTGTACACAGCCATGCATCTGCATCACGCCATGCATCTGATCCATTTGTAGTACACTTTGTTGTGACTGGATATTGTGGTCATTTAAGGGATTCTTATGGCATTTCCAACATACACATTGGATCACTGCAACACTTATCAGTCTGATTTATCGACAGACTTCCTCAAGTTTAAAAATGTAATTTAAACGTATTTTACCCCTCAAATAATTTCACAAAATGCGATTTTCTTCAATTTTCAAGAAGCCTGTCAAGCAGATGTCTATTTATCAGAAATGCCATACTTGGATGGGGGGGGTCTCTGTTGGAATAAGGAATGTGTACAAATCATACCACATGAAAGCTTGAGTTCGACACTAAATAATTATTGACACATGGTTATGTAGGTCATTTTTCATCCAGATATCAAGTCTAATTCTCACTAATTCCTAATTCTTTCCTTATCTGCACCTCTGAAATGAAAATCTAAAGACACTGAAAATTGCAGAACCTATTTTTAACTTCTTGAATTCCTTTTTTTGTCTGTTCACATAGGAAATACTTGATCTCTTGCAAGCAAACACAGGTGCCTTTGTCAGTTCCATGGGACCCCAGCAACCAGGTAAAATTAACTGCAGTATTACAAGGGAAAATCAAATCACAGAAATGCTGTTTGTTCAGGATACATATAGGTGATTGAACACTGATTCCCCATAGATGTATCAGTTATAATGTGGTGTTTTATGAGTGCTGAGACAAGGATACAATGCATGCAATCTTAGAAATGCATCTATGGAGGGTTTCTGTGCCAAAAATGCATAGGATACTGTGAATAAAACACTAAATGATTTTATTTATGATTTTATCAGCTTCCCCAAATGTACTCCTTCAGTATCAACTGACAATATCCAGAATACAACATGGGCTGATTGGCTTTGTATCAACTGAAAATATCCAGAATACAATCCATGCAATCCTAATTAAATATTACAGTTTTATTTTTCCAGATGTACCTCAGCTATAACAATGTGTCTGCCCTGAAGCTCCTGGCAGCCAAGAACAACTGGATTTTAAACTCTGAGAAAAACAAGGTTAGTACATACTAACCAAAGTATTTGGATGTATTTTGGTCTGTACTTTCTAAAAAAATGACATAAAAATCTTGTTGGAATAATTTTGTTGGACAAAATTCTATCCATAAGATTGCAGTATTAGAAGAATGATAAAAAGGTGCATCTTGCACCATTGAAAATGTATATTTTTGTTGTAAAAATTATACATTTAGGGCACAGTTAGTATATCACTTTTAAAGAAAAAAAATTAGCTGCTGATGATTAGATATCTGTTGTATAATCTATGGTTTTTGCATCATGTTGTGTTTCTTCTACTATAAATGTATATACCATATTGTCCCTGTGTCTTTGGGCTGTAAACACTAACATAAAATATACATGGGTGTATTTGTGGACCACAGGTGAATCTGTACACCCTGGAGGAGAATCAGGTCCTGTGTTTTAAGGTGGAGACCCAGGTGGACGTCCCAGCAGAGAGGGCTTTCGTGCTCCTGTCAGACCTGAGACGCAGGCAGGAGTGGGACATGCATTATGAGTATGTGCCCCCCCACGTTCCAGAACCCATGTGCCACTGAGATCAAACACTATTAAACTAATTCTTCACAATGTTAATCTGTTAAAGCTAGTGTGAAGCTGATCAGGAATCTGAGAACACCAGGAGGAAAGGAATGGTGAAATCAGGCATGAAAGCTTCTAATTTTGTTTTAGTGGAGGATTTTTTGAACAAGCTTGTTCTCCCTTCATAGGAAATGTGAAGTGCTAAACCAAGTGGATGAAGATGACACAATCTACCGAGTCATCACTCCCTCTGCCAGCAAGGGCAGCAATGCCCAAGACTTCATCCTGCTGGCATCCAAGAGGAAGCCCTTTGATACAGGGTAAGGCCTGCCTGTCTCAGCGATGTAACTGGCTGTAAAAGCAGCTGAACCTGATCCTCTGTTTTTTAGGGACCCGTATGTGATCGCTTTGCGCTCCGTCACTCTGCCCACTCATCCTCCCACAGAGGACTACAAGAGGGGGGAGGTGCTCTGTGCAGGGTTCACTATATGGGAGGTATCCAGTACCGTCAGCAAGGTATGGTGATAAGGCTGATTACTGCTTTGTTAAACATTATCATGCAGGAGGGCTCCCCTTATTTATTATTTATATCAATATACTGTATTTATTATTTTGTCTGTTGTATGACATACATACTTTGATTTGATAGGTGATTTTGAGTTGGTTTGGTATTTAATTGTAGTACCAATGATTATTGCAGTCATATTTTATTTTGTGTTTTTTTTTAAAAAATATTTTCCTGAAATATAGTTAACAAGAAGTGATAAACATATCTGTAGAATAGTAAAGAATGCATGCTGCAGAGATAATGGCAAAATGGTGAAATTGAAAAGTCTAATTCCTGGTTTTACGAACACAGCTATGGAGTTCAAACCACAATATATTTTACTAGAAAAAGTACTATATAAACCCTACATTTATGTATTTAATATATAGGCTATATTTAACTTAGCATACACTTGAAATAAATTACTAAGGAAATTAGTACCTGAAAGTGAGGTTAAAATTTGAGACCACAGTAATTTGCATTATATACAGCTAAGGTTTCCTCATCAAGGTTTCTGCTTCCTCTTGATTGCATTGAGTGTATGATATTGCTATTTTCTCATCTGTTTTTCAAGATCTCCTACTACAATCAGGCCACACCGGGAGTCCTCCCATATATTTCTACTGACATCGCTGGGCTATCCTCCAGCTTCTACTGCTCCTTCTCCTCCTGCAGCCAGTTCCTCGTGAAAAACAAGGATAGTCTGGCCACGCTGGCCTTTAATGCATTGTAAACAAGCAAAAAAGTATGAATACATGGTGTGGGTGAATGTTTGTATGTAACTGGCAGAAAGACATGTTCGTGTGAGGTATGCTGAGCTCTTAGCTGTATAGTGTTGCCCTTTTGCTAAACCTGTGCTGCCACAGGGATCCACAGCCAGGACCAGCCCTCTCTGAGCCACGCAGACAGTGGATTAAAGTTTGCTGCACTTTAAACTTTGAAGTACATACGTTTTCTCAAATTACTTTTTAAAAATAATAATTAATGAAAAAATGTGAATGTAAGCTTGATCACTACTTTAATGTTTTTTTTTAAATGAGGCAACTTTATTTTGTGTGAACAAAAGATATTAATGAACTTGTAGTCTCTGTCCACTTCTTTCTTCAGGCTTATAACTCTTGTCAAAATACATTAATTGATAAACTATTTATTTTTTAACAGATGTCTTCTACTAGCTTTGCATTGTATTGAATTTCTTAAAATATATTTTTACAGGTCATTTGGAAATTTTCAATTAATATGAAGCTATTAAACAAGTGATGTTGATTTGAAAGCAAATGGCCTCTAGATTTGAATATTTTGAACATAAGTATTTGAGTAATATAAGCATATTCTATGAATGTTATATAGTACTGCTGGGAATGGGGCAGAATTTTTGTTTGCAAGAATTTCTTTCGAAAGTTGACTGATGTTTGCCTTTGTTTTTGAATGTTTTAAACTTTTAGTATTAAATATATGATCACAGTTTTATGGCAGACTGTTGCCTACCTCAAGTTTCTTGTCTGCAGTTTTTTATGATTAACAAATTTACATTAACATTAGACTAACATGTAAAGAGAATGTGGCTGCGATAAAGTCAACTTTTATTTTCATCAACACTGTTTGGCGAGTTCAACTGTTCTTACAGTTTCATACAGGAAAAAAACAACTCTCTGATGCAATTGTAAAAGTAAAATTGAACAACAAATGTTGATTGAATCCAGGGCTATGTGGAGGATTTAGTAATGAATAATAATTAATTGAAAATACTTGTGAAGATGTCTGACACAGTGTCTACTGCTTGAGTCTCTCTACAATATTCTCTATTAGCTATTTTCGGGCTGGAAGGGAAGACAATACATAGAAAATAGTATGGGCTCTATCAACAGGGTTGGTGTTCACTAGCTTTTTCTGCTCATCATTAGATACCGTTAAAAATGGAGTAGAATTATACAAATGCTGGGTTAGGTTCTGTATATCCATAAATCTAAAATTTGTTTTAGACTTTGGATATACATGAAAGGCCAACAAAAGTGATCATTCCACTAACCAGATAAAACACATTGTGAAAAACTAGCTATCCTTTGAACTTTCTGTTGCTCATATTATCTATCCTCCACCTCAGAGACAGTTATTCAAAAGGAAAAAAGCAGTAGTCTATAAATGATACCTATTTGGATAATTATATTTGACAAATGTATCTTAGCCCAGTTCATCCAACCTTTGTATATTTAAGCATGAAGTATACCCATTTGTTTCATTGGACTGTAAAACCAGTTATCACTCACCAAGAAACAAAGACTCATACCATGACATACTCTAGATGGGTCCATTGTAATGTCCATTACTACAAGTTTCACTCTTTCAGATCACTCCTCAGTTAGCATTGAATGAGTTAGTAAACATGTCATGCAGTCAGAGTGAGAACGTCAAAGCCCTAGTCCCCGTGTAGAAAGGGCAGGAACACAGCAGCTCTGTTTTTGTACAGCTCTTAACCTGCAGAGATCAGCTGTCATTGTTGCCACACATTCCATTTGGAGACAAGTTATTTTTAGTCCGTGACCATGATTCCCAGTTTATCAGCGGCAGGGCTTCTGTGCGGGAGAAAAGTATTGTCTTACAACTTTTCTGTTCTTTCCCATTGAAGAACAAAAGGAATAAAATAAGGACTGCCTCAATGGGTAATTACAAATCAAGACCAACTCAAACATGTACAGGTAACTACTTGTTTTTTCATATATATATATGCCATATACATTTAATTACTTTAACGTTAGATGCATTGTGCAAAGCTGACATGAAATTTAAAATACGTTGGTGATACATTTGATAGATTGAACAAGTGAACATCTTTAGTTAACAGCAATTTATACATACATGTAGTCAAATTTAGTTATCACTAGATAACACGGATATTAAGATGCTCGTAATAAATTTGCAAATGAATGCGTTTACAATATCAAAGGGCTATGTTTCTTTTTTGTCTTATTTTGAATTTTTTTTGGTGGATAGGAATGGAAACTTTTTTCCTGCTTAATTATTAACCATTTAATTAACTTGAATTACTCATATCAAGTATGTAAGAACAATAAAAATTAATCAATCGTATTTGTCTTTCAAGATGAATGGAAGAAAAAAGTCAGTGAGGCATATTCTGTAATAATAGAGAGGCTGGAGGATGATCTTCGAATCAAAGACAACGAGTTGATGGAGCTAAAACACGTTTTCAGGTAAGAATACCAAAAAACTGCTTTTACAGCCCAGATAAACCTCCATTGACTTTTCCAAGTTGTGATTGTTCATTTCGGTCTAGAATGTGGAAAATAAAACATTTTGTATTATCTCAATATTATTTATTATTTTAATATTATATGTTTTGTGTACTGAAACCGTGTATTTGTATTGTTTAGCTCGGATGAAGCGTTCAATAAAGTTAACCTGAATTATCGCACAGAAAGTGGGCTGTCTCTGCTGCACCTCTGTTGCATATGTGGAGGTATGTGAGGGTTGAGACGGGGAATTTGTGCTGGGGAATTAGAGATGTCTGTGAGTATTTACATAATCATCCATTCTTTTACTGTTATTTATTGTATTTTGAGCCTTTTCTTTTCATTTCAATGAAAAGAACAAAAGCACTTTCAGGCCACACGCTTTCCCCTTTCCTCCATTTTCAGACTTGAACATGTGGCAGATCATTGACGGTTTGATTAAATAGCACAAACCTTTAAAGAGACTAAAGTCAGTTTTGGTTGAATTGCATATGCTCCTAAAGATGCTTAGCACATTTGATTAAGTCCATCGGTATGCTCTTAAATATATGTTGAATTGTGGAGTTCAGTATAATAGCTATAAGTGCATCATATGAATGATACTGGAGCAGAAATCTGAAAATGTAACTGCACACAAACAGGGAACAAAGCTCACATCAGGACCCTAATGCTCAAAGGCTTGCGCCCCTCACGGCTGACACGGAATGGATTCACAGCTCTACATCTGGCTGCATACAAGGTTGGTAGCGGCGAACTTTCCTTAGTGGAGTGTTGGTATTTCTCATGCATTGGAACACAATGATCACTCCACTCTAGGGATGCAGACCTTGAATGATCAAATTCTACGATCTAGACACACCAAATATAAACTAATTTTTGGAAACAGTTTCATTTCAACTCACCAGCATTAATCCATCTGTACAAATGAATAGCAGAATGTACAAGAAGCACAAACAAGGGCAGTAACACAGATTACAGTGACACATTATGAAGGGGTACCACCTGCAGTACCTGAATCCTCTCTCTTTTACAGGATAATGCCGAGCTGGTGACAGCCCTGCTACATGGGGGAGCGGACATCCAGCAGGTTGGGTACGGTGCGCTCACAGCCCTGCATATCGCTACAGTCGCTGGTCATCACGAGGTGGGCACTGCCCTTTTGTCTGTCTGTGAGGTTGATCTATTGGTTTCCAAAACGTGGACTTGTATAATCAAAACTGACGACGCCCGTGTGGCTATGACTAAGAGTCCTGTAAACTGGCCATAGTGCTGCTCTGGGAGGGAGAGTTTTAGTATTCTCCATCTCCATTGCATGATAGAACATCTGCCTCATGATATTTGATCTGACACATGCAACCTGTCTGTGGCACTTGGTGAGGTCCTCTAGCATAATGACTGCAATGTTCAACTGGACTAACCTTTAAAAAGTGCAGACTAGATGCATGTAATTCAGAGGATATGCTAACTTGTGTGTGCCCTCCTGCACTGATGGAGGATGCTGCTACAGGGTATGATCTTAGAAATGCAACAATTTGGTCATCAAAAACAGTAATAAAATTTAGATAGCTTTATATAAAAAATGGTAATTATAAGAATCTCCTTAAGATACAATTATTGCACGAAAGTATCTTTTGTGGAGTTACTGCATAAATTTTCTTTTTTTCTAGTCTGCGGATATTCTTCTTCAGCATGGGGCCTATGTCAATGTCCAGGATGCTGTGTTCTTCACACCACTGCATATCTCAAGCTACTATGGTCATGAGCAGGTACTTTTATTTCTCATGTTACTACGGTCATGAGCAGGTACTTGCATATCTCAGCTAACTATGGTCAGCTATGGTCTCAGCTATATATGAACAGGTAGGTGTGGAAAAACATGGCATTGCTTTACTCAGGTCACCAAGCTGCTGCTGAAGTTTGGGGCAGATGTGAACGTGAGTGGGGAGGTGGGTGATCGGCCCTTGCACCTTGCAGCCGCTAAGGGCTACCTCAACATTGTCAAGCTACTGATGGAGGAGGGAAGCAAGACGGATGGTGAGATTTTGTCCACAGGAAAGAGCTGCATGCTTATATTACCTAATGGGTAGAAAGGAGGAGAGAGCGGGCCATGCCCTGTAGTCACTGTCCTACCACCTCCCCACCTTCAATAGACAAATTCAATTCTATATTGACAAAAATAATATTTTACCATTGATCATCTGTATAAAACCAATTATATCACAATATCACACTATTTAGCAATTAAAATATTTGATGTAATGTATGATTACAATATTATGTTTCTCCAAAGAACATAATATTGTATCAGGCCTATAAAGTTGTATGTATGGGTTCATGGACAGTTATCACTGTCAGAAGCTTACATCATCTTCCTTCCAGTCAATGCTCAGGACAACGAGGACCATGTCCCTCTGCATTTTTGTGCTCGCTTTGGCCACCATGAGGTTGTTCACTACCTGCTACAGGGTAACTTTGATGTGCAGCCACACTCTGTCAACATCTATGGAGACACCCCCCTCCACTTGTAAGTATAGCTTCATACAGGAATATTGCAGAAATAAAATCAAAGCTGTTTTTCTTTACTGTAACTTGCAATACCTTAACCTTACCTTAACGAATAACAGTGTTTAATGTGTTTAATAAAGTGAAAGGCCACAGGAATTTTGATTTGTTTGAACCAGGGCATCAGCTTTTGGGATGATATAATTATGTGACAGCAAAATAAAAAAGTTCAGAATATATTAGTCCTAATAATCCTAACCTCTTTCGATTGTTAATAAATATTTTCAATTAAATACTATAATGTAATGTAACATAATTCTCGGCTACCTCTGGTCTTGGTGCTACTGTGTGCTGGTTTCTTTCATAGGGCATGCTACAATGGGAAGTTTGAAGTGGTCAAAGAGGTTATTCAGTTATCTGGTACTGACAGCCTCTCCAAGGAGAACATATTCAGTGAGACAGCTTTTCACAGGTATGGCATACACAAAATCTTTGCCTTTCCCATGGCTTTCCCCATCCTCCCCAATTATTCAGGGAAATTCCTACTGTATGCTACAGCAATGGATGATTTGTATTAGCTCTAGTCTGGTTTGTCATTATGTGTCTGCCTCTTCACAGTGCCTGTACCTATGGGAAAAGCTTGGAAATGGTGAAATTTCTTCTAGGCCAGAATGCAATGAGTATTAACCATCAAGGGAGAGATGGGCACACAGGTAGCAGAGTGCTTTCCTATACAGCTACATTTTAGTAAGGCAGCACATCTTTATAGCCTTGCATATTTGTAAATTAGACACCATGTTTAGCACGTAACCCCAGGGCTGCCTATTGGTCCCCACTGTAGGTTTGCATAGTGCCTGTTTCCATGGACACATCCGGCTGGTTCAGTTCCTGCTGGACAGTGGTGCCGATATGAACCTGGTTGCCTGCGACCCCAGCAGGTCCAGTGGGGAGAAGGATGAGCAGACCTGCCTGATGTGGGCATATGAGAAAGGCAAGTCACTTCCAGGCCCCACAATAAATTGAGAGGGGGGCAGGCAATAAGACTGTTTGTGCAAACTCTAAATATCCCTATTGGAAAATCATATCGGTATTAGCATGTGCACTCCCTTGTCAGTAGATACTTCCTCTCTGTGAGGGGGGGAGATGAGAGTTATGTTTCGCCTGTGTCCATGCTACAGGCCATGATGCGATTGTCACTTTGCTTAAACACTACAAGCGTCCCCAGGATGAGTCGCCTTGCAATGAGTACTCCCAACCAGGAGGAGGTCAGTGACAAACATGGTGGCACTCACAGTGTCCATTAGTAACTTATCGGAGAAAGAGCTCTATATATGGATTGACTACAAAAAATAAAGATGTGTTAGTTTTGCAATGACTGAATTTTTTTAGATTCATTATTTGTGTTGAAAACTAAATTACAAAATTAAGACATGTATAGTAAAATATAATTGCGCATTGAATGTATCTGATAAAGTTTAAGTGTAAGTAAGGAAGTAAAAAAACCCCAATAGTTTCCATTTTATACACAAAAAATAATCCTGCAATTTTATTTCTTAGATGGCTCTTATGTTTCCGTTCCATCACCACTTGGAAAGATAAAGAGCATGACAAAAGGTAAGCCTGAAAGAGGTTATGCACTAGTAACATCTTAATGTGTCTGCCGTAATTAATGCATACACACAAGACAATCCTCTCTCCCTTACAGAAAAGGCTGATGTTCTCCTGCTCCGAGCCAGCCTTCCATCACACTTCCACCTTCAGCTGTCTGAACTTGAATTCAATGAGATTATTGGCTCAGGTACATCTGAGAGAAAACATGCTTATGTTTTCATTAACCATAGTATTGAAATTCATACCAATATATTAAAAATGTGTGACCTCTATCTAGGTTCCTTTGGAAAGGTTTATCGTGGCAGATGTCGGAACAGAATTGTTGCCATCAAACGGTAAGTTTCATATATGCATATATATTTGAAAAGATTGTGTGCCTTACAACCATTAATAACAATGTAATATGAACCAGCTTCCTGAATCCAAGTTGCCTGCTGTCCTGTCTAGTGTTGATACAAGTCAGTACTTGTGAACCAATGCCTCACATATTACTGTAAAATACACTGACAACATTTAGTTCCTGCAGCAACATACCTCCAAAAAAAGGGTAAAGAAATCCCTCTGTCCTAAAACAGTTTGTTAAAAATGGATCCACAGTATGTGGTACAGGGCATTTAATCTTGACTTCACCCATTATCTATGCCCGCTTCATCCAATCTAGGGTTATGGAGGGTGAGCTGGAGGCTATCCCAGCATACATTGGGCAAAATGCAGGGATGCTTCCTGGACAGGTTGCCAGCCAGCTCAAACTTACAAGGTTTTTTTGATTTACCAGATATCGGGCCAACACATATTGCTCCAAGTCAGACGTGGACATGTTCTGCCGGGAGGTGTCGATTCTCTGCCGGCTCAACCACCCCTGTGTGATACAGTTTGTGGGTGCATGTCTGGATGACCCAAGCCAATTTGCCATCGTCACCCAATATGTTTCTGGAGGGTCACTGTTCTCCCTGCTGCATGAGCAGAAGAGGTAATTGGACAGTTATTTTATTTTAAAATATTCCATTTTATTCAGCATCCACCAAGGTGATGTATAGCAGTCATTTTGTGCCAAAATACTTAACGGACATCAGCTATGGTAGAGAAGGAAGGAAATACTTAGCCAATGAAACTGGGGGATGATTATATGACAACATGAGAGTCTTTTTTGGGGAATTTTGTCAGGACACTGGGGATCCCATGGTTTTTGCTATGTGTCATTAGATCTTTCAGTTTAACCATTTCTGCCAACAGGCATCTCTTTCTGGTTTACTACAGTGTCATTATTAATGTTTTGTTGCACACATTTGAACATGTAAGAAGCAAGTCTTGCATCCAGGCACAGGCCTGTTGTGCTATTGTGTTTAGAACCATTACAGTCACTGCAAGTCTACTTTTTACTTCGACTGATAGTATCTCATATCTGTGTTACTCATCTGTGTAAATTGTAACTAAAGACCTTTAAATGGACAGGATCATTGATCTGCAGTCCAAACTCATCATTGCCATTGATGTTGCCAAAGGTATGGAGTACCTCCACAACCTCACTCAGCCAATCATCCACCGTGATCTCAACAGGTGAGAATGTGGTGTCACTGCCATTATCTCTGTCTTCACCATTATCATCAAATACAAAAACTCTCAAATGAATTTGCTTCCATACATCTCTCTGTGTAAATTCAAATAATTTAGAAATGTTTGTATCTCTGGAAGTAACAGCAAAATTAACTCATTTTAAGGACTTGAATCCTTATTGATGACACACTCATTATGCATTACTGTGGCATTTTTTGAAAGTATGTATGTAATACTTTTGGGAACAAAATCCAGTTTTGTTAAGTAGTTACTTTACAACTGCGTGTATCTTCAGAACCGTTTTATTTAAAACAGTTTTTATTCATTATTATTAATGAATTTCATTCATTATGAGCTAGGACTTCAGTTTATCTTTTTTATTTCATAAAATGAACTGCCCAAAGCACAAGACCAATTAAAAATCTTCTGTGAATTTCGTTATGCTGTTCTTCTGCATGACTGACAGTCAGTAAAATTATCTCTGGCAGTCACAACATCTTACTGTATGAGGATGGCCATGCAGTAGTTGCTGATTTTGGAGGTAAGTCACCCTCTTTTTTTGTAATAATCAGACATTTCTTTAAAATTGGATAGTTACAACAAACTGCAAATGGTAGGCATGTATGTTCTGGTTCTAGTGAAATTGCAGAGAGTCTCAAGAAGATCCGATAGACAAGAGTCTCAAAAAGCGAAACAAAAACACATCATTTACATCTAAGATATTGAAAGTGAATTTGACAGCCCAAAAATACACAGCAGTAATTATATAGTAAACATATTAATATACAATAGGTAAAATAAAAATAAGCACCACAAAATGAAATTAAAAAAGATGCATTCAATGTCTATACATTTTAAAAATGAAAGTCTGCAGCCAGTCTCTGCACACAGAATTCTGCATTTTCTCTTTAGAGTCCAGATTCCTTTTGTCCATGGATGAAGACAACATGACCAAACAACCTGGGGTTTGTTCACCATCATTAAATACTTTCTTTAATGAATATACCAACTTATACAAACCTCAGAATGTTGTTGATTTGCATAAATGTACTGCATTATGGTGGTAATGAGCAGACCAGGGGCCATGGGACATATACGCTGTGTCTGTTGTGCTCTCATGTTGTGCTGCACAGAACCTGCGCTGGATGGCCCCAGAGGTGTTCACCCAATGCACACGCTACACTGTTAAAGCGGACATGTTCAGCTATGCTCTGTGTCTATGGGAACTGCTGACTGGAGAGATCCCGTTCGCCCACCTCAAACCTGGTGCCAACCCCTACCCATCTCAGTTTCACACACCTCTGCAATGGACGATCATAATTACACTAATTACACAATTTGGATAAAATATGAAGACTAGGTGTAAGAGCAGAGTGCAACATTGTCATTTCTGGGTATTCCTGTGTATATCATATTTCTGTGTAAATTTAAAATCAGTCAAATATGTACAGAAATGATGTTACTACACATCATATTCACATTTTGACAAATTTATCTGGACTTGATTTGTTCAATTTGTTAATTTACATGAATTCTATGACACAGCTAGAACAAACCAACATTGTGTACATTATTCTCACTGATACCAAACTGCAGTGTGAACACAGCCTTGCTCACAAGAATGTCTTTGAATGCTGATCATGTAATGGGGGGGGATATGCAAATTGAGTCCATGTGATGAAACAAATGGAGCCACCTTCTTGTAAAACAGATTTTAGATGCTAAGATAATGAATGGAGTTCATTGGGGCTGCATTGTAAATCAGATATTTTTTTGAGACATTTGACTTCTCCTGTGTCTGTTTTTATAGCTGCTGCTGCTGCAGACATGGCATACCACCATGTCCGTCCTCCCATTGGCTACTCAATCCCCAAGCCCATCTCCTCCCTGCTAATGAGGGGCTGGAATGTCTGCCCAGAGGTGGGTGCAGAATGTGTACTAATATCAAAATCAAATCAGGATGACTGAACCATACTGGTGACCTGTACTCATTACGGATGGGGGACTGATGATGACAAATGGGAGCTGACACACATACGAAGGGGCAATGACTGGTGTTCTGCTATAGGATTCATGGATAGGAGGCAGTAATTTATTTTAAGTCTGGTGTGGCTGTCTGCTACTTTTCATGGTGGACAGTGTTGGGTGGATTTTTAGAGAATGTAATCAGTTATGATTCACCCTGTGGCATAAATTTGAGTTCAGGCTGAAAATTGCATCGGTTTGAAGAGATTTAATGATTGTCAAATTTACATAAAGTGTGAAGTTGCTCTTAGATTGTTCATTTCATTCCCAAACATTGAGATGCAGACATACTTTCACATCTTAAAAATGACTGACAGAAGCTCAAGCAACCAACCAGGCCCAGCAACAGAGTCTTTTTCCCACAAGCTGAATGTTTATGCGACAGAATAGCTGACAGTATGG